>VZSZ01000729.1:163688-243178 GCA_013398815.1 Ibidorhyncha struthersii
TTAACATGCGTATTATATATAAATAAATGTATATTTATAAAAATATAAAAACAGTTCCACAGGTCACATGGTCCCACCATGTACCTGACCCACTTTACAAACAAAGATGAGAGGAAGGACACCTTACACTGCTGGTTCGCATTTTTTCTGGTTTCTGTGATCATTTTTCCCAAACTGCCTTTCCCAATCAGCTGACATAACTGAGGTTTTCCCCAGGCACTTATCAGTCTGGGAAGTGAAGGTGATCATGACTCCAGATCCTGTGTTAGGCATTCATGGGTGAGTAACCATTCTGTAACACTGTCTTGGGTGGAGGTGTGCCTGACACTTCAGTGCCCCTTCACAGGTGATCCTTCCCAGGCCTGTGGGGAGATCTGTATTTTTTGCCAAATGTCTTCTCTTTCTGCATCGTACATGAACAAATGATCTCTCAGTTTTCTCCAGGATTATATTTTTATGCAATCTCTTGATTTATATGTCCTGTAATGGCAGGGATTTGTTTTAAAAACTGACCTACATATAGAAAAAAAAAGAAAAGGAAAAAAAAAAGAGAAAATCCTTTGAAAGGTTTGAAGCTGAAGTACAGTAAAATTAAAAAAAAAAGTGCTTATTGCAGATTAGTGATATTTTGTTTTATTAAACTGTTTGGGAAGAAATTATGGTTTAACATAAACATCATTTATCTCAGCCAATAAACCCAAGACTTCATCTTTCATATAATTCTATCATTCATATTTTCTTCAGCGTGAAACAGAATTTTGGAGGTTGGACAAAGACACTCTTCAAAATGTTTGCCTGTTCTTCATCTTCTGCTATAGTCTAGTATACAATCAGAACTATTGTGGTCTTCCCCCTTCATAGCACTTTAAGTGATGGTGCAAATAATGAGACAGCCAGCTCCAGTAAATTTATAAATTAATTAATTTACACCCAAGCAACATCTCACAGGAGACTTAACTTTGTGGACCTCACTATGAAAAATACTTCATGCAAATTTACTTCTAAACTTCAGGAATCCAGAGTAACCCTGTATATATTTTGAATTAAAGCAATTGACTTGCTAGAATAAGTAGAATAAAGGAGAACTGATTCCAGTATGAAATATTTTATCACCTAATAGTGCATAATTTATAAAGACACATTGTAAACTTATGAACAGTTAATCTTGAAATGGTCATTGAACTTAGAAACAACAGTACATTTCAGAAGGTGGCCTTCAATAGATTAATGATTGCTGCTGCCCTTTTCTATCTCTGTAGCCTAATTTGTCTGAGGAAGGGCTGTCTTTGAAGTCTCCACAGTAGATATGCTTACATGGAAAATCTTACATGTAACAGGTTCATAGCTAACAGATAGAAAGAATGCATTATGCATACCCTTATCATAAAACTGATAGCTGCAGTGCTATGTGGTTTGTCTTCTGACTTCCTAATAGTATGCAGAGACAAAAGATCAAGGTCAATAGCTAATACAGGTTTCTTAAACTGTTCTTAATTGATAATTAAATTGCAATAAAAGTAATCCAGGTAGGCAGATGTCCTCATACATTTGTCTTTATGCTTCCCCTTGTACCAAATATAAGCATAGCAAATTCCAGTGGCAGCAAATTCCACACTGTTTTTTTTCTAATGTTGAATTGCATATTTTCCTGCTAGTTTTTTACTTTATTTTTATTCTGGAGTATAGTAGATAGCCAAAAGAAGTCTATTAAGAGAAGGCTATTGAAGAGAAATTTGTGTTGACTAATGAATTTAGTTACTGGTTTAAGAACATAGTGTGACCTCCTCTCCTTGGAACAGATAATATAAAACTACTCTTAGAATTGCTGGATGGCTAAATGAATGCAATGTTAACTTCTTATATTTAAGCAACTGTAGAATGCTCAAACACAGAGAGAAAAAATGGGTACTAAATTGCTGGGAATAGGTGTCTGTTCAGTGTGTATATTAAGGATTTGATTGCATAAAATTCTTCTCCATCCATTGAAGACAAAGGGAAAAACTAGTACTAATTAGCATATTTTTTACCTATTATTTCCTCAAATAAGAAATTGAACTTTTGCTTGTAATTAAGGTATTATAGGTGATAATTAGTAGTGATGATTGCTGCTTATGTATGCTATATATATGCTCATGAAACAATATCTGAGCTAACATTGAGAAATTTGCCCTGATCACAGGAGTGTAAAAGGAAAATGTGCTCTTAAGATACAACACTAAAATGAAGATTAAGAACTCTTTCCAAGCTATTATTTGCTCCAGATTATTTTATCTGGAAGCCCAATTACAGAACCCAGCAGGAGACTGATTGTAAAGCAGAAAACCTGACTACACAAAGACACATGGGCAAGCAGACAGCAGAAAAGAGTAAAGCTTATTTGCTTTCCAAATCCAGGAGTATTTGGGAGCATGTAACTATACTCTCAAAACAGAGAAGCCCTCTGCTGAATCAGTAGCTGAAGCCATTTATCCAAACAGAATCTGGCAGAACAGCACAGCCATGAGAACTGAAGATTAGCAGAGGTGAGCAACTTTGCCCCTTTCTTCTCTGAGAGATGGTTTGACATGAGAGTACAATTTAGGGAAAGGGAGATTTGGGCAAGATGTGTCAGAGTGGAGACTGGGGGACTGACTGCTGTATACCTTCTGGGTTGCCATCTCCTGTTTGCACAAACATGTTTACATACAGAGATCTCACATGTTTCTTTGGAGCACATTTCTTTCCCCTCTGAAAAGATTATTTTTTTTTTTTTGTGCAACACCTTTCCCAAAGAGCTTATGAGTGCTTGGAAATGAGAAAAGAAAGAAATTTACTGAAAGGTTACTATTTTTTTTTTGATGAGCAGAATTAAAATCATTTATTTACTTCCAAGCCCAACTGGCAGAGGTAAGCAATGACATCTTGACATTAAGCCTTGTTTGTTTCAGGTGGTGTTTGTAGATCCTATTAAAGTGGGAAACTTTACTCAGGTAGAACTGCAGTGATACTCCTGCCTGAAAAGACATCAAATCTTTAAGCTGATTGGGATTTACACAGGCAAACCTTATCCCTCTAAAGAATATTCTGTCAATACACAAGTAGAAATGTGTTCATTTTTCTTAGACTAAGTCAAAATGTGGATGGGAGTCTACGTCACCTTTGAAGATGGGGCTGCAAAAACAGGGAGTACCTTCTGGCAATTAATGGTAATGTTTCTTAGAGAAATATACAGAATACTTCTGTATTGCTAAAAATCCCAATTCGGGCTTTTTGCAGCTTCTAGAAAAACAGTGATATTTAGGAGTAAGGCCTTTAAAATAAGACACACAGGCTTTAGGAATACAGAAGAGTTCAGTTTAGGCAGGAGAGCTAGTCAATCCTGAAAAGCATCATCTTGTGTACATACCTTGTGTAGTTTCCACCAAAATTACATGAAGGAATAGTATTGAGGGACTCCTAGTATCTGGTGCTGAATGCTTCTGAGACAATCCAACACTGCTTAGGGCATGAATAATGCTCTGCCAGTCTGTGTGTCCTGGGCCTGCACTTTGCAAGTCCTGTGCATTGTTAAGTCCCACTAGTTTCCCTCCCCATTGTGCACCCTGCTTAATGAAGGGTCTGCTTAGCCAGCCAAAGACTGCTGTGGCAGACGTTTTATTTTTATTTCTATAAGAGATAATCCTTTCTTTCTCCTAGATCACTTCTGAAATTAAATAGCTGTTGAACTAACTTTCTGATGGTTTTCACCTTGCAGATTCATTACATATTTTTCTAGTTGTTCCCTCAGACTTTCACACTACTAAGAATTTAAATGGATTTACTCATCTCCAGTGTATTGATATTTTACCAAATGCCTGGGAGAGGAATTGCTAACTGTTGAATTTGTTTTGTTCATAACTAGTGATAAACCCCATCTTTCGTTAAATATTACAGAGTATTTTGATTGTTGTTTGTCTGATGGTTGTTACTTACAGGAGGTATGTTTCCAGCTAAAACCTAAAGATTTTGGTATACTGTTTAAGCTTTGCTATTTCTGTGTTGTATCCATATACAGCTTCTCTAACAGTAAGGTCAATGGCAATGCCAAACAGGAGGAGTGAGAGATTGCATCCTGATTAACTCCTAATTTAGCATTCCGGGATCGTTGTGTTCCAATAGAACAGGGTGAATTATTCATTGAGAACAATTGACCACTATTTGCCTGTTTTTTTCTAAATGGTCCATGAGCTGATCGTGTTTTAACAAAACCATTTATTTGATTGCATTAGCTCCGCACCCCTTCTCAATTTTTCCTGTTCTCTAAATCAGAGATCCCCAGCCTTACTGTTGCCATCCCCCTTCAGAAATAATTTTGTTTACTCCATTCCCTTTCCAGATGCATGTGCCATATACTCTTTCCCCTTCTAATTCACAGACAACAGTAACCAAATGAAAATAGCTCTTGAAAGAGGGAGAGTAAATGGCATATCATGGTGTGTCATATACAGTGCCAGGTCCAACAAAGACAAGTGTCCAAGTTGCCTTTAGGCAACACAGATGTTTCTGTCCCTGGAAGATCTTAAAGAGGTCCAGGAGTACCAACCTGTCACAGTTACGTTCATTATCTTGCCTTTCTGTGAGGTGATTCTCTCAGTTTTGAGTCACATGCATCCTTTTTCCCCTCTGTACTGTCCTAACGAACACAGAATACAATGATGCACCTTGTTTTAGGTGTCAAAAGGACAGTTTACCACCCAAATGTTGGCACCTGTTGTGCCTCCTAGTTGGCTACAGCCATCTATTCTCTATTGACAAAGCTCTGCTCCAGGTAATTTAAGAGTTCATTTAGTGTGTTTGACACTGGGCACACAGAAAAGATAATATTTAGTCATTCCCTTTCCTGGTTAAACAATCAAAAATTTTAGAATTATCTGAAAGAAAACCTAAAGAATCGGGAGAATCCTGTCACTACTAGGAGTGCCTCTTTTCTAGATAAGTTACAGAAATAAATTGTAGAATAAGTAAGCCGCAATAGAAATATTAGTCTTTTAATTAATATTCATCCCTGTCAATGTGAAACCATTTCTACCTTCCACAATTGCCTTATATCAAAGAAATTTCTGTGGATCTTTATCCTATATTGATTTCTACCAGGAAGAGCAAAAATATAGTAGCAGGAAAAAAAAACGTTTGGGAGGAAAAGAACTTAGAATTAAAAATTCTTGGGTTGAGAAATGAGGTTTTCTCTAGTAGAAACAACTTTTCCCACTGTCCTGAGCATATGCTTCTTCCCTGTCCTAAGCAAAATTCAGTGTTATGTTCTTCTTTCTTGATCTAGGAGACCAAAATGTCATTCTCTTGAAGCTGTTAGAGCTGCTTCTGGTGTTTGAGCGGATAAGTACAGAACCACACAACCTGGGTTTTTTTGAATGTTATATCTCTATAAATTCATCCCTTGCCTGTCAGCCCAGGTACTGTGCAATTCAGATTAGGAGTAAGCAGTCTTAGAAAAACTAAACACCATATACATATTTCTACTAAGTATTTTGAGTGAGGATACATCGTTTGAGGACACCAGGAACAAAAAAAGATTATGTAAACCGTGAGCTAACAAAGAGCTGGATTTGAGCCTAAAAAATTGGAGTTCACAGGCATCGTGGCAAGTTTACCACTATTTTGCCAGCAAACCCCACCAGCACAAGTTCCTGCTATGTGGAGATGTAATAGTTTAGGATCTTGCCCCAAACTTCCTAAATCACTTCCTCTGAAAAGACTTCCCGGCTTGAAACAAAAGGCACAATCAGGGATTGAATGAAGGAAGACATTCAATTTGTGAGGAAGGAGACATGACTAAGTTTGGGCTTTATTCAGCAGTTCCTTCTGGCGGCCATTCATTGCACATGTGTGGCATTAGAAGGACTGCATTCACACAAGTGCTTTGTCATGCTTACGTACATTTCCTGTGCCTGAACATTTGGCAGGTTTGCTTGATTGCAAGCTTTTGCTTGCAATTTGTAGATTAAGTAAGAAAAAAAAAAAAAAAAATCTGAAAATTGGACCTAGAATCCAAGGACTTTTGTGGAAATTTCTCCTAACTCATTCAAAACTGACAAAGTTCACAAGCACTTCCCGACTGCACCTGAAGTGAAACTCCAGTTTTGCATGAAGTGTGGATTGAAGTAAAACCCTATCCCAGAGCACCCACCTTCATCACAAGCATTCAAGCCTTGTAACTTGAGCCCTCTCTAAATAAATCTTCCAGTAAAGCCATTTTGCCTTCTTTTCAGAGCTTGTAACCAGTGCTTCACACATACCAGCCACCTCAGTCTAGGAATGAAGTATGCTAAGTTTTTATTTTTGTAGGTGCAGTAAGTCTATTCCACTGTCAAGAACAGCTGTTGTTTCGGAATGACAAATGTACAAAGCGCTACAATCAAGTAGCATCCGTGTGGCTTTCTTGTGGTGCGTAGTCCTTGAAGTGTGCCATAAAGATGAGTAACTCGTACCACCTTCTTAATGGTGGAGACAGCAAAAAAGGGTTAAGTGATTTGACCAAGTTGTCTGGAGAGCTGGAGACAGGCACTGTCTTGCTGAACTTGCTGTTCCATGCCAGTGCTCGTGACCGTGCTGCCCAGATTCACATGCAGCAAGGTGGTTCACATTTCCTGACACACAGATAGTCAGAAGCAGCATTCAGGTACAAATAGTGAAACAACTGTGATTTCTTTTCAGGGACAATCTTCTTCTTCATCTCACAATTTTCCACAAAGTAGTCTGATGTTTAAAATGTCATTCATTGTCTCTGGCAATGTGGAAAACAAGCAAATGGACTTATTTTCTCTTCTCCCACCCGTAAACATATAGTTTCCCCAACCATATATTAGGCCATTTCTGAGGTAATACATATAATTCAGTGACAAATCCACTTCAGCCTTCATAATGCCCTTCGTTTTTACTTCAAAACATTCACTGACTCTCATGGATTTGTACTATTTAACACCCAGATAAAGGTAAGCTGTCTTTTTTAATAACGATGGATTACATTTTCTTGTTACATGCTCTAATTCAATTGGATTTTTCAGTGTGAGCACATCTATTCCAGAGAAAACAGTAATGCCAGTGTGAGAATAATTGTAGTTATTAGAAAGGTAAACAAGATGAAACAAAAACTAACATAAATGGAAATTAGCTGATTAAATTACTGCTTTAAAGGCCCGCTTTTTCCTTCCTTTTGTAGAAGTATCTCTACACTTCTCTTTTCTTTACAAGTATATTATTAGAAACAAGAGAGACAGACTGCTTGGTGAGACCTTTTCTACTAGACTGGGGCACTGCCAAAACTCTTCCCCCAGAGGTGACTTGCAGGGCAGAGGAGAGCTTCCATGCCCTTCAGAATAGGGCTGTTCCTTGCTAGTACCCCAAGGTGGATGAAGTCATGATGAGATAATATTCCAAACTCCTCTCTGAAGATGGCAAGCCAACTGTCTTTAAGGAGGTACTGTAGTGGATGTATTTCTACACATAGGAAAACTGCAAAAGCTCCAGTGGCTTTCTGGCTTCTCCAGAAGTTCAGTGCATAAAGTGAAATTTGATGAGTGGTCTCCTGTCCACCTAGCTACACCTAGCTACAAACACCCTGAAGTACTGGGGGCTGATGCATCAAAGCATTAAGCATGTACTAACTCTCAATTATATGAGGACATCCCTCCCCATTGAGGAAAACTTTTGGCCATATAGGTAAGTCCTACTGAAGAAAACAGGAGTTAAGTGTGAACCAAATTAGTGAGTTGCTTAAATGCTTTGGCTGAACTGGGGCCTTAGATAGACATTGTTTCTTCATGTGGTCAAAAAAGGTAAGCCCAGTACAATGTGTACTTTAAATGGCTTCTCCACTAAAATTCATCCAAGAAGATTTACACACTTGAATATGTTTGAAGAATAATATTCCTTTGGGCAGAATACCATGCAGCCTGTACACCTGTCCTGCTGAACAGATGATCTCCAGGGGAGAGGAGCTAAAAAGATCTGGATATTTGTTTAGCCACCCCATCTCAGTCATATAGAATTATATAACCTTGTTTTCGTAGGATTACTTTGCTAAAATAATATGAATATCACGTTTTTTCCCCTAAAACATATTACAATATAATGTTGCCCTGAGAGAGAAAAGGGGAAGATGTGCAGTTCCTCCTGTTTCATTTCCTGCTTTCACGGACTGTTGTGTTACTAAAATATTTTTATTACAGAAGAACTTGAAGCAATATACAATGTTTGTCAGAGGATTATTTATAGTCCCTTTAAGCTGAATTTCTGTAATGAAATCCATTTACAGACATTCCACAGTGCCCTATGGTTACTTGCTTATGCAAATGAAATGTGACCCTTGAAATAAGCCTCTTGCCCTTGCTGTCACCCTCCTTGGCTTCAAAGGTCTACAGACAATCACTTCTTAAGTGAATGGGGTTTTTTTATTTGGTTTTGAGTGGGGAAAGAAGAAAATGAAAAAAGAAAAACCTTTCCGTCGCATGGTACCCTTGCAGAGATTCATAGTGACTGGCTGGTTGTACGTTTGTGTGAGTTGATGATCATTTCTTTTAGATGTTAGTGTAGGAATCCTTTGCTCATAAACATGCTTCTTAGATTATACTTTTTTAAAAGGGAGATTTTGCATAAAAATTTGAGAAATGTCCAAGTGATTTAAGTGCCTGGATTTGAGTTCATTTCTTCTGCAGTTGTGCTTTGGGTTCCTAATTCAGATATCTCGTTTCAAAGGTCGGTCTTACTCCTGGGCTCACAGATGTGCAGTTTCAGGTTGGCATACCTGCAGAGCTGATTCTGCAGTGGCCCATGAAAAACAAAGTTTAAAATTCTGCCCTGTAAAAATGCTTTTACTGCATGGCTATGCTTGCAATAGTCTACACAGATAGAAATGAATGAGTAGAGGAATATGTAGGATACAGACAAGAGATGAAGACCCAACTATTTCAGAGAGAGAGAGAGGATAATTTTTAACAAAATGAGTTATTCTGCATCTTTACTTATTATAGTATGCTGTCAGAAAAATCAAGAAAATAGACTATACCACAGTCATAAGGGCTACATTTCTTTTTACCTCATTTGCAACATCTGCTCTTAAAAGCATTTTAGAAGCATTAGGATCATGGCTTTTTTGTTCAGCTGTTTACAGAGACAGAGCTTAGGTACAACAATTTCTGTCCCGTTTAGAAATCTCTACAGTGTGACCTGTGAGATTATGGCTGAGTGCTGTCAGTACAAACAAATTTACAGTTAATTGCAAGTCCCAAGTCACCTTTTTACTTGTCTTTCAGATGTTTCTGCAATCACTAGCATCATGTTAAAATTTTGCATGCAACATCACAGCACTGACAACACTAGTTTTATGATACCTTTTGAAAACATTCCTAATAGTTCATCACCTCTTAAATTAAGCAAAATGGTCATAAAAATAATGAAACTTTCTGGCTGCAGAGAGTTCTGTATGGCTAGAAAGATGAAGGGAAATGTACCTTGAGGTGGTTAGTTATGTTTTTTTCAAAAAAGAATATTTCAACAAAAGCCAGTGGCAAAACCACTTCTTTCTCATTTTGATGTATGACATCTGTAAATAAAAGAAGCTGACTTCAGATGAACAAGACTGTCCATAATGATGGTATCTCAGCTATAGTACCTGTCAGGAGCACAACAGAATTCATTATCATCTAGTTTCTTTTTCTTTTATAGTTTTGTTGTAAGTGGAAGTTGACTACTTGGAGTTACAGTCCACTTATGGCAATTGTAGACATCTCATTTACTTCAACATCATCAGAATACCAATGCATGAGAGTATAAACAGCTTTTGCTGGATCTTGTTATTTATAGCTGATTCCATCTGGGGTTTATTACAAAATATTTGTATCTTAAGGCCATGTTGAAGGTAAGTAGACAGCCATGACCCCACATTATCCTAGGGCCCTTTGCAGTGAGCGGTGCTCCCAAAAGATGTGAGGCAACTCCTGAGTTTATCTGAATAGAGGACTGCGGTCCTGCATATGTTTTATGACCTGTGCAAGAACACGTGGGAGAGGTTCTGGGACTCCATAGACTCAATGTTTTTCATCTCTTCCTGGGCTCCCTCCAGTCAGCACAAGAAATTCAATGCCATTCCTCTGGAAGGGCAAACTCCATGGGACAGAGAAAATGGTGGGTGACTACCTAAACAGCATGAGTTTTCTCCTCAGGACAGGTTCTCCAATCGCTTGACTGCCCTTTTGAAAAGAACCTTCTAAAACACATAGGAAGGATGTTTGGTTCTGTTACGGTTGCATGAGCTGCTTGCAATTTCTTAAACACCTATTTTCAAATGGGTTTGGCTTTTCAAAACTGTAACCTTTTGAGTGGAAGTGTCTGACGCAATCTCAGTATTTCTTTTTGCCTTTTTTATTTTTAGTCAAAATGATTAACCTGTTTCTGATTATGAGCAAGCAAAAAGAAAGTAAAATCAGGCACAAGAACATCTTCTATATTGCTGGCCTGGAACCTGACACAGCAGGAGAATGATTTTTGTGTTAGAGATGTGCCTTTTTTCCCCCAGGAAAACCTCTCCATTCTTGGTCAAGGGTTTGAAAAATGTGTTTTCACATTTCAGCAAATTTCAGCAATATTCAGCAAAAATATTGACCAACTGAGCATATTCNCACATTTGAGAAGGTGTGTGTCTGGGACACCAAGCCTTGTGCTTCAGGATCTGCATCAGATGGAGGAAAGCTCATGTGGGACAACTAAGCAGTACAGTCTGTTTTCCCTATGTGATCAGCAGCTTTCACTTCTGAAGCACTGTGGTTGAATACCTGTCAGAATCAGAGGGGCAAACATCAGACTGATTTTCTGCTGAGGCTGTGAGGAGAAGAGAAACGTAGGACAAGATTTTAACCAGACCCTGATGAAACCAAAGACTCATTGGCAAGGGGCAACAAGCTATGGATAACCTGGAATGGGAGAGTTTGAGAAAGGGCCTGGGAGGTGATGAGGAGCCAGGGAGCCAGGAGGAATAGGTGGGTGTGGAGACAAGAGAGGGACTGATGAAGGAGGGTGTGAATGATTGAGCTAAAAACAAAGACAGGGAACTACTGGAAGAGGTAGAAGGAATTGGAAAGGAAGGAGGGGCAAAAGAAACAAGGGAAAAAGAGAAGAACAAGTGCTAATGAGCTATGGGAGGAGAACTGAGTAAAAGGGTACAGAAATCAGGCCAGTAAGAGTGGGTAAGTGAATACTGGAAGCAGGAACCAACAGAAGAACAGGGACTGGCTGAGCAAAGACAGAAAGAGTGGATTTGGGAGCAAGTAAATGGGAGTTTGAAAGATAGTGAGGCACTGAGTTCCTAGAAAGACTCTGAGTGTAAATGACTGGGATTAGTATGACAATCAGAGAACAAGGCTATTCAGGTGTTTTTGTCCAAGACTATTTAGCTGGAGAGTGTATGCTAGCTCCATTTTTTCCAGGTCAGCACAGAGTTTAGCACATGGCGATTGGTTTCTGAGGGATTAAGAGAATGGTATGAAAAGCAGGATTTCCCTTGGCATTGCAGGGAGCATCATCTGTCTGAAGTAGTCCATGCAAAATTTATTCATGATCCACATGCAGACCAAATTCAGCTATTTGAATAGACCTTCTCAAGGAAATGAGACAGTGACTAGCCAAAGGTGAAGGAAAGATAAGACTTGAGTAAGGATTGAAGATTGGGAAAGAACAGAATGAGAGAGGCTGAAGGAGAAAGGACCCAAGAGACTAAACGTAGCAAAAACGTATGTACAGAGCATGGTTTGTACCCAACAAAGAACATTGTCCATGGACCAGAATGGAGCACCAGATTCCAGTATTTCACCATTCTTCTGCTTTCTGCAAATGTCAGCAAAATGAGCCTGTCAACCCACTCTAATGTTGTTTGTTACCCTGGTTTAGGATTCAGTCTGATCTAAAGTTCCATCTCTGTGACAAGCCACAGAAGCATTGATAGAAAAAGCAGCTAGACAACAGGACAGCAAGGAAAGAGGGACTTGGTTTTGTTGGTCCATTGAAAAGATGAAGTTACCTCAGAGAAGGAAGAAATGAGGTGGGAGAATAAAAGTGGCTTTGAACGAACCTTTGGTTCTTTCGTTTTAGGAATCAAAAAATGTGCAGTAGCTGAAGCATAGACTAGCAAGAAGAGGAAGGAAGGAATAACTAATTGTTATAGGGAAATGTTTCCTTGGACAAATTACCTTTATTTTTGCATCTTCCACAGAATTCTCCTGAGGCAATGTAATAGGAAAGTAATTATAAAGCAGGTTTTTCTACTTTTTTGTTCACTGTCTTGAAATCCAACAGAGGAGCTTGAGGTCTGATTTGCAAAAATAGTGAGCGTGCACAAGTGCATATGGAGTCCAAACCAGGCGTGACTATAAAAGAGGGAAAACAATCGCAGTACACTGTGAAATCAAGAGTCAGTGCCTCAGTCTGGATAACTGGATAAGCACATGAATGAATACTGTTACCCCCCATTCACCTCCCTTTGCAATGACAGGTCAATATTTGTGATACAGCTGGATACTGTATGGGTAGGACTATGAGGAAATGAATCATTCAGAATACATAGCAGATCAAGAATAACATTCAGTAAATAATGCCTAGAGCTATTCACTGAGCAGTGACACTAAGACTAATATGACTTTGCTGTAAGTGAGTATCGTCTGTCCTATGGCCCCTGGAACACACAGGGTAAGTAAATACTGTATACCATATTGTATGGCTACAGGAGGGCTGAAGTAAAGTTGTACAGATTTTCCACAGCTATGGAAGCTTTTGTGTCAAGACAGGGCCTCAACATCTTTGCCGTATAAAATTTGTGTAAATACTTCCTGGTGACTGAGCTGGCACAGTAGGCTTTTAAAGTCCTGCAGGGTGAGAATGCATGAAGACATAGATCCTGATGAGGTCAATTATGTTCTCCCTGTGACATTTACAGGGGTTAGAGTTGGGAGTACCTATGTCAATAAAAGCATGATCTCCTACTGTTCATGGACAGATCTCACTGAAATTACTTGCTATTTTAGTATGATTCCAGTGTTAGGCATTATTTTCTTCCATTAAAAGTAAACACCTTATTGATTAAGAAATGCTTCTTTCTTTTAGTTGCTTTCTGAAATATCATGTCTCTTTCACCTTTTTCATTCAGGATTCCTTGGTTGCAATGAATTGTATGAATATCATCCCCCAGAGTACAAATACTTCCATTTTAGGAACTGTACAGATGATATGAGTGTTCATTCTCCTGGATGCTCATCAGTCTTAAGTGGGGAGTTGAGGTGCAAGCTCTTAATTCACATAAATATCCTAGTGTTCCCACTTGAGTTAGCTAGCTGGCTAGATGCAATAAAAATTAAGAGTACAAGTGCGGCACATACTTCAGCTGGCAACCACCTGCTTTACCACAGAGAAACAGGCTAATCCTTTTGTCTGATGAAAGTCCTCCACCACTTTCCCACAGTTCCTTTTGTGCTCCACAGAAGCCAGCAAGTTCTCCTGCAGTCCTCTGAAAAAAATAATATAGAGCCTCACTATACTGCCGAACAAAAGCTGGAGTCTACCCCACAAAAGCTATAGTTCCCCACCAGGGTTTCTCTGAGTCACAGTGGAAGGCAGTACATAGATACAGCTTTATACAGCCATCTCCACACTGGTGAACCTGCTGCCCAACATCTAGAGCTAATTACCAAAGCTAACCCTGCAATGAAGACCAAATCAGGAATTTTTCCTGCCCATCTTTTTCAGGGTTTGCTACTTCTAATCAAAAATGCCCATCAAGAATAAAAAAATGACTTAAACCATCCTTTTTGGCTTCTGGTTTTTGCCCTCACCAAATGTTATAAAATGTGTCACTAAATGACATGGTAGACAGATCTGAAATTCCTTTTTTAATATGTGGGTTGGGAAGAGGAGAAAAAACGCAAGAATAAAGTTCCCATTGACAGAGCTCTGAGAGGCTCTCCAAATTACTTTTTCTTCTTGTTTTCAGCACTCATTTGTTTTAAACATTGACCAGAGATAGAGAGTGTAAAACCAGCTGTGCTTGTTTCAGTCCTGCGAAGTTTGGTTAGATTTGAATTCTTTGTATTGAAACCTACTCATCTTTCAAACATATGTTGTTATTTTTTTTTCAAAGCCTATAGTCTCACCCTAGCAAAATAACACTTGCATGGATCAGTGAGGTTTGTTGCCTGGGTAAGAGCTACTGCATCTTTTTCACAGAGAATCCAATGGAGCCATTTATGTGAGCAAGGACTATTTGCAAGTCATTTTCAGGATGCAGCTGCACTGTGAAAAGTATTGTGTAGTCTATAAAAATAGTAGGTATGCCTTGTAGTCTTAAAGTCCTGGTATGTTTCATGGAAACTCCACTAACATCCTTACAGCATTTCTTATGACCTCATAGAGGAGCAATGTATTTTCAGGAGGTCTATTCCCAGAGCTTGCCAGGGTCTGACATTTTAATCATGAAAAGCAATTCATCTTATTTTCAATATTAATTTAAGGATGATTTAATCAAATCTTGAAAATGTACCTAATGGTGCTTAATTACATGACTTGAACAAAAGAAAAAGATATATCTGATAAAACTCAATTAGACTGTGAAAATCATTGTAATATTAGAATTATTCCATTAGCATTGAAGTAATTTGGAGATTTAAGATTGACCTCTAGGTAAAGCAAGGTTTTTCAGTGAAATACAGCTTGGATGTTTAGTATCTCACCTTTTAAAATGTTTTATTCCCATTCCGAGTTCTGTTTTACCTTAGAGAATATCATATGAATTAACTGCAGTTATATGGAACTATGAAGTTGTATTTCTATGCTATAGAAACCAACTAATTTTTCAAGATCTTACTTTCCTACTTTGCTGATGTTTTGGGGTTATATTCTTTAAAATTGGGTATTTCTAGTGCTCCTTATGTAATCCTTTCCAAATTCTCCTGAGTGGAAAATATGGCTAGGACATTAAACAACACTACATGCATAATCTATGTATCATTGTACTAACATATCCCGTAAGTACCTTTGATTATGGAAAAAAATCACTTGGCTTCCACATACAGCCTTACTAAAAGCTAATAAAATGATATATGCAATGGGTTTTGCATAATGATCTGTGCAGCGTGCTGACTACACTCGTATAGTATTGGCACAGTGAACTCTTCCACAAATTAAAGTGGAGAACTAGTCAAAAAAATACAGACCTTGACTATTTGTTTACTAATAAGATTAAAAGAAAAAAGAATGATATTTTTACATACGCCCCCAGAAACAAGGTATCACTTACTATGTTGGCTCCCAGCACAGAGAGGTATGTTTTGCTGTATGGGCAGTCAAGGGGCAGATTTGGGGCAAGGCCCTTCCTAGCTGTGAAACATCAAGGGTGCCTTGTTTATAATAGAACTACATCAGTTTACCTTGTGTCAGCATCTGATGTGCTTGCAGATATTGCAGACTTCATTTCAGCAGTTACACCTTCCAAGAAGTTCTATTCATGGTCTGAAAAAGACCATACTGGTAGGAGGGTTTTTTGAGCAGATAATACTCTTGATTTATCATTTAGGGTGATTGATTATGCACTACATTTATTTTAAAGGATATTATTTGCCTGTTGGACAACTTCAGAGTTAGCGCACATTTCCTGGGTGACTCTACTGTTGCAAAAAATTTAATTCACTGTTGGTTTTGCTGTATTTGAAGTTGTCTGTGATATGAAATTATTTTCTGGATTACAGTAACGCTATTTACTGGTAGTATACGATATTAGTTAGAAAGAGAGCAAAGGAGAGGTGAGAGAAAATAGTATCAGGACAAAATGGGCTATAGATAAAGCCCTGAGAAGGTAAACACATCTCTAAATTGAAGAGAGAGGGCTCTTCAAATGCTGAGCTACTTCTGTAATGCTCAAATTTGTCTTGCTTACCCTTGCACATCTGCAATATGAGAAGCTGCATGAAAGAGGCAGTGCTGAAACCCCTTCCTCTGTGCTCAGCTAGGTGAGAGGATATGCTGATTTCCTCTTTGAAAACCTTACTGCATTGCCTCAGTTTCCCTTGGGGCTCCCCTCCCAATGACAGTGTCATGGTCACACCCTAGCATCTACTTTATCGCCAGCCCTGGTATGTGAACAGCCCTTCACCGTATTTTCATAGTCACCAGAAAATCATGACCCTGCCCTGAATTTGTGCTCCCCCCTCTAATGGAGAAAGCACACCCTCCTCCTGCTCTGTAGTGTCTGGCTGACCCTTGGCCCTTTCTGGCATTACAAAATCCTGTATCGCTGAGTGGAGCAAAGGCTGCCTGGCACGCACCCGCTCCTGTACTAACGCTTAAGCAGATTTTAGTTTCTGAGCTGCATAGCTGCATCCCTAGCCCAGGTGATCTTAAAAGAGAATAGTATTAATGACAAAACACATAGTAGAAAAAGGAGTTTCCAGGATTCATAGAAATATTCGTACTTCAGATGTCTTTATATTTTCCAATTACTATTACTAGTAGTAATCAATGCCTCACAGAGGGTTCCTTAGATAAGACAATGCAATAATTGCTTATTTAAATGTAATCGTCAACTTACTGGATAGATAGCTGTGAAAATATACTTGTTAAGCACTAATTTTGTAGAGATGCCTTTCCAAAGGACTATTGACAGTTGCATTTCAGTCAGCTTCATATATGACTGAGTTTTATCACAGTACGGTGTGAATAAGAAGCTAGCCAGCATGGTGTAGCTGGTAATCAAGAAGGTGAGCTTATGCATCATAACTGTCCTAGCTGAGATTCAATTGTTCTTTGTGCATTTTGGTCAGTGTAACATTTCTACAGCTTCCAGGTTCATAGATGTTTCACAGAAAGCTGTATACCTTAGTCTAATGTTTCTAAATAGAAAATAGTCATACAAAATGGGCAGATTATTGTCCCACAAGACAGATACCGGGACTGTTCAGAATACCAGAGGGAACAATTGTATGACATTATATTAATTGTAATGTCTATCGAGTCTTAGCAAATACGGCTAATCAGTCATTAATCAGCCCTTGCTAAAAATAGGGAGGATCTATAAGTAAGTACATATTTCATAGTACATCACAAACACATAGCACTGCAGGTATTGTAAAAGTAGCTCTCTGAAACGGTACCAAAACAAGGCAAATATGTGTACTTCAGCAACTTTCAAGGGTTAAAATGTCATGGCACATTATATATACATTTATACCAAAGGCCAGAGGGGTAGTAGTCCCATTTCATAATCACTATGGCATTTTATGGAACTTCTGCCTCTTTATGGTTCTGTGACCTCCCTCATTCAGGGAGGCCAGAATGAAAAAAGGTCAAAATAGATGTCAGCCCAAGCAATTATGAAAGAGAGAACTTGGACATGACCCTGAGATTAGAAATGGTGACCTGCCACAGTAACAGGGGAAAACCTGCCATGCTGCCTTTTTGTCAAATACAAACTACCATGGCACTCTTAAAACGTACTGTCATTTATTTGCATTTTAATCTCTTTCACCTCTAATATTGGGCTTTCCTTCTCATCTTCTCTCTTCTGCCATAAGCGGATGGCTCAGATGGCAGAAAATAGGCACAGAGTTTAGAATATCCACATCTCCTGCAAAGAGAGGTCTTGGGAAAATGGATCAAAAACATATTTGTCTGGACATAAGGAGCAGAAATAACACAGTAAGCAAATTGTGGCCTTATTCTGGACACGGTAGGTAATATTCTAGGGTTCCTTTAAGGTCAATGAGAGCTACGTTTCAGATACGAAACGTGCTCAAAAGCTATGTAAATAGGAATGGAAGAACCTGAACAGAACAGGATTTGAAAGTGAAATTTTTCCTGTAGTTTTTATTTTTTACACATTTAAGGTCTAATCATAGTAACTTAACAAAAATTATTGCTATTTTTGTTTATTGACAAAGGAGGTATTTTTCAATTTGTTTGGTTTTTAACTTGCCTGATTTGAATTAACCATGTCAGTCTTTGGAACAAATTCTTTTCATTGAGAAGCATTGTCTCCGCAGTACATCTTTTATTTCACAGTTGACCACCTGTGGAAAGAATACTGTGGAAGAAATATAGTTCGTTTTCACTGATAGAGCAGGAGGGCCATGATAGCAGAACCTGGGGATGGACTGTTTAACTGGGCCATGAATCAAGGATCTAGCAGTGACATGGCCAGTTCTTAGTAGAGAATGGAGTTTCCCCGTGCCAGTCTTCAGCTTCCCACTCTTTAGCCAGCCCCCAAAATTCTGATATGCAAAGTAGCGATGCTTTCATATAATAGAGTTGTCCTTTTTCACCAGGACAAAAGTTTTACTTTCTTTCCTATTCAGCAAATTGAAACGTTTAGTTATTGCTGCTCTTTCCATGCAGCCTGGAACATTGTTATAGCATTTTTAATAGGTTTTATGGTGGTTCCTCCTCAAAAGTTTCTTCTTTGCCTCTAGGCTATTCCTATGGCAATCTTTCTTTCCTGTCTCAACAGTAGGGAACTCAAAATTCCCTTTTGACCTCTGTACATGCTTGCTGTAAACAATCAATATTCACTATTCAGAATGGCAGATACTATAACTTTTTTACATTCTGGAAATTAAGACAGTAATGTTCACATTGTGTCGCTAAGTCTGATTTCCTAACAACTGCCTTATCGTCAAAGCTATGAGCGAGTTAGATTAGATCTGCCCCCTCCTGCTTTACTGTGACAAGCTTGTGGTTATTCCAAAAGGTGTGGCTTGATTACAGAAGTCCTGTTTGCTGAAAAACAAATGTCTGGAGATCAGACATCTGGGAGTGGTATTCTTGATAAATTTAAACTTTGCCCTCCCAAATCTGAACCACAGATGTATGTGACTACCTGTGATCAGTATCATTTTTTTGCCCCACTCTTCAGTAGCTGCTGTGCCAGGAATAGGAAGTAGAGGAAAAGCTACCCACTGTACCAGAAATCAAACTTGAAAATATGAGCTAGGTCTAAAGAAAGGTTAGAGAAAAACCTTAAGGGAAAAGTTACACTTGTTGCACATTAATTTATGGTCGATGTTCTGCCATTTTCCTGTGTTGACCTCTAAATTTTACTGTGGTAAAGCTTAGAATGACTGTTGAAGGTGAAGGGCTTTTTCACTGTGTAACGCTGTTGGCAGGGAGTCAGTCTTCTTTTTCTGTCTATGTATCTATTGCTTGTGAGTCTTCATGTGTGAAAACACACTGCTGTATGAGTAATAGGACAAATCCTGCTGCTGTTGTTGAAGGAAAGAATGGCTGTTACTTAAAAAACAAACAAAAAAAACAAAACAAAAAAAAACCCAAAGAACCCAAACAAACCAAAACCAAACCTTAATTCTGTCCTTGATTTTTTTTTCTCTTACTACCTTTTCCCAGAGCCTGAAATTTTGTCCAATGCACGTATCTATTGAGAATATTAAAAATTAAGTCAGGACAGCTCCCTGTATCTGTATCAAAATAGCTGCTCAGTTGCACATACACTTTACAAATATAAAGTTACTTCCTGCTTATACCTGCTGTACTTCTGACTGCATCTGCCTATCTTCAGCATTTCAAATGTTAGCTAGGAAATGTTAGCTAGGAAATGTCTCTCTGATCCCAGTGTGGGATAAACTCTTCTTACATTTGCTCTCATGTGAAAGCACAGAAATAAGTATTTATGTCAGCAACATTTGAACCTCCCTTTGACATTGTGGATATTTCACATGGAATGTAGCTCAGATTCAGAGCATATGTGTTGTACTCTTTTTCTTTTTCCAGAATTTAAAATTAAGAAAATATAAGGTCAGAGAATACGTAGAGACCATCTCAAAATTGCTGTCCTTACAAAGTGCTTCTAAGCTTTGATAGGAGCATCTAGTATGCAGTGTATATAAATAGGCATCTTTCCCAGTTGCATCGTGAGTCTGAATATACATTCAGAACATTCACTGTGATTTTTGGCTGATGTTCAGTGGATCATGAGATGCTCCCATCACACAAGAGTACTAACAGAAGTATGCTGTGTCCTTCCAAACCTGCTGTGAACATAGTACGGCTGTTGAAAATATGTATGAGACCACACAGGTAAGGACTGAAGCATAATTTATATAAAAGTGAATAGATGCTGTAAGTAATCATTTTGATCGCTTTATTTTGCAACTTCTTTCAAAATGTGTATTTTTTGCATGTACTTGTCTAAAGAGATGGCACTTAAAAGCTCTTATATGGTTCCTCTACTTTGAGTCTGTCCCTTATTGTTAATATTGGGAATAACATTGAAAAAGAAATACATATGCATGCAATTAAAGACTGTCTGATATTGAATAATTGCAAGGCAAGTAAATGAATAGTGAGTGGGCTGTTGGTAGTTTTAAATTGGAGAAATTGATCTTGCAGTTTCATAGGTGTAGCTGTATAAAATAAAAGAGGTGTAAATATAACTTCTTCATTTACCCTAAAAGTAGTTATGAATGCTTTTAAGAAATCAGATAAATGGGTGCAATTTTTTCTTGACCACTAAGTCTGATTTTAATCACTCATCTTAACCGGTTTTTAAGTAAACCTTCTACCCCAAATGTAGAACTTAGCTGTTGTTCCAGGATGAGATTCACCCATGCTGATGTGAAACCCATCTTTTCACAGTGTGTATTTGTATTATCACTAGGGGAACAGAAAGAAACAATGCATGTCGTAATCCTATTTGCATGAGGTCTTAAATGAAATATACAATGGTTCATAGCAACCAACTTTTTACAAGCAGCGTAACTTTTCAGTTTTAGTCTTTATGAAACAACACAACTGTGAAGTAACAAGAAATTATAGTGTGGAGGGAGATGGCCCTATACCTTTCATACACAAGGCATGTAGTAGTAACACAATAGAATCTCTTACTTCCCAATGCAGATAAATTATAAATTTAAAGAGTGGTACTAGCACGATAATAATAAGTGGTGAGGCAGCTCTCCAAAGCAGCGTAGCTGAAACGCTTGTCATTAGGTTTTGATAGCCAGTGGTCAAGACCAAGCCCACAGTGGAACAATGCCTTCATTCCTGTTCTATTAGCTTTTTAAGGCTTATTGTCATCTCCACAGTAAAAAGGATGAGAAGCCTGCATGTTCCTCTAAAGACTTGATTGCTGGAGTCTTCTGGTATGACACAACCATGGACCTAGTACCAACCTCTCAGTGGGAAAGTGCAAGCAAAATCTGTTTCTTTCTTAATTGCTTTCTATTGACTGTCATTCCACTCCATGCCTGTGCCCCAAGGCCTTTGTTTGTATTGTAAAGAAGGTGGCCCTCTCTGGACCTAAACACAGGCAAACACAAAAGAGAAAAAACCTTAAAGATATCAAGAAGAGAGCTAGTCACTAACTGGGAGACGTTTCTTTGAGCAGATACATATCTGGGAGCAGGCGAAAGCTGAAATGAGTTGTCTGAAGATGCTGTTTGGATTTGGTGGGTGGTTTTTACTGAAAGGTAAAAGAAACCAGAAGGATGTGGCTACAGCCCTAGCTGGGCTGGCTGAAGGAGACAAGACCAAAGAGGACATCAGATTGGCTTGCTGACTTAGCCTTGCTTCGGAAAATGAAGGCTGCAGAAGGTGAGGACAGGATGCCTAAACCCAAGTAGCACAAAGCCTACTATCTTTTCTTGAGCACGCCTGTGCAGATTGTTTTTCCAATGACATTAATGTTGGCTAGCAGTGCAGAAAAAAGAATCACATAGCTTGTCAGATATGACTGTCAACAAAATGTTTGATGAACACTTAGCCATGCTGAAGATAATTCCCTTGTCACCTTAGCCTATGCTGTCTGGCAACTGGATGCAAATCTGATGGAAGGAACAAAACAAAACCTTGATGACCCTATGATGTCTACAACAGCTTCATGGTAAGTCTGTCAGAAGCTCTGTAGTGGATATGTGAACTGCACCAGACAGCTTCAATAGATGCAGGTGAGAGCTGGAGGGGAAGAAAGGGGTTATTGCATCAATATTCAATGCAATACTCAATGCTGTATTCAGTTATCTCAGCTGGTCCCAGATGTGCATGGAGAATCAGAAGCTCATTCAATAATCAATCCAGGGAAGTAAAAGGTAAGAGAGTCTATGGAGACGGCATTAAGAAGATAAGGGAAGGAGTCTAACTGGAATTACAGGAGTGGCTGATTGAATTTATGGATGGAAAAAGAGCTCTAGAAAGGCATAAGAGAGACACAATTGAGTACTTGGGACTTCTGAGTATAAGCACAGCGAGAGTACACTGTGAGAAAATGCTGCTTTCTGGAGCACAGCACCCGATTGCGGAGAGAAAAAAAAAGTAGACTTGGTCCCAAAGTAGCTGAATTAATTTTGAATTCAAACTATATTCTGGGAAATGCCAATTATATCTGTGTTTAAAAATACAAAATTTAAGTCTACTGAGTCTTTTTCATGAATCATACTAACTGCATTCTGTTTAAAGAATGAGACATGTTACTCAACATACTGCAGTACTTCATAAGCTAGAAAAAAAGAGTACAATATTGAACTTACTTTTTACTGTGGTAGATGGAAACTTCATACACGACTCCAGAATTTAGCAAGTCTTTGCAAATGATGAAAATTCATTTGAATTTAGCTAATTTTCTCTGTCATAGCCTTCCTCTGTCTGATCTTCTGTAATGATATATGGATATGCATTTTAATACATTGCAAGGTTAAACAACTCTACCTAAATGAGTTTAGAACAAATTTTGGATAGATACATGGAAAACAACTGCAGCAGTTGCTGATGAGCACACAGGGAGGGAGAGGGTTTTGTGGCATATGGGGGATTGGTTTTTGCACTGGAATGTCTGCCCTTAGAAACTTTTACACACGCATGTCAAAATTGTTCCTAAGTTTGTCAAGAGCAGAAGATAGGAAGGATAGCTAATTGCTTGGGCATTGGCTTGTGACTCAGGATTCAGTTCTCAGCTCAACCACAACCACCACCACAAAAAGGGATTGACAAAATGGGTGCAGGAACTTTGCAAATTTAAGGCACGCTTTTGGTTAAGAGAAAACTGGCCTTTCCTCTCCAGAAATCACTTGGCTTTTCAGTCTTTCTTTACCAGTAAAGCAGATTTAATTTGACAAGGGAAATTCACCTACTACCAGCTTTGGCAGAATAATTTTCTCTTTTTCTTGACTGAGGTATATTGCTATGTAGGGCACGGCTTTCTTAGTTGTTAACATTGCTTGCATTTTTCTGCAGATATTCTTCTTTCACCTTCTAAAGGCTCTTCAAAAATACTATGACCTGAAAGTTTTTTTGCTAGCATCAAAGCACTAGATGAAATCAATTATACATGCATTTATTTAATCCAATTATTTATTGCAAAACAATAAGAACTAGTATAATGCATTTGAGAACGTGACTTAATTTTTCTACCAGACAAAAATTTTACTTAACAAATTTTTAAAGTTTTTAGTTGTAATTAAATGCATAATGACCATCAAAGTTTCTTTCTCCCATACATTTAAACTTTGAAAAGGCATGACTTTTTTCTTCATTGAATGCTGAAAAATATAAAGCATGATGAGGTTTCGGCAATGGATGTGGGAGAGACATTGTCCATCAGACAGAGTAAATTCTCCAGAACAGTTGTCTAATGGGATTCTGATTAAAGAACTTTCATTAAACCAAGTATTTTCTGAAAAATTAGCAACAAACCAATGTCTGCATCTGGCTTGCTTGCTTTCATTCCTATCTAGAGCCTCAATATTTGTTTCTAGATAGGATTAAGTAAAAGCTTTAAATTGCAAACTGATCATCGTAGCATAAAAACTGTTTTTTCTGATACTGTAAAATAAATGCCAAATAGCCTGTTTTCCAGCAAGTAAAATGCTCCCTAGAGATGTAACAACAGATATGCTTCTACATACAGTGTAGGTAAGGAGGCAATTTTGCAAGCCTGGAACTACATTTTTCTTCAGATGAAATCCAGAAATAGCATTGACAGTTGCCATATACCTGGGGAATCTGTAAGCAATAAATTAAAATATAGCATAATGGGATAGGTAATTCAATCCTCATTTTGTCTTAGGTCTTTCCTACTAATAGAACTGAATCATCTCAGATACTGCGTCTTGGTTTTGAATTGTGGATCCAAATATTTTTCCAAAGATATTGTTGTTGGAGACTTCTGTGTGTGAATTGCAACATAAAGCTCACAAGGAGGAATTCTGTACAATATGGCATCAATTTTAAAAACTCCAGATGAAATTTTCTGTTGATCTTTTGGTTTTAGTGCATTCTAATGTATATCATGAACCCACTGAAACTACCTATTTCTTGCTTTAAAAAAAAGGAAGAAGCAAAATAGAGAAGTTACCAGAGGCTATTGTATGTTATAAGTCTGAATACAGGTTTATCAGTGATGATGGATGACACCACACAACTTTTTTTAGTGGTTCATTCAGCTAACAACAATCTTTGTCTATGGTAATGCCATTGACCTTGACCCTATTAGAAGGCTCACCCTTGGCTCATAGCACACAGTTCAACTTGCAACCAATTACACCCAAGCAAGCCATCAGTAGCTGAGAGTGTTGTGCAAATTGTTTATCTTAATGTTTATCTGATAAATATTAGCAAAGGCAGAGAAGGGAAATCACATGCAGTCAAGATAAACAGTTGGTCAGAGATTCTGAGCACAATATCATGTGTTTCTCTTTATAATTAACAGAAAATCTTACAGTTCTGTTGAACACATGATCAAGGAAATATATGGAGATATTTTCAATTACTCAGCTTTCTGGTATGTTATAGACAGTCACTTCTTCCTTTTCCCTTTTCTCTCTCAACACCTATAATCTCCCAAGGACAATAGTTAGTCAAACATCAGGATAACAGTGACTGAAGAGGTTTTGTAGAATTACCAAGTATATGGTGATGGAGCAAATGAGATTTTTCAGGACTATTTTGAAATATGAAAATGTTAAAAAAATCAAAGATTTTTTTCTTTGAACAAGCCAAAAAGAAAGGGCCACGGTAGATTGCTGATGTTCTGTCTTCAATAAATCCAAATAACCACTGATTCACTTATTAACTGCATGAATCAGAGCAAACTATCTCAGTGGTGAGAAGACAAGAGCAAAAACCTGCAAGACATATTAAAACATGCAGGGAAATGATCTCATTGCCTCCACCCAAAGGTAAAGCTAAGGCTTGTAAACTTCCTTGAGAACACTGGGCATGACAGGGAAGAAGGTGAAGTGAAACATTTCCTTTCAGACATAGATCTTGCTGCTGTCTTCTGTATCTTCATTGTCTTTAAGAGTGGATTCCCACAGTGTGCGCTGCATGACTCTACCTTAGTTCTACGCGCAAAATTGAGACGCTACAGAAAACAAGGAGGCTGCTGCTCAGTGCTGCTGTAGCATGGGGTACCAGTTCCCTCATTTCTGTATTGCTGTCTTCTCTTAATAGACCCTAAGCAGTTAATTGTGTTTTCTCCACCAGTCATTCCTGTCACTGTACTACAGGGTCTCTATTGTGATATATCTCGGTACTGATAAATTGAATGAGAGTAGGGAACTGCTGCCAGAATTTTTATGGACATTGGCCCAGAAGGTGCAAAGGTACAATGTGAAACCTTAAATAAACTTAGTCTATGTGGACTCACAGGGTTCTGAATTCAGAATTTTCTTTGTGAATGCTGACAATCCTTTCACCAAATTAACCTTTTGTACTCGCTGGCTAGTTCAAATGTCAGTAATGACAGCTGGACTTTCTTGGGGCTGTGTACAAAAGATAGGGCCGTGGTCCAAAATAAGAAGTGTTTGTAGGTATGTTTGATACCAGTTACCCTAAAGACTAAAGTGCACCCCGGGTATTGTTTCTGCTTTTGTTTTTGTTTTGAGACTTGGTGAAGCTTCAGGATTTAAGTCTGGTAATTAGACAAGGTGTAGATGGTATTTTGAATTATTTATGCAGTGCTCTTTAA
Source organism: Ibidorhyncha struthersii (assembly GCA_013398815.1). Lineage (NCBI taxonomy): Eukaryota > Metazoa > Chordata > Aves > Charadriiformes > Charadriidae > Ibidorhyncha > Ibidorhyncha struthersii. The sequence goes on from VZSZ01000729.1 coordinate 189,667, forward strand.
AAAGTTAGATAAAAAATTAGTTGACAGCTTGCTCATATTCAGATAGGTGGGTAAGATTAATTTTTTTGATGACAGCACTGGAGCTTGATTAAAATCTCTTAATTAAACTGGTGCAACTGAAAGAAAAAGGCAGTGTGTGATTGTGTGTGTTGGTACACTTGTCTGAGAATAGCACAGTTTATTACAAAGCCAAAACTTTGTCTAACAGCACAACAAAAAATAGTAATTGTACATCAGTTAGGTAGATAATCCGGGTAGGTAATCCATTTAAAGTAAGTAATGGATTGAGCACCTTCAGGCAGTGCTTACATTGCATGTTTTGTCAGAAAGAAGGTGAGGGCCACATGAAAACTAATGTGATAATAATGGCTGTCTGTGAAGCAAACACAGGGACCCGGACAAACCCTTTTTCAAGTTTCTAGGAAGATATGTGTGCTCTTGCAGATACCGTAAACCATAGTAGAGACCATATACATTGGATATGCATATAACATGTTTATATGTGTACTTGGACAGCTGTTATGATTACTTAGGCCCTGATTCTTCCAGTATTTGTGCTCTGCTTAACTTCAGCATGTGAATCATTCTTGCACACTGGAGGATTATGAAAGTCCACCAAAAAAAAACTGTAGGTGTTGCACCAGTGGCCGTGCTGAAAAAAGACATCTTATACAAGCATACTGCTCACTAGCTACATTGACCCAGCTTTGAAAATTCTCCCTCATGGGGATAAACTTGGATTTGCAGAAGGCAAGAAAAGATTGACATCTGTAGCTCCGCATAACATCTTTTCTGGCGTGATTAATGGAAAGAGGTCAGCCATGAATATGACATGATGACAAAATCTAATCAGTATGATCACACACGCATACGCATAGGCATAAAATATGAAAAACCAAAGAACTCAGATTTGAGACTTTAAGCGCTATTAGAAATCATACATAAATATTATATTGGTAAAAATACAAGTCTCTTGTCAGTTAACATTCATTTAATGTTTCATTGACTTCCCTACTTGTGGAATGAAACACTTTATAAGTACTTGTGGAAAAAATACATACATGGTATATTCCTACTTTATAAATTTATTACAGTGTTTAGGAAACCAGCAGATCTATTTATACCTAATAAAAATAACTACAGTGCTTGTTTCAGTGAAGTTTGTGTTGCAAATACATATGTTCCTGTTTGCCCTACAGAAGTTTGTAAACAGCTCCATCTTCAGGCATCATTCCCGGTGCTAAAAAGGGAAAAGGCAGCAATTGTATCTACCATGAGCTTTCAAAGACCTGTTAGCATTTTACCAATTATATCAATTTTTATCACATAAACCAATGTAATGGTCTCATTTAACCACTTTCCACATATATTAAGTTGAAAGAAAATCATTGGGATTGAACCAAGCATCTAACAAATGATTCCTGGTGTAGGTCCATGGCAGAGTATGACAAGAGCACATTTCCCTATATCTAAATAAGACTGAAACTGCATTGCAACCACTAGAATGTCTTTCTGTCAGCAGATAGACCGCTAAGTGACAAGTCAAATCAATTGTTAAAATATATGTGTGGCTAAACAAAAATGAATGAAGTGGTAGAGGCAGCACTGAGGAAAATGTTAACATGCAGGAGATGAAATAACTAAAAATCTTGGAGAAGGGACATCCTCCAAAATCAGGCCTGCAGAATGGCCTTTTGACTGTCATTCAGTGTGAGCTGTAATTTCATATGCTGGCAGGAGTGGAAATGAAGTGTTCCTTGGATGCTGAGGAGAGTGTAATTCTATTGTCTGATGCGTGTTTTTCTTCCCAGTGGCAGTGCCTGAATAAACCAGTGAAATGGATCTGGAATAGATATTAAATTTTTTTCTGCAATACATTTGAAATAATTGATTTTTTAATCTGAAATCACTTTGAAATATAGTTTGCCTCTAGAGTCTCTAGAAGGTATCTCGTTATTACCTAACAGGAGATTTGATGGTGGATAACATGATCATTTTTAGAATCATAATCTAGACTGAATATATTAATCTGCCAAATATCAGTACGTTTGTCATTTTAAAATACAATCTTTTGTCCTCATAATGATTTTCTATTAATCCTGCTGATCAGATCATTATTATTCTGAAGTACTATATCTGTGTTTGTATATTAAATAGAGGTATGGATGTGATGTGCTTCTGTATCTGTGTTTGTAGGTATACATGAAAGTTCCTTTTGTATAACTTGTCATTTTTACCACCAGTAAGACACAAGATAGTTTAAAATCTTTTCAATAAATTTATCACTAGTTCTTTTAGATGATGTAACTAGGTGTCGTTTTCTTCCTTGGTTAAAAGTTTGGGGTTTTTTTCTTATTATTAGAAGATTTAGACCTAAAAACTATTAGTAAAGTTTTCTAAATGCTTGTTAATAATGTATTACAACAAATATGGCAAGCATTCATCCAACAATTTATTTGACAAGTAACTCTACTAGTATACACACTTTAAAATTATACTCATTGAGTAAATTTGACCAACTTTGACCAAATTTCACAGCTATGTAATTTTGACCAGAGCTTTTGTACTTAAGGCAAGGGGTTTGTGTCTGTTTCCTATCCATTTAAAAACTAGGCATCTAAGAACTTCAGAGTATTTGATGCTTTTCTGAACTGAAGTCATAATCCCACTGGGTTTATCTGAATTAAGTGGCTTTTTGATTTTAACCCTTCATCTCTCTCTACCCAAAGGCACATTTATGCTGCAGAAGATACTAGCAGTAGCAAAGACCTAATTAGCTGTAGGTTTAAAGGTGATAGAGCTGTCTTAGGCCTTTGTTCTGAGTAATATGGAGGCAATCCATGTGACTGTAAATTTATTCATAGTTGTGCATTTTTTCAGTGGAACACTGGAATAATACGCAGCCCTTGATGGGAAGAGGAAGGGAAAGGGGGGAAAGCAGATTTGCAAAAGTGTAGAAATCTGTAAAAATTTTGCAAATTTGTAAAAAAATGCATATTGAGTTAGTCCACTTGATCTCCCACTGTATGAAAAGAAATGCTATTTTTATGTTATTATTTTGATATGATGATAGAAAGAAGCTGTGTGCAAAAAAGTAGTATGGAATCTTGAATTTTATACAGAACATCTAGGTAATGGAATAAACAGAGTTGAAAGCATACCATCATTGCTACAGAAATACCTCGGAGAAATAAGTGTAAGTTGTTGACATTTTTAGCTATTTCAGAAAAGCCCAGATCTGACTTAAGGTCCAGTCCTTTACCTTTAGATTCCAGTGGAAGGTTGATCAAACTCTTCAGTAACTGAGAATGCAACAGATGCATGCCTTGCTTCTCTAAAAACAGTAATGCACAAAGAAACATTTTACTTCATTTCCTAAAGGTTCTGATTTCACCATCTCTATACATACATAGCCAATCCTATCAAATTAATGAGACTATTTCTAATCTGAAAATCGGAACATATTTGTATAACTTACTAAATGAATGTGCTGTGTTTCCCGCACACACCACACCCCAAAATACTGTATCTAGTTTTTGTGCCAAAAGCCAAGGAAACTGAACTCTCCTTTATAGGAGAGTTCTATAGAAGGTACAGGATGTGGACCCAACAATCTGTATGCAAATTTAATACATGCCTAGAGATGTTATTCCAAAACCTGGTATGGTAAAATCCTGGCTCCACTGAAGCCTGTAAATTTCCATTGACTTAAATGGAGCCTGGATTTCCTCCACATAATTTTCTTGCTGTATTATAGAAATGCTAACCAAAGCTATTGAATTTTAGATGATTAAAGTACTTCTGTAACTATATTCACAGGATAACTGAGCATTTCTTTGAAAGGTTTGGGTTTTTTTTCCAAAAAACTTTTATTTCTGTCTCTATAGAGCCTACAGGACTTTTACCAAAGGTAGTGGCAGAATTATATCAGCTTTTATTAGAACAAATATTGGATAATTACTGGAGTTTACTGGAGTTTAGTTAAGTTACCTCGATAAGAAAAGAGAATTCATTTCAGTCATTAGAAAAGGATACCAGTAGTATGAGTTTCTGGTTATACATCTAACTCTACCATGGAATTGTTCTTTTGGGGAGTATCCCCTACCCTCTCCTTGACTCACCTGCTTTAGTTGGGTGGACAAATAAAAACCATTGTGGTAGGGCAGATAAACTGGTTAGTTAATGCTTTGTAGAGTGCTTCAAATACAGCATCAGAGATATGTGTTGTAATATTACTGTCAAAAAATGGGATGGGTTCCCCAGAAAACCATCTGGCACATACCAGAAATACTTCTGCAGTGCTACACAAATCTGTGGCCTCGTGATCATTTAAGAAGCTGTGCTCATCAGCAGAAGGAGCAAAGCAATTAATTGTGGCTGACAAAGCTTTTTCACATGTGAAGTCAGCTTCTCAAGAAATCTTTTTTTTTTTAAAAAAAAAAAAAAGCAAAGTGAGATAATTATTTAAGTCATACACAGTTCCTGCAATTTTTATATCAATGTGTTGCTGAAATTATTGTTCTAATTATATATTTCTGAGTGATAAATGTTCTGGGTTTGATGAGTAAAAAAATTTTAAAATCATCTAAATATTCTTCCATATATTTGAGTTTTTTAAAGAAAGAAAGTGGGATATAACTCTTCTTCGAGACCCTCACAAGAGAATCTGAAAAAAAAAAAAAAATCACTGAAGTGGCTTTTGGCTGTCTCAAGCCAGTAGTTGATAATCCTAAATCGGACTTCCATCAGTAACTACAGAAAAATTTTGACCCAAGTCAGTGTAAAGCTTGGCTGTATTTGAAAATCTTTAATTCAGAATATTCTGACTGAAGGAGTTGCTTAGATCAAAGGGGCTGGGTTGGACACAGATTCAGATTATTGTTTAGAAGGACTCAGAGTTACTGAGGACCTGACGTCTTTGGCAGGAGATGTACGTAATTCTATAATTTCTCAGATAATATGAATAATAAAATATCTCTTATTGGTTTGCCTGACTGGAACTGTTAGAATTCCCAAGAAATATCAACTCAGCAGGGTTTTTTATCTCAGTTTCCTGATTATACTTTCGTAGCCTGCTGTTTTGCTTGCTTGCACTCTCTTTTCTTCTCATTAATGAAGTCAAAAGTAGAAACTCCCTTGGACATTCTCTCCATAGGCTTGCACAGTTGACAGTATTCCTTTATAAATCATCTCCCAGTGTAAGCTCTCATTTTGGTTCCTTGAAAGGGGTTTTCCAGCCTGTCTGGTGACGCATGTGGTGCGTTGCCAAGCAATAATGGAAATTAACCCATCAACTCATGGTTCCCTTCCCAGGATAATCTGCCACCCCATCTGTGCGTTTGCAGCAAACTTCTGCTGTTGCAACATGTGCCCAATGGCTATTATACGATCCATTTAATATATTCTAGAGGAGCCATAACCACCGCTGTGCCTAGATGGGATACCAATAAGGCCTCAGCAGACATGCCAGAGCAGCCTCTCCAGGGGATTGAATTGGAGCCAGATTCACCATAGTCAGTTAAGTACACATTCCTTTGGTACATGTGTGGCTAATCTACTTTTAATTGAGCTCCATTGTTTTCATATATTTAGTAAACAAACGTGCATAGGTACAAAAGCTGCTGCTTGTTGACAACACAAACAGTATGCAGCTTGCTGGAGCTTTGGACAGGCACCCTTGGCAGTAGATGTGGTAGAGCGTATTTAATGCGCAGACATATTTCTTTGTGCTTTTTGCCTTTCTCTCTTTTTTTTTTTTTTTTAACATTTCCTGGATTTTTGTGTCCCAGTGGCCTATTCTGTGTGATTATCACAGCTGAGTGTAGGTGCAAACATAAGGTCTTGCTCCACACAGAGACATCTGTGTGCCAGCATTGTTAGAGGGTATGAACTGGGGTTTGTTTTGGTTTACTCTCCCTTTTTTGATTAATATTAAGCCTCTTTAGACTGGGCTAAAAAGGCAGGGTTCTGCCACTGTGATGACTCTTTTATTGCCTTACTGGGAACAGAGACCTGTCATTCACTTTTCACCTGCCTTTAAAAAAAAACAAGCCTGCTATATTTTACTTTCCTTATTGTTATTCAATATTCAGCATATGATACTTAGACAAACCTTGACATCTTTTGTTTGCTGTATTAAATAACAGCTAATTGCCAAAAGAACAGGGCAGTTCCAAAATAAGGTTCAGTTGTCTACTTCCCTTTTTTGGAGACGGTTTTAATTTGCTTCATATTACCTGTAAGGTGCTCTGGGAAGAAATGTCCACATCAGGTCCAGTACCTTGTTCCTGTTGCTGAGGCATGAAAGACGTTTGGGGCGGTTGCTGGATCAGCACTTTGCTTGGATCCATCAAATCTCCCGTGGAAGCACAGGGGAGCTGCCCAGGAGCCATCCCTCTTCCCACCAAGCCTGACCCTGTTCCCAGCGTGTCACTGCAGGGAGGACGGGGTAGATTGTTGCCAAAGAAAATGGTCTCCTCACTCCTTCCTTTGACATTAGTGCAAAAAGTTTCTACTGGCAGGATAATCTTTGATAGCACACATTTCTACATGGCAGCTCTTCTTTTCCCTGGCAAGTGGTTATGTATCTGTAATCAGCCTCATTGTGCTTTATATACCCCGGTATTACATTCCTGACAGGGGCTCCTGCTGCCAGACAGCTCTCAGCCCATCCGCTTTGCAGCGGAGGGGGGGGATGCTGCATGCGTTCATCAGGATGCTGTCCTTCATCTTAGCAAAGTCTCAAAGTGACATCTAGTGGAATACCTAGTCTCTGTGGGGAAATTTAATTAAACCACAGTCCCTTTATACCAGCACAAATATTGTGAAGGAAAACAACTCAACTCCTTTGACATTTTTACAAATAGGTTCAGTGGAAACTGCTGTGTTTACTTTAACTGACATTTGTTTTTTCAGTCAATTATCCCTCAGTCTTTTTTTCTTCCATAATTTATTACATGCAGCTCAGCCATAATAATAAATACAAAGTTGTTTCTCCTTTTTGTTGTTGTCTTGCAGACTGTGCTACGAAGAAGTGAAATAAAAATGGGTCCACCTAATCTCCCATGCTTTCCCATCTCTGTGGTAGCCTTAGAAGTCTCATGTGGAGCAGAGTTTAACCCGAGAAGTAAACAGAAGATTAGTCTGCAGCTCTAGTATTTTTTCCTTGTGCTTGGGTCCTGCTCCAAACTGCACTAAAGACACTAAGAAGGTGATTTTGTTGGGTTGGGTTTTTTTATTTCAGTGGTCTTTGGAGCAAGCCCTTTAACCATGACACTTAAACACAGCTTTTAGCCAGATGGCATCTTTCTGACTTAGTTGCTCTATCTGAACTAAAAGACAAACACTCCACCTTCATGCAGTTCTTCACTTCTGACTTTTAAATTTGTTCAAGAATTTCAGGAAGTCTTTAGAACTCTCCAAAGAAAATCTACCCAGAAATCCAATTTGTAAAAGGAGGGGCCTTATAATGGGGGGGTGGAATCACAGGCTGGACTTCTGCTAGTGTTTCCATTTACTTCAATGCTTGGGTTCTATTCAAAGCGGCAATGACAAATTATTTTTCTAGCTCTTCAATCAAAAGATGGTGGAATACAGAAGAAACATGACTTCTTTTTTTTTCCTTGCTGTTTAAGAATGAAAATAATATGTTTGCAAGGGCAGAGCATGTTCCTCTTAGGCATGCAGCAGCTGTGCTTTAAGTGATTTAAGAAAAAGCAGTAAAACAACAGACCATACTATGCACTCGTTTAATCCATCAGGTACTGTCATGCTGCTACTTTTCTTTGTGCACAAAAATAGTCTGATCTTTAATTACAAATTTGCATTAAAACAAACCAAATATTTTACAGGCAAAAATCTTCAGCGGGTCAGTTTGTCTGAAAATATTTCCATTTTCTGAAGTTATTTTTCATAAAATCTTACCAGTTGAAAGCTATTTTTCTTCCTTTATTCTTCATAAAGAGCAAAAGGAGCACCTCAAGAGCTACATAAAGTTTTATATTCCATCTGGGAAGCTCATCAGCCATCCACAGAAACTAAGCTATTTAAAGTAACAGTAAATAGAGCTGTGAACATTTGGAATTTGGAAAGCTGAATCCACTGGAAAGGAGTTATTTTTCAAAGTCCTTTTCAAGATGGCTTTTGCCAATAATACAGTGAATCTGTGACATATCCGATGATTCTATAAAAATCCTTTATTTTCAGTCTCCCAAATAATTGGGAAAACAGAAGGATAAAGGAAGGGAGAAGGAAGGAAAAGAGACAGGAGATCAATATAAAAATCAGTGGTATTTTATAAGGATGTAACAGTGTTAATTTTTTAATTCCTTGTGCTTAAAAGTTTATGTGCATCTAGCTTAGAAATGCTTTGCACATAATTATTTAGAAAATCAAGTAGAAAGAGGGATTTCCTTTCATCAGCTTGACATAATAAAGTTTGGAGAACTGGTAAGTTCACAGATCTGTTAGTTGGGATATGCTGGAAAATGCTCTTCAGATGACAGTTGTCCTTGAGGGCCATAGATTTACTTTGATTTCTGTAGTAAGTTCCACAAATGTAAATGGAAGGGGCTTAGTATGGCTATTAGAGGAGCTGAGAGAAGGCCAAAAAAGGAAAATCAAACTAAAAATGAAAATGTGCTATGGATTTACCACACTGTCTTTTCTATGAATCTGTTTTCCCAGGTCTGATACAAAACCTATTTTGTACCAGGTATGAATGAAGAGCTTAACTCCTCTTACTCTTGACTGACTTTGGTGGAACTTCAAAGAAACCCCTTGATTTACATCAGAAAAAAAGGAAAGCAAAAGACTAATTTGGACATGTATATTTAAGTATGCCACACAGAATACGTGCAGTCACGCCTATGCTACTGTATATTCCAAAACCAGCTTTTTAACTGGAGAGGTAGGCAAATGGCGTGAGTGCCGCCCAACACGCTGATGAAAGCTTGAGCGGATAGTCCTGCTCGGAGGAAAGAGGAGAGCAGCCCAGAGGCTAAAGTTGTCATCCAGGGCAGAATGCTGAAGTAGGGCAGTCGGAGAGAAGAGGAAGAGATCTGTAGCCTGCATTACCAGGTTTCATTTGACATTTAAGCACTTCTCAAATAAGATTCTTTTTTCTTCCTTTTTTCCCCCCACTTTAATTTGGAAATAAGTGGGACAGCTTTTTAAAGGTTGATTTAATTGGAAATTAAGCATTTGAACAATTCTAAAAATCTGACCCAGAAAGATCACCTCCAGTGACACTGCAAGCACACCAAAATAGCTGACTATCCTACTGCAGCTTTTGCGAAAAGATGAGTTCAAACTTTGAGACCGAGTTGCTAATTCTGTATCAAAATATGTAAAATGATATGACCTTTTTTTAAGAGTTACTATTTGGTAAGGATAATTTTATTAGGTTTAAGTTTGAGGTAATTTGATTGAATGTATTCATTGAGATAGGATTTTTAAATTGTCATTCCACATTTCAGGTTACCTACAGAAATAAAGGAATGAATTATCATCACTTCAAATAGGGACATTTGTCCAAGAATAAGGACTGGATCCTGCTAGTTCAGCCCAAGCTAGAGACTAATAACAACCTTCTGAGTATGATTCTGACTCTGGTATCACAAAAAAAAAAAAATGACCACATAAGAGAGAACTACACCTGTGCTTGTCAATAAGAAGTTTCTTCAGAGAAGTTAGACAATCATGTGACACAGACACTACTGCATATAATTTCTAATTTCCTGAGAACCAGTTTACTTTTGACCACCAGCAGGATTTCTTTGTTTTTCATTAGCACATGGCTAAAGCTCTCTCTGTAACCATATCCAGATTGCTAATGAAAAAATATTGTCTGGAGTCGCGTATGTAATCTGGAGACTAGGGGTATAATGAGGGTAGGGAGCAATGTATCGACCTGTGTATGTACTGAGTGTCTTTGTTACCCGTGCCATTGCCACAACTGACCTTATACCGTGCTGCTTTTTTTGGTAGATGTGTGTGAAAATCTGCCTCTAGGTGGAGTTTCCATAGACCACTGCTTTAGCAGACTTCAAGCCCTTTCATCTTTCCTTTTTTTTTTCTCCTGACTCAGTGCCCTGTCCTCACTACTGAAAATTTAATTGAATTCTAACTAACTTAATAGAAATAACACAGATCCTTACATTCTGTGAAATGTGATACATCACAACAAAATTGCCTCCATTTTTCACATCCTGCTCCAACCACAAATGATGCTCCTCATGTACTGTACTGTAATAATTTTTGGTGAAGGCTGTCAAATTTTCTGACATGGTTCTGTGCCATAAAAGCTACGTGATAAGGCAGGCTCAGCTGCAGATAGTAACAAATCTTCTGTCACTGCGTGTATGGCCACAAAAGCCCAGATTCATGCATGACTACAAAACCAGTGTGGTGCAAACATAGGACAGATCCTTCTCGAAACCAGAATAAAACTGATTCTGATGATCTGAGGCCCTCTGAACTAACTGACTATTTTACCTTGAAATGCCGGTAAGGCTGTTGCTGTTGTGAGATACACCACGTGCTTTTAGGGTGCTATCCTGTCTTTGTTTTTACCCTCTGCTCTCCCATGCGTTTCAGTCGAGGTTTTATCTCCAAATGCCTCCTTGCAGATCAGACCGCGCCTCGTTCTGGTGGTGGTGCAAAGCTGATGCTGGGGGCAAAGGAGCAGAAGAGGGAAGCAATTATTCTCCCCGTACGTAGATGCTTCCTCCTTCTCTTCCACCCCTTAGAAGCACAGGAAGTTCATCCTCAAACCATATGGTACCTAGAGATATGCCGTGAGTCTTGGGGGAATGCCAGGGCCCGGCAGCACCCTCAGGGGCCGGGGAAGGGGGGGACATCCCTTCACCTCGCCCCCTCTCCCCAACTTGCCGTGGCACGGTTTCCTTCACCGGTTCCCTTATCGCGCTCCTGCCAGCGCGTCTCCTCCTGGCCTGCAACACCTGTGCTGCATTACAGCGCAGAAAACAATACCCACACTGAGACAGGCAAACTGTACTTCATTCGTCAGCAGCGCTCCAGCTCCAGAAAAGCCACTGGAATTAATCCACTCCGCAGCCTTTGATAGCCCGTTACTGAGGGGCCAGGTGGAGATACTGGGGGCACTCCAGGAAGGGTGACCTCAAGGCCTTTATGTCGAGATTTGAGTACACCGAGTTATGTTTGAACTGAGCAGCAGTAATTGTTTCATTACTGCGATGTGCTGTTTCTCTCTTAAGCTATCCATTGGCAATGATGTAATCAAAGTCACTTGACATGGAATTGGCGGACACACAATGGTTTGTCTGCTTAGGCATTTGTGATCCACTTTGTTAGTAGGACCTGCTTATAATTTAAAATGTATGATTTCCTTCAAAGTGGCATAGTTGCGAAAAATAGCATGTGATGCACTAATAAATTATTCAGTCTTCTGAGCAGACTACATGAAAAGCACATTTTTCCGACTGCATCTGGCTAGGCATTTGCAACTGTTTCTCTTGGATCTGTACCGCAGCACACTTAGCCATGATTTTGTGACCTCCAGAAAGGATTAATGCAATATGTTGTGCACCGGGCTGCTAGTGAAGGTCACTTGCAAATGTAGGCTAGCGCGACATGTGGCTGCCCACCTGCTCGGTGCTGTTTAGCTGCAGGCAGCGTGTGATTCTGTGTCTCCAAACTGCAGTGAGCTCACGCACTGCAAACAGCAGGCAGAGGGTTCAGCTCCCTCCTAGCCTGACTCCAGTTAAGGGCTACAGAGCTCAGTGCTGCTGGGCTTGCTGGGGTTATTTCTCACTGGACCAGGAATAGGAGACTCTCTGCAGTTATTGAAATGCCACTTGCAAAAATCAGAACTTGAGAGCAGACCCTCGAAACCTTTTTTTGTGGAGGAAAAGGAGAACCTGCTGTAACCGCTGGCAATCGGGAGGTCCTTTATCATCCCCGTCAAACTTACACAAGGGCTTGGTACTACTTACCTGTTAACAAAAACTCATCCTTTGTGCTTTGATTCATTCTCTAGAAATTGGTTTGAATTAGAGACTACTTCTTTTTGTTGGGAGAAAGATGGGATCAGCTGCAGGGCTCAATACCCCAGCCTAAACCCAAGGTATTCTTAGAGGAGGGGCATCAGGATGGTGTTAGTCCGAGGGACCTGAAACCTGTTAGCAGCTCAAGACACATTTTTACTTTCCTTTTGCCTGGGAAATGGTGTTGTGCCTTCAGATGTGAGATAGGAAGACTTATGGTGGAAATTATTTTTTTTAGAATTTTGTTAAATTATTGGTTTTATTGTGTACATGCCTTCTCCATTCACAGGTATATTTCATCAATCAAACAAGTAGCATTTGTACATGAAATGAGTACTGCAGTAGTTTGCAACAACCTGCAGAAAGCTGAAGTTGTCTCTGTACCCTTGAGCATACTGAGGTACGTAAGCAGGTGTACTCTGTTGTTAGGCACTAGATAAACAATGAAGATACAGACTGAAAATAGAGCCACACAAAACATTTGATTTTTGTGACAGAAACTGCTCAGTGTGCCAGAAACATAACCATGGTCGCATTCAGCTAAAATATATTAGGGTTTGAATGCCCTGGGCCTTAATTTTGATGAAAGACTTTTGCATACCACCAAAAAGAGAAATAATCAGTACTGCCTAGGGTCTGGCATCAGTCAGGCTCAGAATGGTTTCTTTGCCAAGATAAATACATCTTTCATATCTTGGGATAGGCTGGGTATCTGATGTGTTGGTACTAGAAGAAAACAAAAATTGGGCATGTTTAGACTAAGATGAGAAGTTTGAGTCCTACATGACAAGGAAAAGGCGCATATTCGTATTAACTCTGACAAATCTGAGAACTCAGAATCCTCATTAAATGTAAGCATAAAAATAATAACAACGAGGGGGGGAAAAAATAGCCAGATTATGCCCTCCTGTTATTTTAATGTGTGATTTGGTAGAAGGACTATTAACACAGACTGTGAATGAACATGATATATTGCACTTTGGCTAGATATATCAGGCACAGATTTAAATGGAGAAAGGTGGAGGAGCGTGTCACCTCTCTCTGCACCACCACACAGGGGAAATGCAGATAGTGCAGTCAAGACCATGCCATTATCTCCCAGTTCAGGCAACTGGTCCCCAGCGCTTGCTCTCCTGTGGCCCTGAGCTCCTTCCTTCCCAGCAGCACACTGCCAAGTGTCTCCTGCTTCAGCTCCACATCCACAGTACGCTGACTTTGTCAGTCCTTCCTATAAGGGCACCCCAGTTTCAAAAATAACATTCAGAAAGACATAATTACACAGCTGGCGTTAGCACTACTGTCTTTCCCTGCTGTGAGGCCTGCCCGTGTGTGGATTGATCCGCAGGATCTCACACACAGGGAAGAACAACTTGAGCCACTTGGTCATATGTTCTCCTGGACTTTTCTGCCGCTCCTCCTGGCTTGCATCCGTCCCTGCACAAGACATAAGGCTGCAGAGACAGAAGGTCTTTGGCTCTCATGTACACAAGAAGCATATATTCGTGACAGAGGTAACTGAATCCAGTGGGACTTGGGAGTGAAGAAAACTCATGGGATCAAGGCTGAGAAAGGGTCTTACCAGTCAGAAGCAGTTACTGCCCCAGTAATTTGTGGGTTGGGCAACACAACTTTTTGTCATCTTCTGAGCATTGAAGCTTGCATCCTCCGTATATGCCTAACTCAGCCCCTGACTGTGTGTCAGTAGATAGCCAAAGGATGATATTTCACAGCTCTGCAGTAGCTAGGCTGACCTTCTGCAAGGCTCTTAACCTTAAGCTAATAAGCATTGTCCTTCAAGGGGTAAAACATTTAACTGCAGCTGTTTACTATTTACACAAAGGGACTGACATGTGAGCTTTCCCATCGTGCAGTTTGGCCCATGTGAACTTTGGTCTAAAAGAAAAGAGAAAAAGAGCTCGGATTTTATTACATTTGCAACTTACAGAGGGCAGACTGTCCTCAGCTGTCGCTCGCAAGCTCTTTCTTGAGCTTTGCTCATTGTCAGAGACAATATTAATTATTTCAGTCATTTTCTTTTCCATTTATTGTTCAACACCAAACCATGAAAAATGAACATTGACGTAATGATTGATCATGAAGCTGGGGGTTGAAAGTGAAGGTTAGAACTGTTGGGCTGTATATGAAAAGGGTTTGGGTTTTTTCCTTTTTTTTAGATGATAATATATTGTTTGTGAATGGGTTATTTATTAGAGCCATGTGTAGCCTAAAAGGTTTGTAAAGATGATTACTAAAGCATATCCATATGTGGAATGTGTGTGCATATTTGTAAACTTGGCAATTTGTCCAGAATTTTTTTTTTTCAAGTTTTGTAGAAAAAAGGTCTCTGAAATTGTGTAGGGTTATTCTTTTTCTTAATAGTTGGCAATATATTTTCAAAGCTATTGTGCTTTGCATAACTTATGCTTTAGTTCTGACATCAGATGCATATGTACTCTCGTATATGTCTAAAATTATGAATAATTAAATATTTGATAGTCTGGCATCAATCTTAGCAGAAAATTGCTTCATTGCCAGCATATCATATTCTCCAAATATTGTGCTAGATCAGACACAGATCTCTTAATGCATCTGTGTTGGAAGGTAACAAAAACGGGGCATGACTTAACTACTGTTGGAGATCTGAGCTCTTTATCACAATGAAAGTTGTCATATTTTTGTTAAATTTTGGAATCCTGGAGTACCAGATTTTTCTTAAAGACACTTTTGACCATATCACGCTCTCCCCTGAGTTTTGGAAATAGAAACAATGGAGGCTCAGACAACAAATACTCTTTTTTCCTGCTCTAACTGTGGGTCTAACTGCAGAGCTGTTGCACTGCTCTGAGCAGAGAAGTTCGGCAGTCATGCTGGTGAGGCTGAGAACAGGACTTTTTCTGTCATATGTTCCAAGACACTACCAATGTTATCGGGAATGGGTTCTGTTTGGTCTGACAGCATTAAATCAAGCTTTTACAAGATCTAAGAATTGTACAAAGAGGAACGTCCCGCAGTGCACCTCAGAGGCAGGCTGCTATCTATTAGTCTCGTTTTAAAGGAAACGAGGAGAGCGGCACAGACAGGTGCTCCCTGGCAAGGCAGCAAAACATAAAAGGAAATCCATGAGCTCATACTGTAGAGAGGAAACGGGCTTGTAACTCAACATCGACGATAGTCAACCAGCGGAAAGAAACTCAAGTACTTGCGTATGCAGCTAAATTCCAGCCCAGGGCTTGGTTGCTATTCCCCGCTCTGGGGAGATGCTCAATTCTTTGCAACAATCTCCCCTCATGGCTGTTCAGAGCTGTGCCAACGCACTAGACTTGTCTCTTCAGGTGCCCATAGCAGCATGATGCTGTCACTCTGTGGATCACCCCGCAAAGCCCATGTGGTGAACTTTTTTGTGAATATTTTCCAGTACGTTTGTAAATGTGAATGTAACAGAAGAAACAGGTAAAAGAGACGTGGGAAAACATCCCCGGATCCTTTCCATGTAGTTGAGAGTTTATATTTCAGGAAATAGGGATATGATTAAATTATGCACATAGTTAAGTGCCTTATTTTATCAAGGCATAAATATTTATTTACAATATTCATATAGAAGAAGGCAAGGATCATTTAAATCCATTTTCAGGTTGCCAGAATGCCTCACTGGTTTGGACTGGAACTAAGAAAGATCAGAAAGTCATGTCACAAACACACCAAATATATAAAATACAGGTTTACTAGAGAAAAAGACCTAGTAAACAGACCAATCTGAAACTCAATGAGAAACTTAAAAGGGATTTGGGAAGTCAAACACTGGAAGCTATGATTTGCTTCTCATGTTAAAAATAGCACCTCCTTCACATCTCCTTAGGATCAGGCTTATTTCAAACAATTCTAGTTTATGGAGACTATTCTATGGAAAAATATTTAATATATATTAATTTTCCTTTAGGCAGACACTTCAGCTGCAATAATAAACCATACGTGAATTTTATGAACAAATTAATTTTACATCAAAGCTATGGTTTATGCCCATATAGAGTTTTGTGTTATAGTCCAATATGGAAAAAATATTTAGAAACAGGGAAGCATTTAATTCCTAAAATATGCAATAAATGTCCTTGAAAAAGGTATACAATGTCTTGTCAGTGATGCTGTTATTTTTCTTCAGGTAACTTATTTTGGGAAGTAATTTAAATATTTAAAATGAGTAACAGCAGTGAATGGGTACATGGAATAATTGTAGATTTTTATAGCTGAAAGTTATGAAAACATGTAACTAGGTTCTGATTTTTCAGCTTGGTCGTAACTAGTCTCTAATTTTGTACCAGCGATTTTATGGAGGAGGGTTGGCGGGGTGGGGGGCAGGGCGTAATTCAGGTGTGATTGATGCTAGTTTAAAAGTCTTCACAGCTGGCTTCTTTCATTTCAGTCAAAGATCAGCAATGGTTACACAGGGTTTAAACCATTACTGAATACTTGCAAATTTCTCACCAGATGTCTGTATGATTATGTTATCTAGCCTGATGTTTAATTGGGCATCTAAGCAGTATCAGTGGCCCTATGATTTTTTGTGTTCGGAGAAATGGAAAGTAAGTCCTTACTAAATTCATCAAATTAAATCCTTGAAACATCCCATTGCTTGATATTTTGCAATGTGGAAAATTTACCAGTCTGTTTCTGTCTTAGATTATTCTTTTATCCATCACCATTTACTTTCATAGCTTTTTGCTTTGTGACTATCTAGGACTTCATTAAATTCTTTAAATAAATTTGGGCTCGTTTGTGTTAAATTATTGCAGCTTGTCCTTTGTACACTGGGATGTGGACGTGCACAAGACATATTGGTAGTTACTGCACTGTAATACTTGATCAACTGCTCCTCCTCCCAGGCATTTGTACCTTCTGTCTGAACTTTTATTACTGCCTGTTAAATTATAGCAATCCCATTAATGCCTAACAAATGCCTTTGTTCTCCTGGAATTGTCAGTATATGTTGGTCTGCTCCCGGCTGTAGTTCCTAATCTTTGCCAATTATCTCAGATGCAGGTCTGGCTTTACTTTGGTTAGATAGAGCACCAAAAGTTCTCCGCATTATATCAAGATACTTTTCTGTCTCTTCTGTGCTGTGTATTGAGTCCCCACTTTTCCTCTGGGCTAGCTGGCCTTGTATGCTGGGGGAGAAGTGTAACAAAGAAGGTTACTTTAGAAATGTTTGTAGAAACTCTGCTAGTTGTGCATCCGGCTTTACCATTGTTTCCAGTATGAACTATAATCACTATATCCATTTCTCCCTTACATACCACTCCCCCAGCACACATTTATGATTTATTTTATTTGCTTTGCTGACAGTTAAAGGTTCTTGGCGTTTGAGAAAGTAAGTGTTGGCATTCCCAGTCCTGTGATCATCAAATACAGATAAGTATTCCCCTGCAGGTATTCAGAGTTATGTTTCATGCAACCTGAGCTGATAGGGTTGCAAATATAAATGCAGTATAAATATAGGTTTCGAAAGCAAGAATGACCAATTTCTTCCCTTTTCCATTTAAAATTTTATGTGAGAATGTCTGTCCCATTACTGGTAGTTTTTGCACAACAAACATCAGATTTTTTTCAGACAGAAATGATATATCATTTGGTTGTATCTATCTCTATTAAAGAATGGTATCACGTAAGAAAGAGCATTGAGTAGAGTCATAATCTAAGAGTGCTTGCAAAAGCATCATATTCAACATTTCTCGGAAGAATGTGACATAAAGTTGCCTTTTGGTCCTACTGTATTACTGGTAGGCCACCTATCCTCTTGGTGTGTCAGTAGGCATTCCCTTTTTACAGAACTGTGTCTTCAGCAGAGCGACAAACACCAAAAGCAATGAAATTCAAAACACATGAGATACAAAGGCAAAGGTCTTCCCAGTGAGTTGCTTTACTTCCTGTGGCTATGGTCTGTACTGCAGGTCCGAACCAAGGTCATGTGGCCAGGCTTTTTCCTGTATCCTGGACTGATGCGGACAGACCACTGCAGACGCTGAAAAGCTTGCCACTTTTAATTCCTGGTCACTACATTGTGATTAGTTGCTCTGGCTGTTTTTGCAGTGGTCTTGGTAGTCAGTGTAGGCCTTGCTTGGCTGAGTATTAATGGCTACATTTTAGGGCCACTGGGGAGCTGCGGTTAAGAGAGAGTGAGACAGAGGAAAGGAGGAATCGTCCTAAGTCTGTAAGAAATGTATTGTCATCAACTATGATGGAGGAGAAACTATTTGATAATATCTAAAAAGAAGCATTTGGATGAAAACAGAGGAAGATAGGAAGCTTCTCCTTTCCCCAATGTGTTTCTATGAGATCACATCAATGCTTTGATAAAAAATGCACTTTCCGTCTTTACTGATTGAGTGCTTCACAGTTACCTTCCAAATAACCACAGAGTGTGAACTTGTACTTGGGCTGTACCACACTGTGCTAGACACCAGCACAGGCAACACTTCATAAGGGATTTGCTTGCTGAAAAGGCCTGGTGCTTCAGCTGCGTATATGTGTAGACTAACTGGACTGAGAATTGCTGTTTACTGAATAAATGGCTATCAGCAGAAGATGTTACTGATTAAAAAAAAATCCAATTGTATCTAGTAACTTGGTAACAGTTCCAAAGGTGTCTGTGAAGCAGGGTGCTAACAGATGCAGCCTTGTGTTGTCTCAGTGAAGAACAGCAACGTCAGCTTCTCTCTCTAAAATACTTTTCACAGAATGATGGAATCATTTAGGTAGCACGGACCTCTAGAGTGACCTCATTGGTTCATTCAAAGCAGAACAGACCAGCTGAAGTTATTCAGAGCCTCGTTCAGTATTTTGTTCAAATTGAAGTTTCTTTTAAATGTAAGTTGTTCCATGTCATGCCAACTGGTCCACTTCTTGGATGCCGGTTTTGCTCCTGGATAGCTCTATCCATGTCAGTGAAGGTATTCCGCTTCTCGAGTGCATCGAGAAGAGAATAGTTTTGAATAATTTGCTGTAACAGTGCACGGTACTCTCGAAGAACCCAAGAACTGATGAAATTCACACGTCGGGAAACTTCAGACTGTTTTTTTTAGAACTTCAGCTGAATGCTGAAGAAGTGGGCATTTCCAAAGCCCGTCTGAGGGACCCTGCAACGTTAACTGCAATATGCCTTGAGTAAGCCAAATTCTTGTCAGTGCTAGCTGTGGCTTGTAATTGTGTGAAAGAAAATCAGGCTACAAGCAACACTTACCAAGTAGGAGGAGGACATAAAAGAAGGGAACAGCCTTCATTGTGGATGGTCTGCACTTGCCTCCATGCCATCCGTAGTATAGTTCTGGCCTGTACCTATGGCACATGATGGTCTCAAGAGAAATTATGATCTTTCTAATAGACTGAATCTCTGAAGTCAGTGCTTAATGCGGAAAACATTACCAGCATTTACTGCAACAAATGGATACAGTGAACATGTTGCCAGGCTTCCTGAGAAGCAAAATGTTATTGACCCTCTTATTTTCTTTCACATATGCTAGTGCTAGTCCAAACATCTCTTCTTCTCAACTTTCATAGCAATAATTATCGAATCCTAGATAGGGCAAGAGCATATCAGGCCCAAGCATAGTTCATAGGCTCTGTGCAAATGCTGGAGGGAAAACTGGAGAACACCTGCATGACTATTTTATTACTGAACAGGACTCTTTGTCTAACCTGTCAACCACCCTGCTGGGAATCTCTCATTTTGACACAATACCAAGAGAACCAGTTTTACGAATAAATGTTCAGATGCTGAAAAAAGCGAGTTCCAACTCATCTGCTCCGCATGTCACCTTTCTGTTTAATAAGGTGCAATTTAGATGCCAGTTCAGTGGAGGTTTCACCCCTTGCTTTTTCACTTCCAGTTAAGCATGTCAGTGGGTTGAGATGTACATACCCTGCAGCTGTGGCAGTCTTCCCTGATAATAGCATAGAAGGGATTAACCACAAACACATTTTAAAGTAATTCCTCCTCTTGGTTGTTGGTTGGGTTTTTTTAAAGTTCTCTTTTTAGTCCTTTGACTTGCTTATCTGGTTTAACACTGCAGTGAAGGCATAAAACTAGCTCTCACCATCACAACACTGTCCCAAGTTGCATTTGCCCAGGCTCCATCCCTTCATTTTCAGGAAGTCAGGCAACAAAACTGCAAATCTTTTCTGCTAAGCCCGATGAGCCCTGTGCGTGTGTCAGGTGTCTGCCAGGTTGCTCTGTTCAAGTCTGTAGCGTTTGTAGTCTCCTCCAGAAAAATTATCTCACTTGCTCTGTCTGAGGTGCTTTTTTACGCCCATGGTTGGAGTACATGTGCATGTGCAATCCCTGCAATTGGAATTGTCAAAGAAGAGAGCTGTTGGATGCAGGCCCAGCTTTAGAAGAATTAGCTCTTCAGTAATTTGTGATTGCAATACTTATGAAGGTTTGATGACTCTGCAGCCAGAGAGCAGGTTGTGGCCACTGTACACAGAGGTGAATGATGCAAGAAGCCTTCATCACCCACCTGAGACATTGAACAGTGCCTCCATATAATGGCAGTCCCCAAGAGCTTTGAAATCAGGCAGTGCTCCTTCCTTAAAGCATCAGTTCACTATCAGAAAAATGCGTGGAGGTACAGAGGGACCAAATAAAATGTGGAGAACAAATAAGTGTTGCTGGGCATAGGGTCAGTCTCTGTGTTACTGAAAGAAACAAGTCAAGAAAGAGGAGACACTAACACTGGCTTGAGTCAGTGGGTAGGACTCCAGACAACAAAGAGGCACAAGGAGAGGGTGACCGGGAAGGGACATTAGCAGATATTCTTTCATGAAAGGACCAAAAGGTCAGCATGGCCGGTGGGGAGAAACACCAGCCATCTAGGACATGGACGAGAGACTTAGTGGAATAAGACAGGAAATCCCAACCCTTTGAGAATGACAGACTCTTGGTGACAGAAGCGCTTTTCCTGAGTGATTAGTTGATCAATTAGGTAGCTTTACTGCACCTTTTGTATAGATGGATGAAGCACTAGCCCAAGGTAAATCAGTTGCTGACAGAATCCGTGCCCTTCCTTAGATGTTGGCAGACATAGCTGGGCCTCAACAGGGAAGAAAAATTCATCAGCATTTGGATGTAGCCAGTGGCCATCTGCAACACATAGTTTCACTACCCGAGACCTTTTTTTCCTTTCAGATATGGCCTTTATTCAGTTTTACTCCTGTCTCTTAAACTTTATTCCTTGCTCTCCACTGACCTGCTGGTTGATCTTGGGCATTTTTTTATCTACGTACCTCAGTTTCTACATCTGTATAATAAGCATAAATTTGTCTAAGGATGCTCTATCAACCAATATGTGGGAGCTCTGAACTTAGGAGAGAAAAAATATTTTAATTAGATTAATTTACCTTTTTAAAAATCAAAATATTTTTTTAATGTATTTCCTTTCCATTTGAAATGCATTTTAACAAGTGTTGTGTACAATTCATTAGATGTGACTTGTCTCTTATCTAGTTTTTCCTTTTTTTGACTGCAGAACAACTTGAATAGACTCCAGAGAATACCAAACATTTGGTTCATCTGTCTCTGATATTGAACAGCCACATTGCGGGGTTTGTGCCTAGCCAACTAGGAGATGTCTATAATAATGACAGGTCTTGACTCTTTCTTAAAAACAAGGTTTGCTTATCTGACACTAAAATCTCTGGCTCTGACACCCAAAATTGAGAAGCACACTGAACGTCGGAGAAGCATATGTTCCAAATCAGCTGTCATTAAATGACCGAGCAAATGCATGGAACAGTGTAGACATTCTTCACATGTTGCAAATGCATAGACAGTTTCTCTTATTTTTAAGTTTTTCCTTTACACTCATTTTCAAATGGAAACCTCGCCAAAAGCCAGGTACTGTGGTACACAATGGGAAAATAGCACTGGGAGTGATTGATTGCAAAAAATGGAAGATGTATTGTGTAATCATATGCCGGGGAAAGGAGCAGGCAAAATGACTTGGTTTCCATTTCAAATAAATAGACAGTGGAACAATCAAGAAACTGCCAAAGTAAATGAATTCAGTATGGTTGGAACACCAGCACATCGCTGCTTCAGAGAAGGTTTCTCTCACAAGTTACAGCATCAATGGTGAAAGACACAGGTCTTCTGTTTTATTTTTCACTTCCTGAGCCACACTCTGCTCTCTGTTATTCTAACTGACATCTGGAGGAACGCCAGTGAGTTCACTGAAATTAGTCTGGTTTTAAATTATTGTAACACAGATCGGATTCCTGCCCACTGTCCTTGAACCCCTGAGATATGCAAAATGTGTGATGGAGTCTTTCTCATGGGGATTTATACACTGATTTAACTGTTCCCAACAGCTTCATTACCATGTTATGAGCTTTAGGGGAGAAGGAAAAAAATCTTTTAACTATGAAAAAGTGACAGAAATAAAGAAAAATTAGTTACTCTCCAATGAAATTTTAAGAGGTCCCTAGGTCACATCAGAGCACATTATTTAAATTCTTTTAGCTATCAGCAGCAGCGCAGAACTTCTCTTCCAACATGTCCAAATCTGCATTTGATCTTGTAATTTGAGATATGTTAAATTAGAGGTTATCGTACTCCTTTACTTTGAGATCTGTCACAGGGCTTCTTGTAAAAGGCTTCAATTTTGCATAAGCTAAGTATAAACATCACAGCATGAACACCCTTGATTTGCACCAAACACTGTACGTTGACAAACTTCAACAGTGTTGTGTATGTGTGTAAGCAAGGATTTACCAACATACTGGGTCATGCACAGCTCGTGTCAAAAGGACAGAGTGCTCAAACAGTATCATGATCTAATACCTGACATGCTTTATGTGAAAGCAGGGCGCTCCTTCATTAGCTGAAGGTCATAGATTATAATAATGCTTGACACTTACAATCCTGAAGGTGTTGTACCCCATCTAATTAAAATTCGCGGATATGTAGGCTTTTATGCATAGGGAAAGTAAAGTAGAGATTTCCCTAAAGGCATAGATATAAGAGGATAGAAGTCATGGGCACAGAATCCTAATTCTAATTCAGTTCCTAGGCACCAGTCCTTTCTTAGATTCCTGGCCATG
Organism: Ibidorhyncha struthersii; assembly: GCA_013398815.1. Taxonomy (NCBI): domain Eukaryota; kingdom Metazoa; phylum Chordata; class Aves; order Charadriiformes; family Charadriidae; genus Ibidorhyncha; species Ibidorhyncha struthersii. The sequence goes on from VZSZ01000729.1 coordinate 212,781, forward strand.
CTTTCTAATAATAAGGGAAGAATTAGAATTTCATCTGCCCCCAAAAAAAACCAAAATGAGCAATGAGTAATAAATCTATCATTCATGCTAAACCATGGCACAATATTTTGAATAACAAAGAGTTTTTTCAGGAGTATGAGTAGAAAAGAAAAGCACAACACTCACTGGTGTTAGAATTTACACCAAAGTCATCCCTTATTTCCCTTGCTACTTCACATCTTCACATCTTCTTTCCCAGAGCAAAATTATAGACTATGTACCAGCAGCTTTAAAGAATATTCGCCCTGCTGCATATGAGAACTTGTAACACATTCATCTTATACAGATTTTGCATGTCAATGCATTTATTAGGCTGAAAACCATAACGTTATTGTTTAACTTACATTAACCATGAGAGTAGAAGGGAAACCCAAATCTAACCAATTCCATTTTTATATTTTGAGATTTTTTATTCTCTTTCTACCAATTTTTACTGATAAATGCATACTCCATAATGAAATATTCAATACTTCCAAAATCACATGAAAGTATCTTCACTGGCAGTTCTCTGAAGCACACTTCAGCTGGGAGTACAGCTATCGGTCATTCTTCACGCTTGACTATGTGATATGAGAGGTGCTTGCAAAAGCCAGCTCCCTTGGCCCTCTCCATGCTGACTGAGGTTGGCCGTTACTTGTGTTTGGAGCAGCCACAGTCATATCCCTTGTACTGAGCCGCCAACTGAAGGGATGCAGATGACACTACGCTAGGCGGTCGTGTTGATCTGCTTGAGGGTAGGATGGCTCTACAGAGGGATCTGGACAGGCTTGGACTGATGGGCCAAGGCCAATGGTATGAGGTTCAACAAGGCCAAGTGCCGGGTCCTGCATTTGGGTCACAACAACCCATGCAGCACTACAGGCCTGGGGAAGAGTGGCTGGAAAGCTGCCCGTCGGAAAAGGACCTGGGGGTGTTGGTGGACAGCCGGCTGAATATGAGCCAGCAGTGTGCCCAGGTGGCCAAGAAGGCCAACAGCATCCTGGCCTATATCAGGAATAGTGTGGCCAGCAGGACTAGGGAAGTGATCATCCCCCTGTACTTGGCACTGGTGAGGCCCCACCTCGAGTACTGTGTTCAGTTTTGGGCCCCTCGCTACAGGAAAGACATAAAGGTGCTGGAGCACGTCCAGAGGAGGGCAACGAAACTGGTGAAGGGTGTAGAGAAAAAGTCTTATGAGGAGCAGCTGAGGGAACTGGGATTGTTTAGTCTGCAGAAGAGGAGGCTGAGGGGAGACCTTATCACTCTCTACAAGTACCCGAAAGGAGGTTGTAGAGAGATGGGGACTGACCTCTTCTCCCTAGTGACAAGTGATAGGATGAGAGGAAATGGGTTCAAGTTAAGCCAGGCAAGGTTTAGATTGGATATTAGGAAAAAAAAATTCACTGAAAGGGTTATCCAGCATTGGAATAGGCTGCCCAGGGAGGTGGTGGATTCGCCATCCCTGGAGGTGTTTAGAAAAAGGGTAGACGTGGTACCTGGGGATATGGTTTAGAAGTGGTTTTTGTCAGGTTAGGTTAATGGTTGGACTTGATGATCTTAAAGGTCCCTTACAACCTTAACGATTCTGTGATTCTATGATTCTATGATGCATCTCCTTTGCTCAGAAAATTCCCTGACATCTGCAAAGTTAAAGAAAAATTAGGTTTATGTTCAGAAGCATTTGGGATTTTTTCTGCAAGCACAGACAGATTCAGCTCTACCTGGCTGAGTTGCACCACTGATGGTCAGCAAGGCCCACTTGCAGTAGGAGGAGCAATGCCCAAGGACAAGTGTTCTCTGTGTTTGGGATGCAGCCTTGCAGTGTATATTCAAACAAAATGCCATGAAGCTTGGCTTAAGTGAGAATGTAGGTTAAGGCCTATGTATCTTCTTAATCAATGAAGAGAGAGTCTGTAAACTGCAGAGTACACACAGCTGACTGGCCGTTTTATAAAGTCTCCTTTCCTGTTATTCTGTAGGGCAACATCATTAACTAGAAATGTTTAAATAATCACATATATTTTACTGTGCCCACTCTGCTCTTAAAATTGAATACATGCACAACTCTTCTAGAGTTTCTCCATTTCATTTTATACTAGCCTAGAGAAGGTCTTAGCACTTAAATACTATCAATTTTTCAAACCATACTTTGCACTCAAGACACTGTGCAAGCATTGTCTAGTGACATCTGAAAAATATGCAGGCATCAGCATTCAGTAAAGTGCATCACATATGGCTTTTACCCTTATTCAGTGGACATCCTTTCAATTCTTCTGGAGATAAGGAACAGGCAGAGCAGGCTGCCACCATCTCTGTGTTTTTTTGTGGCTATCATCACCTTGATTTTTTTATGTCAAACTGGAGAAGTCAGGCAGGTCATTCTTAACAAAAGCAACTATGGAAAAGATTAATTCTATCAAAGAATTAATTTTTCAGGAAAGCAGAATGTTCTCTCGCTGTCTTGTATTTCTCGTTGTGTTTTAAAACAGAGCAATACACCGGAATAACTTTTCTTAATAGGCTACATTTGCTTTGGATAAATTGAAAACAGTGGAAATGATAGTGTGGAAAGTTGAGAAGTTTTTTTCCTCAAAGCACTAGCTAGAGAAGATTTCATGTAAGAGTGTGGAAGACGTTTTCAAGAGTTGAATAAACAGGCACAGTTATTTATACTGAAAAATTCCAAAGATTAAGCTTCTGCTTTTTAATGTCTCGGCCCTAAAAGGTATATGATATATGTGTTCAGTTTGTTCTTTTTACACTTGCCCTTTAAGTGCAGAGTCCATTGATAGCCATTTAGAAAGCTCCCAGGACTTGAGTGCCGTGTGTTTTAGCAAAGCTAACAAGAGAGAGATTTTAGATATAAGGACTAGTGTTTAAAACAACCTCATGAAATTGCTGGTTTCTATACTCTGCCGGGAATTCCAGGATAGGGGGCGAGCAGGGAAGCTTCAGAGGAAGTCTTAAAGAAATGAGCTATAGTCAATGCTGTCATCAATGCCAGTGAGAGTCAGACCGGCAGTTTAGTCAGGCTTAAACTAGTGTCTGGAATTTGGACACTCCTGACCAAAAAAAACATTAATGCCAGCAAGCTCTGTAGCTGACGGGCACTTCAGCCAGCTGTACAGACATGGGTAGCTATCCTGCCACGGATGACACGTCTAACCTTTGGAGAGAGCAAGGGATCAGAGGTACACAGAGATGGCAACTAGTTGGTTTTTTAATTCTGTCACAGGGGAAGGTCAGAATCATATTCATCCTTCCCTAACACCAGATTCACACATATTTTTTCATCTGTCTTACACCTCCAAGGAGTTGTCCTTGCTGGTGAACAAGGCAGGATGTTGAGAAATTATTCGGTACTCCAGAGAGCTGTGTAAAATGTAAGCTGCCCGGTTTAATGAGGGGACAGGCCTTTTCCAGCACTCGCCATGTCTCTGGAACTTTTTCCTTACTTTGTCTGAAGCAGTCCAATTTTGTGTGGCCTTGCCTTTTTGGAGGGTTGCGTGTAGCACAAAAGTTTCTGGAGGTGAGTGCAGAGAGTCAAATTTGATCCAGTGCTGTGATTTGACTGCAGTATTCATGGTGGCTGAGGATACCTGAAATGCCTGAAGATGTAGTCATCTCCTATGTTATTATCTGAATTGGACTACCAAAGTCATGAAATCGAGGCTGTGATTCAGTGAGACTTGCCAGAGCCTCTGTCCGCTGCTGAGGAACAGAGTTCCAGAAGGATTGACGGGAATTGGTGGATCTTGCTGTTTCTCAGGATCAGACCTACATCCCTTTAGAAATAACGATTGCCTCATGATTGATACAGCTTTCCCAAATTTAGAATATATTCGCACCCTTGTTTTTTAAACCTAAACTACAATGAGAGCCTTAGTCTGGGGCACTTCAGTGGCATGCAAAGTTGGCAAGAACTGGTGGTCTGGGGCACAAGCTTGGACTATTGACCTCTGACTCCCATTAGTTCCCAAGAAATGCCTAGTGATCAGTGTTGCTTAATTAATTTGTAGTGAACTGACAGGAAGATGTGGACCTGTTTTCTCCTAATTGTGTTACTTTATAAATACGTCCTTTAAAAACCTTGTTCATGTTATTCTTTAGACTTTTGACCTCCCATTCATCTTTATCCTGCCATACAACAGATGGAATTGAATCTATCATGAACGATGTCAAGTCTTCATCTAGTAGGAGCTCTCACCAGGATTGTTGCTCTGGCTTGCAAATACCCTGTTTCAATGGAAATGAGAAAAATGCCTTTATCCTCATTTCTCTGTGAAATACAATATATTTGGAAGATAAGTCTAGACCTTCATGTTAATCAGAAATCAATTATATTTATCCCTAACCTAGAAAGCATGAAAATTCCTTATTTCTTTATTGCAAAATCCAGCAGGATATTCACAGTAATTATGCCACTTTTTTTACAAATCATAAGCTCATATCGTAATCATTAGAGCTACAACTGAGTAGTTGTCTGTCTTAGAATATCTGAAATGTCCATTTCAATTGCAGTGGAGGTTTGGGAATTTATTTATTTTTAATAGCTGCAGCAAATCCTTTTATTAACCACATTTCCCCTTTTTACGCCTTATGTAGCTTTTTGAGTTTAGTCAGATTTTACACGACAGAATTCTTCATGAAGAAAGCGAGAAGGGAACTACGAGGTTAAGCCTGTAAAATACTGTCTATGCCCGGTACCGTTGGCCATTGATTTGGCAGATAAGCACCCTGCAGGATTGCTCCTTACACCTTGAGTCTGTAAATAGATTATGTCAGTCAAGCTGTCCCCACTGTTTGTTATTACTATTACTTGAACCATCCAATGTGTTTATCAGATGGAGACCTCCTTTGTGTTATGGGATGTACAAGGACAGTGTAAACGTGAGAAAAGGTGGGATGAAAGGAAATATCCTTAATTCTGCTATATACATAAGCAGGGGGGATACAGAGAAAGTAAAGATACTTCACTGTCTTCATGCTCCGAGATTTTTGGGGTTGGGTTTTGGGGGGCTTTTTTTTTTCATTTGTTTGGTTTAGGGGGAGGGGCCAGGGGTGTATTAAAAGTGCTGAGCCCACTTGGAACACAGAGGTTCCAGCTTACAGGAAAATAGGAAAAATGAATTAATGCACCATCTGTGGCTTGCACATATTCTATTCCCAACCATGTCTAAAAACTGGCTAGGTTCATCATGGGCTCTCAACTCCCTTAAACCAATTTACCCCATGTGATACTGAGGTTCTGGGTTTGGCTCACATTGTGATGAGCGGTGCCAGAAGCATAAATCCACTGCATCTTGACTCACAGTTTAGTTGGCAAGATAGCAAATAAGCACACTTCTTATGAGAGTTCACGTTTAATTGCCAATGTCTAGAACTCAAGCATCAGAAATGTCCCATTATTCTGTGTGCGTTATGAAATAGGTGTCATGGATTCATTTCTCCTGTTTGTCTCGGACTCTGTGGAATGTAAGCATGATCTTATGGTCAGGCCCTGCTGCCCTTTCCACATTAAGTACTAAACTGTCAGAATGAGTGGAAACAGGTGTATGCAGAGAAAGAAAGATGGCTATATCTGAGAGAGTGATTTTGGTTGTTGCAGCCATGGATGAAATTAAATCTGGCTGAGAAGAGCAACCAAAATTTTTCAGGCTCGTTTGTACACCATCATGACTAGTGACATGTGTGCCAGCAAGTGTGTTAATGACAGAACACTTCAAAAATTCTCCCCTCCTGGCAACGCCCATTTCAATTGCACGTTATTACTTCTTGAGGACACTCTGAAATATTTTGGCTTTGTTATGTCAAACTTTACACCTCTCTGTCCTCAGTCTATATTCTCTCATTTCCGCATTGCTCCCTTAATGACCAGAAAGCTTTTTTTTTTGATACCAGAAAGCCCACTGTACACTAGCAGAGAGATAAGTAGGAATAACAACTAGCTTGTCGTATTCAGTGGTACAGTAAATGCTAAAATATGCCCTTTGATTAACTGGCATCCTAACAAATGATAATGACGAATCAGAATAAATATTTCAAGTAGTACTCCTGTGAAGTATCAAAGATGATAGTTCTGCCCCTGAAATTTCATTTCTTATTTCTTATTCAGCTTTTTAAAACTATGTAAAGATGCATGAGCTCAGCCCACTTTTGGCACTTCTCTGTGCAGAAATCAAAACTTCCTAATGAGTGGGCCAAAAGGTTTAAATGTACGTTTTGTCTTTCACTTCCCTAAAAATATGTGACTAAAATCAGTCCCAGTCAGTTTGCATGTAATTGCCAGTGCTGGAAAAGAGGCACCTGAAATATTCCATAGTTTCCCATGTGCTGTGAGAGAGGCAAGAAAATATCTGCTCTGCCTGGCTCAAGCTTGCTAAATGTAAAGTGCACTTTGAGATCACGTACTCTTCCTGCAGGCTGAGGCTATTATTGCATCATGCATAAAAGTAGCTACTATTTGTGTCAAAGTGCAAGCATGGTAACTAATTTTACAGGATATATAGCGTAATGAAGAACCGAATGACTACAGAGGGGTTTACATTGCCAGTTAAATAGTCTTTTGTCATCCCTTTGGTGGGGAAAGGGGGACATCTGGTGGGAGGTCTTTGTTAAAATTGAGCAAGGCAATTTCCTGCTTGAAGCAGTAGGATACAAATCCCTATGGCAGTGGTATGTTCTGAGTAACCGTTAGATTTTGCTTAATTTCTAACCCAGAGTGTTGATTAATTAAGGTATATCAAAATCACACAGCAGAATGTTTTGCAGTGGTGTGTACTGTAAAGCCCTCACTTCCCTTTTATCAAGTTCACAAAGAAGTGAGCTAAGCCTGGATGAATGCCCGGTACCCTCTTGTAAAGAGATTTTCACTAAAGGTCTGGGGGAGGAAGGGTGAGAGGAAGTCTGATCCAGGAAAAGCACTTAATACTTTTTGCTGGGGGTTAGAAAATAAATATTAGAAATCTGCAAGTATTGCACGAGTACATAAGAAAGCAAGATATTGCGGCATTCACTAAGCCTTGAGCAGACAACTTCTCAAGGATTGTAACCTGTTTAATCAAGCCTTGGAAATGCAACAAGGCAGGAGGCAAAACATACAGTAATACTTGAGCATGATACTCCAAAATAAATTGCAGCAAATTAAAAGAAGACATTAGAATGTGGCACACCCAGGGTACACTGCCCAGTATACTTTGGCCCATCATGTAAATAATAAATAATAATAAATAAATAATAATAGATAAATTGCATTTATTGATAAAGAGGAGAGCTACAAGTCTTTATTGCTTCCATCTTCTCTGATCTTTCCTAACAACAGTCAGTCTGGAACATGCAGCTTTGTCCCTTCTGCTGACATTTCGTAGCTTCTGTCCCACTTTGTGACTGATCCCCTTCAGAAAGCATCCTGCGAGGAGGCAGCTCCAGGGTGACAGCAGTCACAGGGTGAGAGCTTCAATCTTGCTGTGGGAGCAGCAATGCTGGGAATCATTCCCTGCACCAGCATTGCTGCATGGGGCTTTGAGGAGAAGACAGCCGGCATGACGTGAGACCTTGCCATCGCTGCTCTCTCTGTCAGGCCCACTTGCATTGAAGCTGAGCTGTCTCGCCCACTGCAAACTGGGTGAATTTAATTTCCATGAAATTCTGTGGCAAACAGAGACATTTCTTTTCACCAGAGGGTGGACGAGAGACCTGTTGCAAGCTGAGAATTTAAGTGAGTGTACTTCTTTTTTCCTCTACTGCACTGCATGCCATATTTCACTTCTTTGTCTGAATCATTTTATATTCTGTGTCCCATGGCAGCATAGTACACTTTTAGTTCATCCCTGTTACAAACTTAGATTTTTTTTTTTTTTAATATTTCTCTGTTCTCACTAAAACTTCTTCTCTGAGCACATTCCAGATTTATCTGCAGTCTTTAAAGTGCAGTAAGGGACTATCAGTGCAGACAATTTATGCTGGGATTTGCATGTAAGTTATCATTAGCACAAGGTCTTAAATCAGATTATGATTAGCCTGCTTTTGCAAAGCTAAAGCAGAACTTTCTAAGATAAACTGTATCTTGCTACTATCCAAAAAGTTATTTCCATATAAAGTATGTTTATTAAATGTGCTGAACTGTTATAAAGTTCCTTTAAATTTATGAAAAGACTAAGAAACCACTTGGCAACAATACTTGAAATGACAATATATATCATAAATGCCTTTCATACTATATAAAGAACAGCATGCAAAAACAACTAAAAAAGTTCAGTATGTTCACTTATGCTCTGAGTATAACATAAGCCAAGCAGACCTCATTTTATATGAGGCCATTTTATACTCAAATATACCACTAAGCTTTATTTTATCTGTTGTGTTTTCATTATTTTTGGCCAAATCTGAAACGAGAGCATTCAGGCTTCTGAGCTGCCTGATAGAGAGGAATTTTAAAATGGAACAAGGTTCAGAACCGACTCCTCTGATGGATACATAATTTATTTTAAAAGATAGGCTTCTAACCTAGCACAAAGCAGTGATGCTAATGTTGTGGTCTTATCTGGAGTGCACATTTTAATTGTCTGAACTTCTACTGCAAATGGAGTTTCAATTCTTTCTTTCAAAAGGGAGTGATCTCATAGTTTGTTAATTTTGGCAATCACTCTCTGGGTAGTTTAGTTTTGTAACACACTACAACTGGCAAGTTAAGCCATTAGGAAAATTATTAGAGCCAAGTGCCCTTTTACTGTCAATCGACAAAGAATAAGATTTCTTGCACTAAATCTTCAATTCCCATTGGTTTCTGTAGGGCTTTATATCAGTGATGCAAAGTCATTTTTAAAGGCAGGCTTTCACAGCTGATGGCGGACGATGAAGCAGCTCTGTGAAGTCAACACAGTTATTGCACTGATGACTCTCCAGCGGAGTACTAGTTGTTTGAATAACTTTTCTGTTTAGACATGTGCCCAAACCAAAATTCTGTATTTGAATGCCCATTAATCAAGGAGCACAGTTTTAGCACCTGATTCTGAATTTGTTTCTGCAGTTGATAGGTGACAAAAGGAATGGTAAATTGTCTTCGCTATTTGTGAGAAAATCTCAGTGAGATTGCTCTCATGGGGAGTCCCTTGGCTACGCTGTATACCTACATTTTCAAGAGAACTGATCAGTGCAATTGCCTGTAATTACAGAGTTGAGCACGCTTAGAAAGGTAGTCAAATTTCAGCATCAGTCTGGTATGTTCTATTTCTACACCATATTAGTCTGATGGGATTTCCTGCTTTTCTCTGGGACATTGAATCTTTACTACTTGCAAGTGAAAAATACCAGCCTTGATGGAAAAATCATCTGATATGTTGTGGTAGGTCCTGCCTTGCTGAGAGTCACAGTAGCTTAACAGCTAGGGTGGGTGCTTGCACTACCCCAAGGCCGTCCGGAGGGCCAGTCAAGGCTTGGGCATTGAGAGGCAAGGTGTGCATGTGGATCATTCCTGAGGATTGCTGGGAGTTTCCTTGCAGAGTCCAAAAATGAAAAGGTTTGCATGCCTCTGTGTGTGAACATGTCTATTTTTCAAAATGCCTTCAAATCATTATTGTGGAAGTGTAGCTATCTGTAAACCTGTTCCTTGTCTGCGCTGAGCAATTTTAATTGCCCCAGACTGATCCATGAAACAACAGGTGACTGAGACGTAGTTACACTTGGGAAAAAATAGGTCCCTTGTGGTAACACATTGCAGCAGTCTTCAGCACAAAAAATAAGTGGCAAGTGTCAGCAATAGAAAGCTTATGCACATATTTTAAAGATACTGTTAGTGATTTGGGTTAAAATGATACTACAGTTAATGCTTACCCGTTCGCATCTCAGGAACAGTGCAATGAAGATATATCTTATTTTTTAATTGGAGTTTTCTGTTGAATCTTGTATAAACAAATCCAAATTCCATTGAACTATACAAATAGAATCCATGCCAGATTAATTTTCTGTGGTTTAGTGTTGCTTGCAAACATCACCCACAACTGGCCTTTCTATAGCAGACTGGCTCCCCAGCATCAGACGCTTGACAACAACTTACATGACCCGTGTGCACCGTGTACCCAAGATGAAGGTGTGTAATACAAGCCTACGTACTTTTCGTTATGAACTCTGCATAGGAGTTTTCCATCTTCCTGGAAGATAAACGCTTTTTCTTTGGCTCCGGAGAGGTAAAAGATACTCTGTGGGAGAATTCAGAAAAGGAAGCATTCATCTGAATTGAAAACACAGACAGGAAAATACGTGACATTTATAGCACAACAGTTTATTTCTAAGGGATTAGCTGATGAGATTTTAGGAATAAATACAATGTACATTAGGTTTAGAAAAGGCTTTTCCCTAGATTACCATAAGAACATTATGCCATTGATTTCTGACACTGGATTTGTAAACTGAAAATGTAGTGCTGAATCAGTAAGCACAGCTTTTGTGGAACTTAAAAATCATCTCAGGCAGTAATTGTTTCAGCTGTAACTGACAGCAGCAGAAGTGTGGGAAGTGCGATTTCTGTTCTAACTGTATGATGATTGGGCTGGACTTATTAGTTTCAGTGTAATTCCATTGAATTAATGAAGCTACACTAGAAGAAAATTCTTTTCCAGTCTAATTTTCAACTGGGTCTTTCTTTTTATTTTTTTAACCAAAGATAACTGTGACATAGCTGTACTGGTTGCATCTGTAAATGCTTATGCTAACTTGACACCTCTGTCATATTGTGCACTCCTTGTTTAGGTGATAGAAATATTTATAAGGAGGAGGAGAACTCAAAATACCTTTGAGATAGTCCTATGGTCATTGTTTGTCAGAAAATAGGATTGACACATGAGATTGTTTGTGAGAATGCTGGCACAACTGTTTGTGAAAAACATCCCTGAAACTAGTTCAGGATTAAAGCTGGAATAATTTTTTGCAAACAAGTCTGCTTAACATATTTTAAGCTATTTTTCTTGGCAGAAACTGTCCCTGCTTAGTCTTTGTTCAATTTTTTCCATTTTAATGAAAAGAGCAGTCATTTTCGCATCTCGTGTGGAAGTGTGGAAGTAGTAGTAACAAATATTTTCAGTAATACTAACAGCTGGGGTGATGCAGGAGTGATGTGCGGATACTGAAAACTCTCTAAGCTGCTTCTGCTTAGAGAGTGGCTAGTGGTAAGATAAGGTTGAAAGCAGCACACGGTTCTCTTCCTGCACGGAAATGCAAGCACTCTTCTTACTGGCCTGTTTGTCAGGCTTACCTCGGTGTTGGAAGAATATCTAGAATTTAAAATCTTTGTACTTATTCAATGAACAAAAACTTGACGTCTCCTCCTACTGCAAAGTCTTCACTGTCTTCAAGATAAAGTTAACTTTCGGTAAACCAGAAACTGATTTTTCATCATTCTTTCCTTGGCATTTTTGGGCTTCTTCCATTATTTTTCCTTCCTGTTCCTTCTCCTTTTCCTTTGGCCATTGGAGAAACAGATATATATCTATATTTCTACATACGTACATTAACATATTTTTATAAGTACATGTATGTATTTAAATTTATGTACAAACATACCTATATATAAGTAACCTTGCAAAAGAAAACAATCATCAGGAACTAAAATTCACTCCTCTGGGTCAACTGTGCCGAGTACCCATCAGGAACAAGAGAACCCCAAAGCACAGGAGAATTAACAGACTCTTTGAAGGCAAACTCAGGCAAACCAGGCCATGTGCTTTCTCAGGACCAGCTCCCAGGGTACAGACAGACAAAATGCTGAAGGCCCTGGGCCTGCCTCAGGACTCCAGCAATGCTCTGAATCATTCTGACTTACCACTGTATTTTGGGGAAATATTTATATTACAGTAGAGCACAGGAGCGGAACTCGAGATAAGGCACTGCTGTGCGAGGCTCTAAAGCGAACTTAGTAATAGCATAGCGACTGCCTAGGAAAGATAGAAAGACTGCCTAGAAAATCAGCTTAGAGAGCCCTCAGCAAAGTCACTCCTGCGACAAATTACCCATCCTCTGAACACCAAATGCCTCGTTAAGCTCCGAGATGGGCAGTAAGACACAGTAATCGCATTTTGCCCTTAAGCGTTTGGGAGTTAATAATTCTTGTAGAGAAAATCCACCTCATTCAGTTCTCAGAGGGACTCATTGTCCACACAGCCACCAGATCAGTCCATTTTTCATCTAGAGATGTTGCTTCAAAGGGACAACAAGTATCTCACGCTGTATGCTGCAATGTAATTCTGCATCACTCATAAAAAGATAATAATGAACAGTGACATAAGTGGCAAGAACTGCAACAACGCTGGATAATACTTGGCCAAGAGAAGCTGATAAGCATGCGTGGGGTACCAGAGGAACATTGCTCGGCAGCTCAGGTTTTGAGGGGCATGCTGGTTTCTCCATGCACACAAGGCTGGGTCCCATTTCGGGCGCTCTCAGCTGCCCCCGAAGAGAACTAGGGCCAGGCACGAGCTGGGAGCTGCTCGCATCTCCCACTCAACTTGCTGTAAACATGAAGTGCTTTCTCTCATGTCCACGGTTCTGTAATGGTATAAGCCTGCTTGAAAGGAAAGGGAAATCAGGCTTTTAGTGTCCCTGTAGCTCAGCTGCTCCTCTTTTAAAATATTGTGAAGGTTTATTTATTTAGTATTGTTTCAAAGTTCAGATGCCTTAGTGACAGAGGCCTTTTACACAAATATTTGGAAGCTGTTCTTATGCGAGCTTTTAAAACTTATCTCCTCTGGAGTACTCCAGGGGTCTAGACAGATTTATTCCCTTCACATATGCTTTCTTTCTCTCTCTCTTTCTCTGTTCCACCCCCTGCCCATGTTCTGTAAAACATATTAACTTCTTTGTCTTGAAAGGTATTTACTTTTAACTTATTCAAGAGATGGTCCTGAAACTCCATAGCTACATGAATTAAACATTATCTAGTCTCTAGAGCTGCAAATGTTGCTATGTTATCTTAACTCTGTAAGTGGGTACAAAAAAGAGTTTTCCCTCCTCTTCAGTGACTCATTAGGCATTATTCTGTATGAAATATCTCCATCCACCGACTTACATATTTTATCAATGGTTATAAATATCCTGAATGGGTACAAGCCAATCAAATAAATATATACAGCTGATTCCTGGCTCTTGAATGAGATCAAGGACAACCACAATCGACCACTTTAGAGCAAGACTAAGATTATGCAACTGACTCTTAAATTTTTGTTCCACTGTATTTTTAAAAGAGAAGGAAGTGCTTTTAATTCCTACCGTATGCTGCCCCAGAGTTGTAATTATTGCACCACTTCTTTGGAGTTAATCTTGTTATGATTTTTTATGTTTCCATGTATCTAGTTCATAAATTCCCAGACATTTTTTCCCACTTTGGATAACTTCACCTCCTTGTGGAACGGCAGATCTCTGTACTATAGAAGTAAAAAATAAGCTGTTGCAGAAGAGACTGAAAGATTGATGAAGCACAGGAACTAATAAATTACATGCAGCGAGCGTATCCTGCACTTATTTCACATAATTCTTTAAAATTATTATGATGTAATGATTTTGTTTGTTCCATAAAGAGGGCTTTTGGCAAGAACTTGCCCAATGAACACATCCTAGCATTAAGCCTACCCCCATTTTTTTTTTTTTTTCTGACAGGAACTGGCAAAATAAAAGCAGCACTATAACTGGGAGTAGGTCTGCTGGAGGACACCACCACTGGCTGATGTGCATGCTCCTTTATTAGGATCATCCTTATTCAGGTAACCCACATGCTGTCTAAGAAACCAACCCCTGCAGAGTTGCATTATTTAAGTCATTTCACTCAGGTGACTGTTTCAGAACATTCACCTCAGTAACTTGGTATCTTTCAAGCACCAAACCTCCGATTCTGACAAATCCAGGAACTGAAGTCAATGAAGCTGTACTAGAACAAAACTAGGGAAATATCAGAAGCAGGTATCAAAATTTATTGTTTTCAGTCATGGAGTAATCCATACTACTAAGTTAAACTACGACAATTCAATGCCATTAATAGGTACTGGTCGGTGCTACAAATGGTAAGCAAACAGCAGTAGAAACTAAGGCTGACTGGATTTGTTATTTTTGGTTGCAATTTGTGTAACTGTAGTTCCATAAACAGTCTCTCTGATTTCAGGAGAACTATGCAAATTCTTCTGTCAATCGTGCATGCAGGGGCTTAGCACTGTTTCTGGTTAAAGATGCTTCACACATTGTGTCACAAATCTCACCTTTGAAGAACCAATGCATTTAAAGGCAGGCAAAAAGACTTCAACTGCAGAGCTCCAAACAGGAGGTTTACATTGAATTAAGGGTGGAAATGGTTTGCGCCCTTCCAGAAGCACCATCTGTTTCTACGGCTGGTCATTGTTTGGATTATTTATGACCACAACTTTAAATTTATCTGGTTAACCTTTGGATAGCCTCCTAAAATAACTATTGACTCTTTGAGTTTTCAAGGTAATATATTAAGATGCAAGGGTTTAACGTTATTATTTTATGGAAAGAACCTCAAGCCTTTTTATGTAATATATCAATACCTACAAAACCAGGAAATAGCTATACTATCACACGGCAAAGTGAACTGCAGCATCACATATTTGTTGTTCACACCACGACCTATGCTAATTGAAACGTCTTCAAGAGAAAAACAGAAAAGCAAAGGACAGCTTTTTTTTTTCTTTTGAGACTTCTCCTCCCTCACAGTACTTACCACAATATTTATCTTCATGTTACGGTTCAACAGAGAGAGAGGAGTAGATGGGATGAAGCTCCTCCAAAAATAATAGAAAAGAAAAAGGGAATGGGTCTTGAGGATTCATGACTTGCGCCAGACTTAAAATGGATGAAAAGAGATGGAAAAAGTGTTTTTCATATTAGCCTATATGATCTCATCCTGCACTATTAGAGGTGCTGGGGGTCTTTCCATTTTCCTTGAGGGATCAGGGATTGTGCTAAAATAAAAATGGACAGAACCCTGGTCGGTTTTGCAAACATTCATCAAGGATGGTTCAAATTTAGGTCGAAATTAAGCTAGTAGAAATGTGTATCTGTAGGAAAGGTTTTGTAAGACTGAGGTAGTTTTAGTTGGAGCATAATTACACTTTCGTGCTCACTAGGTTATGCATACTAATAGATAGACTTCAGAATTAAAGAGCATGAACTTTCATGATTTTTTTTTGTATTTAAAGGGCAGAACTCCAATTAAATGAGAACATTTATAGAATTTATTCATCAAAAAGGGTAGGCCCATAATCTCTTGTAGCTTTTGACTCCTCTCTTTGTAATAGGCTAAAAAAAAAGCTCTGAGATTGCAACACCTTACTGTTTCACTTTGGACTTCGTGGCTTATGTCCAGTCTTGGTTTAAAATTCATTTTACAATACTCTGAATCCACACAGCACTCTACAAAATGCACATTGATAAGGATGTTAGCAACCATTAAAAAAAAAAAAAAACAACAAATTTTTGAAAAGTATACTGCAAAGGAAAGTTAGTCTTTTCTTAGCAAAATAGGTATAAATTGAGGAAAACTTTCCAGTCTTCCCAATAGTGTACTGTATTCCCCTTCCCACCAGAGAAAATATTCTTAAATTATGAAAATCTAAAAAAGGCTGTCTTCCTGGTGATGTCCCTGCATCCCCCCACACCAATAAAAAATAAATCTGAGAGAGATACTGCTACAATACACAACAGCCCCAGGTATTTTAGAAAGAACTATACATACGTGGTAGAACAAAGAAACATTAGATGAGGATCTCAAAGAACATGAATTCAGGTCTCTCAGACAGCACTGCAGAAAGATCTGATTGTTTTGTTTGCGTGAAAAAGAGCCAAAATGATGCATACGTAGCTTTTCTACCCATTCTATGATTTTTGTTACCCAAATTCGCTTTGGCATAACCTTCTTAGCAGTCAATGAAGGCAATCAACCATGAGCAATATGAGCATACCAAAGTCAAACACTGCAGAGGAAGTGAACCAGGACAACTTATTCTGTTACAGCTGGGAGTTCATAAAATGCACTTAGTATTGTATCCTGTAGTCATATAATCTTCCTTTTTTATGCTTCTAACCCTATAAAATTAATTTTTCATATTAGACCCAAGCCACTCTGTGATTCTGTGGTTCTAGCTCAGCTCCAGTGTAAGAACAATGGCACAATGTGAGGAAGTTGATCATATTGTAGTTCTTTAATCTAAAAAAGATTCCACAATGGCTAAACTGCATTCTTTTGAATATTACTAATCACAAGCACATAAGGTGAGGGAAAAAGACAGGGGGTTTTATGCACCCTTTGTCCTTGTGGTTAATCAGCTTCAAATAATGCATTTAACCCAGTGCGGAATTTTGTGAGACATATTTTTGTTCAAAGGGTTTTGCTGATTTGATAAAGAAGCATGAAGAAGTTTTACAAAATTTCTTATGGAGCGGGAATGTGCTTTGAAGTTTGCTACAAAATTAATACAAAACTACCTGTTATTTTTACATGACTTAATCTTACACTACCGCCTAGTGGCTAACATCTAAATGAGTCACTGTACAGCTTCACTACGTTTTATATATGGATGCAGATATTTAGTAGTTTATGTATGTTAAAATATTATTTTAATTCACTTTTAGAAATCATATTATGTATATTATATGCCCACACAGTAACAGTGTTGCCAAATGTAGTGAAGACTAGAGAAATTTCCATGCTGAAGGACACTAATATTCATATTGAGAACTACTAGTGACTGAGTGCAGTCTTAATGTCAACAGGATCTCCATTTTAACATAGTTACAGTTTGAGATAGAATTACTTTAAAAATGAGCTGTAGAGAAGGATTTCAGCTGTCATGTTTGAGATGTCCGTCGGTTGTCATTGTTAGAAAGAAACATCATTGGGGTAGATTGCATTATAAATGTCCACTGGGCAGTTTCTTGCATCTTCCTACAAAGCTCTTGTGGACCAAACATTCATGGGCTTGGTGGTGAATAGAGTTTCTTTTGCTCAGCGTAACAGATCCAGACACATTAAGCCCTCAGGCATCTATTTCCCATTGATTGCTGTAGTTCCCGTACATGGCTAAGTTCACAAAATCAAGCCCATGAGTGTATTGAGCTTGACATGTAAATCATTCAGGAGTTCCAGGTTTTCCCATTTCCCATTTCCTCCGAACCCCATGCCATGGATCGTAGCAGCAATTTATAATTTAGCAAGAAATCAGGCTCTTGCAGCAGCTTAGAGGAAAACACTAATAGTAAAAACTACTTCTACAGCTGACAGTGACAACAGCTAGTTGGAGGAAAGGATTACTCCTCAGGAAGATGAGCTTCGAGCTACTCACACACTACATGACTTTTAATTCCTGGCATTTTGCATGCCTGCCACCACAGAAGCTGCTCCTACTACAACTTTCAGCATTCTTTGTGACGGCAGGAGTTACGGTAGCGAGGAGCAATAGAGGTGCACCTTGACTACTTCTAAAACTTTTTTTTAAATCAAGGTGTCTATATGTAGGGCTAGATATAGATAGAGAAATTTAAAATTAATTAATTCAGGTCTCTTTCCTAGAGGCTTCTGTAACTCAGGTCTTGCTGGAAGGAGAAATTTTAGTAAGCGAAGTTTGGTGTGGAGCAGAAAAAAACAATGTCATTTTGTCCACCAGATGGCACTTCATTATTGGGCTTCTGTGTTTAAAACACCACCTGATGGCAAAACAAACTTTAGGTTATGATGATATGAGGTGCGAAGCATTATTGAGTGAGGATCTGTCTGTTTCTGGAAATGTAATCTACCCAGATTTCTTCTGGGGAGCGGATTTTGATCTTAATGAAGGGAATGGGACTTCTGTCGTCGACTGAAGAGAAGAGGCATTTGGCCTCAATTAGGTGGAAGCATTAGGGAAACAAAATCTATTTGCAGTGTGCAGGACAGATTATTTTTCTTCTCTCTAATTTACTAGAAGAGAAGTGATATGAGTGATAGTGATTTATATCTAATGCAACAGAGAAGGGAGATGGAAAAGAGGATAGTCACTGAGTGGCGTAAACTCAGAATTTTGGACAATGAATAAGCCAAACAAGCAGTACAATATTTGCAAGAGCTTCCTGCCCTGATAGAAAACATCTGAGTATGGAACTCATAAACCTTTATTTTGATGCAGTTTTAGTCCAACACGCATATTGTCTGATGTTCCTTTTCCACCATACCAGCTGGAAGTTAGGCTGCAGTATAGTGTAAAGACATTTGTACAGTGTAAATGAGGAAAAAATTATGTCTGGTGGGGGGCAGCACAGTTTGAGTTTGGAAACTGTCCCTTTACCAGTCATCTGTGCAAAAACTGTAGTTTAATGTTGTTTAAAAATGTTTTATTCTATTCTGCCCAGTTTGCATGATTATGTACGAGTATGTTTAGCTAAATGTAGGAATGTAAGGCGCAGGGGATGTGTGATACGCTGATGGAAGCTGAAACTGTTTTCCTAGTGGAAAACACCTCACGTGGCAGCAGCCAGTGCACTCCAGTACCCCCAACCAACACACTTCAGGAAAGACAACTTCAGGCCTTACCTCCAGACCCTTCCAATCCTTTCCTCTCTCTCTGTAGCAGCTCTCTGACAGTAAAGGCTTCCCAGAAGTCACACAGTGAGATCACAGAGATCTGACACGGCCTTTGTGCTAAGACAGGTCTCCAACATGGACTCAGCTGATGATTAGGAAATATTGTATTGATGACATGGAACTGGAGAAGTGGTTTCATTTCCCACCTAGCCAGTCCACATTTTGGCCTTATATTTCTGTTGATTGGCATCAAGGGCGATTTAGAACCATGCATGCTTTGCTACTCCATGTACATTCCAGGCTTCTCAGAGGCTGCTGAAAGCACCTCTGTATACATTACTGCTTGTTAAAATAATGAAAGTTTCTGTCTCCTAGTGCAATACATGTGCAATTATTGAACGTTCTCTGAACCCTGGCTGGTCTTGTCTGCCGAAAATGCAGGTCTTAATATCAATAGCTTGTAAGTGAGATGGAAAAAAGCTTTGAGTGGACGAGTAATGATTGTAAGAGCACCTACAAGAAAACAGTATCTCAGGTATCTAGTTCTCTTTCTTAGAAACAATAAAAGGCTTTGTCTTGTCAGTGCACCAAACTGGCATATAAGTCCCATTTACTATGACCAATTTGCTTCTGTTAAAGAGAACTCTTCCCAGGGTGTTTGCTTAAATCAGCTTTTCTACAAAGTACAATTGTGTGCTAATCTACGCTGTGCAGTAGGAATCTGCCTGACCCCAATGCTGAACTGGAAATGATAGCTGCAATTAATTAACAGTTGTAGAAATAAGCAGCTCAAGTAAAAAGCAATTCCCTGAAACATAACAGCGTCCTGGAACCACGCTGTTGCTATTCTGAACACTTCGCTAGTGTTCTCATGATGAGTTTTAGCTGAGTTGTTAAAAACAAATACTGAAATGAAAACTGACACTCGGGTCTTGCCTACAGAGATAGGCTACTCCTCTTAAAATTTGCTCTATCTGCTTTGCCTTAGATCCCCAAGATGTAGTTGTATTATTCTAATTATCCGGACACATTGAAAGTGTTTGAGGGCTTCTGGCCGGATGCTCATTATACGTCTCCGAGGAACCTTTTTTTCATTTTTCAGCCTGTACTTCCAATATGCTAAAGAACTTAGTCCCTGGACAGGGGTCTGATTTAACTGCAGAACACCAAACTGAGCCATGAAAAAGAAAAGCAATTAAATTTTGAGAGTTTTATGACTGTATCTCCAAAGAGAAAAGAGGAAAAAAGGGCAGGAGTGAGAATGTGCTCCTGAGAATGTGCTCCTACCGAGAAAGGAGGGATAGGTCACAGGAAACAGTAAGGATGAGCCTGAGACAAGGACATACAGAAACAACATTTCAAGTTGATGAGAAGCAGGCAATCATGTTTTGGGACTCCTCCTAATGCTACCCAGTGCCGGACCCTTGACCCAGGATCTCAAAAGGAACAGTACTACTAAGGAGTCATAGACCAATTGCCTTGACATATTGTTCCAGGCACATACATTCCCTTCCAGACCGCACTTCAAAGGAAAGAGATCGGTGAACACTTGGTTCCACCTTCAGTTCTGGAGCTGCAAATGACAGTGTTTTTTTTCACATTCTCCATGCCAAGGCAAGGACTAAAAGCAAAGTTTAAGCTTACACACATTTTTTACAAGACTAGAGGTATGTCAGTATTGCTCATTTGTGAACTCAGTACACCAGTAAGTCTCATAACATCTATATTTTTGCCTGCTTTCATCACTGAAGGGGTTCTTATAGTGATATGCACTATTTGATTGCTATTTTAAAGGAGTCAGTGGTGTTTCATACAATCCCACGTATACCGTAGCTATCACTAAGCAATCCTGAAAAACAATGAAAACCATAGTCAAAGTTCCGTGCAGCTTTTTAGCATGCAACCTCATAATTTTATACTGTGGTTTGCAGAAGTGCCTCTCTATAAAGCTCATCCAGTTAAAAAATCTCTCCGCTGACATCAAGAGAAAAAAGCCAATCAGATAGGAAGGACAGAGAATTCTAATTGAAAAACTAAGGATCCTATAACTCGATAAGAAATTCAAAATGAAGAAAGGAAGCAGGAAAAGCATTGAATTGAGCAAGTAATTTGAATGTAAATGGGTTTTAGTTTAATTTCACAGCACTTACCTTTCCAAATGTAAAGATCAGAGGCTTTATTGGATAATATAGTTGGGAACATTTCAGCATAATATTTTCTTAAAATTTCTGACATTTTCTCCTTATAAAAATACTTCCAAAGTAAACGACTTTTTGCTTTACACAGTCGGGCTTTGCTGCTTTGGAGCAACACACGTTCTCCTTATTCTTTTGCTTGGTCATACCCTCACTCATATGACAGTGACAAAACTGACAGGGAATTTCTATAGCGAGTGAAGTCAGGTTAAGGTTCCATGTGTAGTATTGCAGGCGAAGTAGCACTTTTCGAATAATCAGTTGCAGTGTCAAAGGCACTGTAATTTCACGTTAGACTTGCGTCACATCTGTTGCTTTTATTTTAGTGTCAGTTCACCTCTCTAACAATCATACACCAAATGTTTCCTTCAAGCCTCAAAATACAGTGCTGTTGCCTGCTACTCCTCTGATTCCCACTGCTGCGGCCACGCTGAGCATGAGCAGCACGTTTCTGCCTGGCAGCTGGCTTTTGGGTCACACTGGTACCCCACTTAGAAGGAAAGGCTACAGGGTGCTAAATGCGTCCAAGAAGGTCATCATACAGTTTAAAGAAAACTTTGGAATAACAACAGGGATGGGTTTGGCAGCTTGCATCTTTCTTGACTAGGTGTCTTAATTTAATGAGCTTCTCTCTCTTAAAACCACTGCCCTGAGTTTGTCTAAATTGAATGGCTATTTTAGCATCTGTTAGATCATAAAAGCTGGTTTGACAGGCTGGTCTCCATGAGATTGGACTGGAATAAGCTGTCTTACTATGAATGATCCAGGACAGTTGTCCAGGGTGGAAACCCCATTAAAAATAAATAAAATAGCTTTACTCCAGTACTATTATATTCTGATTTTTTTTTAACACCTATGTAGTTTTAGTAATTAAAAAGGAAGGAATGAAGACATGAATAAGAACATGACGCTTAGCTTTTAGAAAAGCTTTTCACTAACTTCCTCTTCCACTGTTTTTCCCCTTAGAATTAGTCATTTTCTTTCCTTTTTCTTTTAACAAACAAAACAGACATGTGGCACCGGAGCAGTCGTACAGTCCTTTGGTGGCAATAAATGTGGTCCGTTCTGTTTGGATGTCTCCCCTGAATATGAAGTATGAAAATAATCTGAAAAGGCAAAAAATCCTAGGGTATTTTAAAAGCTAAAAGGCTTCAGTTAGTTGTATTATGAGCTACACCAGCTCTCAGGCATAGGAAGTCTTTTCATTGTGTCTAAGTATAACCTCTACTGAACCTGAATCACGATCCCTGAGTGGCTCTTAAAGACTTAATAGCTGTTTCTCTAATGTAACTTCACAATAATCTTTTATAGTAGCTCTCCAACACTGATGTGGAAGAACAAACAAAATAAAAAAAAAAAAAACAGAAGTCATTCCAAAGCAGAACTCATTCAGTATTCTCAGTATCTTAATAATTAAGCCAATTCGCTCAGGAGATGAGGAACAGAAGGCTTGACAGCCATGAAAAACTCAATTATTTGGGATTTGTTTGGGTTTTTTTCCTTGATATTTCTGAGTTTCTCCTTTCCCATTTTCTATGTTTGTCTTTTGTTGCCCCAAGGAGAAATTGTAGTAGCAATAGTAGCTTCTTTGCATTTCTTTAATTAAATTCTGAAAGGCGCCAGATGCTTCCATTTACAATCTCCTTTTCTCTTACTAAAGCATAGAGGAGTTAATCATATAGTAGGCTTTAGTTTACTCTGAACCCAGGCTGGGGCAGTGTTAAATTAAGTCCTGCCATTTAGTTAAAGTATAGCCTGTCATCACAACAGGTCTCCGCTGCATTGCTTTGTATTGTTTTTTTCAATCCAGTAGAGAATTCTGATATTTTAGCTCTCTGTGTTGTTTCAGTTATTAAAGACTTGATCTGTAACAGTTTCCTCTTGTCCAAGTACAAAGTGTTATAATTTGGTCCTTAGGACGTGCCTGGTTCAGTCATATTGACACGTGGATAGCTAGGGCTTGAAGAAACAGCAAGGGAATTTCAAAGGACGATGGTTCATATTATTTTCAACCAGATTCAAAGGTTATTTAGGTGCCCCAAGGTACAAGTAGGTATTCCCTGGGATTTTCACAAACATCTTGGGCCACTTTTAAAAATCCCAGCATGGCATTACCTGCATCCTTAGGTGTCTAAACACTCTTTGACTATGTTCTTGACTCTTGCATCCGTTTTCCAAGGGTACTGCAGTGTTAAGCAAGGCAAATGTTAGGCAGCTATTTTGGTATATACTCCAGAAACAGCCAACAAATTCACAGTCTTTACCTTTCATGATGGAAATTTTATCCACATAGCCAACGGTGCAACTGGGATGCAGATCACTGCCCAGTTATGTCCTCAGGCTGATGAGTTTGTATCACTTTACCTTTTTTCTCCCCACATCTGGCTCATCTGGCAAGGAAATGTGGGCCCATGAGCCAGAAGACGCCCCTGGAGTACTTCAACTGGGTGCCCACCTGAGGGACTTGGGCACTCAGTAAACAAGAGACCCAGTCAGGAAAACATATTCTGCTCTACCTTCCTGTCTCACAATATGACTCTCAAATGTTCCCAGAGATTTATTCATGGATGAGCTGCGGACCCAGAACTTTATTTAAAGGAAAGACTTAACAAATAATTTTTTAATAATAAACATTTGAGGAAAATTTGCTCTGCTTAGGAGCAATTAGCAAAGAAGAGAGGTAAAAGTCATCAGATAAATTATCTATTATGAATTATTCATTTAATTTTACGCAAAATTTTAAATTAGTGCAAGATAAAGATCCTAATTTATTACTCCCTTCCCTGAAGCACAAGAGTATATAAGAACTTCAAATAACTAGGCTTTGTTAAAAAAAAAAAAAAATAAGTTTAAAGCATGTTACTTAGACCTTTCTGAGTCATTAATAACTCACTTGGGTGAACTTTAGCAGATTTGTAGTTATGTTAAATTAATTAAAGAAAATGAAACCGGGGCCACATAAACTGAAGTCATCACCAAGCATAGCCCTGACTCCTCAGGCCTAGCTTGAGCCTTACACACACGCACACACACACGGAGCTTTCTCACAGGCTGCTATTGTCAGAAAATAAAAAACTGTCTCTACTGCAAGCAGCAAAAAAAAGGTCCAGCCAGGCTAAAAACAAAACATGAATTGTGTGGGGTTTTTGTCAGTCTTTCTCCTGTGTCTGTTCATCTGCCCACTCTGGGGTGCCAGGAAGGCTTCTCAATGACGTACTTTGAGTAATGCCATTCCTCATCGGTTTACCCTGCCTACCTCGTGCTCATACAAATTCATTGCTATTTCTTTGAGAATATCGGGTTACCGCAGTCCCTTTTGCTTGCCTGGATGGTCGGGATTTTAATCAGGAGTTAATGTAATCTTTCCCAGTTTTAACAAAAAGACCACATATCTAGCATCCCCTTTGTTCTTTCTGAAGTTAAGTTTTATATACTCGGAATCACTTAAAACCATAATTCATTTGTCCACATGAGATTTAACACACACGCGCACGAAACCCCCCCGTAGAGTACCCTACTATTCTGACCTGTCCTTACGTGCACTTGGACAAATGGCAGCACAAGGAGCACCACTGAAGAAAGCTTGGATTTTATTTTAGCCTAACAAATTTTCTATTGCAAGCCCATCCTTGTTAAAGTCCCCATAGCCTAAATATCCTTGTCCTCAAAATGAAAAAAAGCAAAAAGAGTGGTTTTTCCCCGTAAACGCAAAGAGATTCTCAGTGGAAGAGAGGAAGCATAATTAAAGCTGGGGAAGAGGTCACAGATCCGTGATGTGAAGTGTTCGGCACCAGCGCCCTGTCAAGGAGTTTCCCTCTCCCTTCTCTTTCTCATGCCTCATGCCATTTGTTTCTGTTCCTATGACTTAAAGCACCATCTTGGCTTAGTGGGAACAAAACTGTTCACAGGATTAGGCTAGGAATGAACACGAGCCCTTTATAATACCTAGCCAACGTATTTCTACCCAGTCCCGCAGCACGGATCCCTCTGCAGTGGGCAGGAACAGCTGTGGGAGGGCAACGGGCCACGAGGGCGGATGAGGAAGGGAGAGGCAGGGACGCACTTGTGAAACTGATGTGGCACACAAATGGGTTTGCACTGTACAGAAAAAGCATCCTATTAGTAACCCATCAGACTTATTTCAACTTACAGATGAACGGAGAGAACAATTTTATTGCTATCAAACGCAGCAAAGAAGACTACAAAAAGAAAAGGCTGTATTACTGTGGAGAACTGCTGGGAGCACAAGAGCTTTGTAAGTGGCAGCAAGCAGCAAATTGGACCCACGTTTCCAGTGTCCTGCAGCAATAACCAAATAAATAAATACACTGCTGTGAGTTTGGACTGTCTATACATTTTCAAAGCATTTTTCTGGCTGCTTTGAGTTTATACTGCAGTGGAGTAAATGCTTATAAAAGGCTCATGGCAAGAAAAAAAATCAAAACTTTTCTCAAATAGTTGCCAGGAAGAAAGGTCATAAATTAAGAAAGATCAGAGCGATTGCAGTAAGCAAAATTAAGGTTCTGTTTTGCAAACCTACTAATCCTAATAGGGTTATACGTAAATGTTGATCATGTAAGCAGCCTGTGCAGAAAATCAGGCTTTCATCAAGGGTGATAAATTAACCTAACGTAATAATAGAATGAAACAAAAAGAGGAAAATTGACTTGATGGCCGGGGAGGGGGGGGAGCCTTTTGTCAGATTTCATTATACTGTGAAATAATATCTAAGGGAAATGGCAGAATTCACCTGAGACATTACAGGAAAAAAAAAAAAAAAAAAAACAAAATTAAACTGGCAAAAGACATNGCATTAGAAAAGGTACAGCAGAAAACTACCCTCCAATGCCTGGGAGTGCTCCAGATGACCTTTCATAATAGAACTTCTCCATTACTGTTTTGTTTCTCTCTTTCTGAGCCTGTGTATATGAGCCCATGTATATTTTCCTTTGGCCCTTAAATGAGATTGCATGATATATATCACCTATTGGAGAATAGGGATTGCTAATGGGGGCTGATCTTCAATGTCCTTTTGTCATTATACATGGAAGAAAAAGGAACGAAATTAATTGTTTCATTTCATTTTTATTCAGTATACTCTAATATATTTTCATGTTTTGAATTCCAATTTCTCCCAGTTCACTTTGTATCCAGTGATGGAAAAGCCATTTCTTGTATTTCTTAATATGCTTGAAGGATCTAAGGAAATTACAGAATTTAACAGCTTTACTTCAAAAATCCATGTAAGAGCTCCAATGACCACCATAAGCTGCATGGTCATACTGGACAAATTGTCTGAGAGTTTAGAGAATTTACTTATATTAACATCTGGAATATAAAGTAGATAAAACCCATCAGAGAGTTTGAAATGTTCCACTCATCAGTAAATCCATTATACTGTACAAAACCATATTGACCCCTTCCCAGTTACGACAAAAGTTTCCATTACCAGACGTTTAAAGAACCTCTGTTTTTTCCAAGCCTTTTAATATTTAGATGAACTCTGGAGTTTGGAAAGATTCAGGATTAAACTGTGCACTCAGCAATCTGAGTGAATCTCATACTGAAGTCAGTTACATCAGTTAGATGCATATAAAAAGAAAAAAAAAAGTTTTCTGAAGCCCTTAACCATGTACTTACTAGCGGAAGTTAGCTGAGTTGCCACTGAGAGGAAAGGGCAGGTCGCAAGCAGGTGAGACCTCAGCACATCCATTGTAACTTGTCCCTGTCTTTCCTGAGTCCCCACAAGGGTAAGTTTTGTGCTGAGAATAACCCCAAAGGCCCAACTTGGTCTGGAGCAGATGCGGGCACACAGTCACATGTCCATTGAATCGGGCAGTACACCAGGCCAGTTGTGTAGGCTGGGGGTAGGTGCTCATGCCAGCTTTCTGCCAGCTGAGAGAGAGGACACAGTACCTGCTCTGGCGTAACCTGTGTACACAGCGCTAAGCAATCAAAAATTCTTGACCTATTTAAACCAGCAAGGTGGCTCTGTGTTACATGGCTATGGCCTTTTCAATCTGGAATTCAATGGCCTAAACCCAGCTTTATCGCACTGTCAAACCACAGCCTGCACTCTGGCAGGCTTCATCTTTGCCTTCATGCCCTCAGGCAGGTAGCTGGGACGGGGATGTCGGGACAGGAGCAGCTGACATCCCTGGAGAGGGGGCTCCGCTGCCCATGGCAGCACTCTAAGGAGGCACTAGCGAATGCCAGGGACGTGGGAAAAAAAGCGCAGGATGAGAGGGATAGAATCCCCTGGGCAACAAGACCAATATAAGCACTCTGTGCGACTTGGCCACATGCGATCCCCGTGGTAGCATGCCTTCCCTCAGCTGCCTTTGATCCCACCACAGATAAACTGCCTTCACTATCCAACCTGGCGCTTGGGCTCTGGAAGTCTTTGAACCTCACATCCCTGGAGGCCAAAAGAATACTCTTAAGGAGTTTTCCTGCAGCATCTGTTACTCTTTCCCCAGCACCTACTACTGGCTACGGTCAGAGAGCAGATACCCATCCAGAGGCAGTTTTCGTCTCACTCACTCCAGCTGTTTCTGCGTTTTGTGGTGTAGAGCGGTGTTTCAGAAAGGCCACTGTGCTCAGCCTGTCCTAGCTCTGAGCAAAGCTGCAGCATTCAGTCTTTCTCCTACTGCAAGCATCTGTTTTTTTCATCTTTTTTTTTTTTTTTTCAGAAAACCCTTTAATTACAGATTTTTATCATGAGGTTCTGACTCTCCTTAGTGATCTCCAATGACAGAGTCATGCAAAAGGACCTCTCTTTACCCTTTGGGAGTTATTTTGTCTGTACATGTATTACAAATTGACCGCAAAGTTGCCCCACGTGAAACAATTATTTTGCAGAATCTGCCCTTTAACTTCCATCTCTGCAATTACTTTTGGCACATGGCTTTTTTGCCTACCATTAAATCGTGCTGGGATTTATCCTGTCATTTTCCTGAGATTATTGATACTGGGAGAAGGCACCATCAGAAGAAGGTCAGCCATGTCCGGAGAGCCTGGGGGGTGGGAAACTTCACTCAGACGGTGATCTCAAAAGGAACGTTGCTAAGTTGTGGGGATCTCTTTTGCTGACACAGATCCTTCAGCTTATTCTCGTGATTAGATCCATATGAAGCTACCACACGCTTGTAAGTATTTGGAGAAAATCTTGATTTCGGTAAGACAAAGTTGAAACATCGGTCACTCAGAGCAGTTTTGCAGCAGCTCAGCTATGTTCACAGACCCATGCACCAGTGCTCAGAGCACAGGAAGCCTAGGAAAGTTGATTGTGAGAAGAGCTAGGGGCGGTGAAGTGATGGTGGCATTGCCTTTTCTATGAGTGTTTGCTATGAAGGGGAATGGGTTTCTTTCAGGTTACTGAAGTTGCACAGGCTGTAATGGTGTCTGCATCCTAAGAAATCTCAGTAAGGGCTTCTGAGTCCCCGTTCTTCCCCTGGGCACTGGGGCTATTGCCCCACACAGAGAGTGCCCAGGGAGCCAGAGGCAGTCCCGGAGCATCTGGTAGTTGCTCAGGGTGTGAAGACACAGTGAAAGGCTGATAGCTGCAGTAGGGAGGAGTATGGCTTTTTTTTTTTTTTAAATACGATTAACTTTGCTTCACTGCAGAAGCTACGGAAAAATCTTTCTCTACAGGTAGATCAACATCAAACCAGCAGGACTGCAGATAGGCGAGGAGGAAACCGTAGCGCTAAGCCAACCCACACATGCTATAGTACTCCTGGCACAACGGTCGCCGGTCCGTGAGAGGCAGCAGGGATCAGAGGCTGTGCTGTAAAGAACAACGGTGGCCTCAGCATCAACTTTTTCTAAAAAAAAATTCTAATGGACGTTTTTGTGATCCACAAACCAGCCGAGATTTATGGATTTAAGTGTACTGAAAGGGACACCTAATCAATGCTTTATTTAAGACCTTTTTTCCAGAGAAAGTTCACTGAATGTCAATTCTCTGTGTAACGCTTCATTTCTTCACAAATCACCTGAGGAGCAGAGAGCATCCAGGATGTTTTACAGAGCTGCTGCTGAGCAGTCACATTGCGCACAGAAATGTATCACCACAGCCCTTGGTGGTGAAGTCCATAGGATTTTTCTCTGTGGTGTCCAGTATTTCCCCATGCCAGTAGGACCTTGCAGTGGTTTAGGGGCACTGTCTCAACAGCTTGATATTCCTCCAAGACTGTCCCCATTCCCAAGAAACCCTACTAACAAACGTGTCACGGAACAGGACTCTGGGCAAGCAGTTAGTCAAGCCATCGGGGCAAACTGCTCTTGGCTACCCTGCACCCCGGGGAGCAGCCAGGACCAGCTGCTCTGTCAAGAAGGGGAGCCGCAGCTGAGCACAGCAAGGCGGGCAGCGGCGGTGTCCTATCCCACCTGTCCCTGCGCTGGCCCTCAGCCCTGGCCACCAAACTGAGGGGCCTGACGAGAAGTGTGGTTCGTGTTGTTCTGCTTTTTTAAAGAATACTTGCTTGTAGCCTGGAGGTGTGACTACACCCCAATACACCGAGTGTTTCTTTGTGATGCTTTTAGGTTTGCTACAGCTACTGCTGTTCGTTGCCCAACGATAACAACAGGAAAAGCAAAAAGCAGATAGAATTCCCTCCAAATAACAGCGGGACCCACACCCAACCACCCGAAAGCCATATAAAATTCATCTGAATGTTTGGTTTCCACAGAATCCTACTGTCACACAACCTGTTAGTGCCTCTCATAATTGCCTGTGGAAACAGAACTGAGCCAAGCAGACCCGTCACAGTTAATGCATGAACTGGCTTCTGGATGAAGGAGAAAAGATGCACGCAGGTGCCACCAGCAGCCCCACCACAGCTCGGGAATGCCACACGCTGAAATCCAGCTGCACCTTCAGGCCCACTCCTCGCTGTGCTGTAGGAGTGCGGCCTCTGCAACTGCCTCAGAGGAGGACGCAGCGAGGTGGGGGTCGGTCTCTTCTCCAGAGTAACAAGCGATAGGATGAGAGGAAACAGCCTCAGGTTGGGCCAGGGGAGGTTTAGTATGGATATTAGGAAGCATTTCTTCACTGAAAGGGTTGTTAAGCATTGGAACAGGCTGCCCAGGGAAGTGGTGGAATCACCATCCCTGGAGGTGTTTAAAAGATGGGTAGACGTGGTGCTTAGGGACATGGTTTAGTGGTGGACTTGGCAGTGTTGGGTTGAGGGATTGACTTTATGATATTAAAGGTCTTTTCCAACCAGAATGATTCCATGATTCTCTCTCTGCAGAGGTACAGTGGCAGCACCACAGGGAGCGGGAGCCAGGGACACCCCTGCGCAGTGGCACATCTTCATTAGCGTTTCACTCCTCCGTCACCCCCCTCCCCGGGCTTTGCTGGACACTAAGACTTCTCTTCTGGGTTTGTTGTTACATTTCCTTCTTCCTCGCGTGTATTAGCTCGTTTTAAAGAAAAAGAGGACCAGATTCAGACAGCTTCAAAGGAGCGAGGCCCACGTTTTCTCCGGCTCTGGGGCAGAGCTGCAAACGCCACATCTCGTACTGCCAGTCAGTCACTCCTCCCCAGAGACACACCACCGGGGAGCGGCGCCAACATTAACGCTTTAAGCTCGCATTTCCTGGGGGTTTAATAAAAGGCTGCGAAA
>VZSZ01000729.1:244143-275098 GCA_013398815.1 Ibidorhyncha struthersii
AAAAAAAGAAAAAGAACACAACCTTTTTCATATTCAGTACTTCAATGTATCGATCCCCTCTGAATGCCTTGAGCGGTTAAGTGAGAGAAACGCACGAGCGCGGGTAGTTGCACGGGGGCTAACGGAGCTGCTGGAGCACATCCCGAAGTAATTTCCAGACAGAGTTGTTTAGTTTGTTAGTTTTCCGTTGAAAATTCTTGTAAGGTGGTCGTGACTGCGCTCAACCGTAAGTGAGCCCTTTCGCAGCTAGAATAGCTGAGTATCTGACAGGGTCTGGTCGTATTGCCGGAGGTTACAGCTAGAAGCAGGCCACTTCTGAAAGGTGCTGGTACTTGAGAATTCACTTGACGACCATTTACATAAGTCAGTGCATCTTCCTTGTCCCGTTCTCTAAAAAAAAAAAAAAAAAGAAAATGGGGCAGAGCAGGGCATGTACCCAAATGTAGGGTAATGCTGGATGCTCTGAGAGGCGCAGCAATGTCCACAAGCCCTACTGCAGGGTATCCCAGGAGGAGAGTCAGAAATACTGTTTCTGGCTGCTGTCTTCCTTCCCTGAAAAGAGAGGTGGAAAAAGTGGCACCAGATCATCTGGCGTGTTGCTGCTCTCAAACCGGTGGTAACGCCTCGCTAAGGAGGGAGCTCCTTGCAGGTTGCCACTGCTTCTCTCTTGGTGACGAGTGTGTCGGTGTGGTTTCGGGGGACAGTGTGGGTTGAAGAACTGCTTCCTGATGTTGCCTAAATACATTTTAAAATGAAGCTGGTAAGGGTGCCGCTTGGATGGCCACCGGCACGCTTGGCAGAGAAACCCTCTTCCCACTCTTCTCAGGCACAGGTAGTGATCGGGGCCCTTTCTGACAAGTTGGGGCATAACGTTAGGATAGTGAGGCAGAAATTTTAAATAGGCCATGAGGAAGAAAGAAAATCCTTCCCGTTTACAGGAAATGTTTCCTTGTCGTAGTGTGGAGTATTTTTTTCTGCATACTGAGGTGCCAGAAGCTGGACAAATAATAAACTAGATTTGGAAATAAGGAATATCAGTTGCCTTTATTTAATATACATACAGAATGTGAATATTGCATATAATAACAGTAAAAATAATCATAATTTGATAAATAAATAGGAGTAGGAGTGTTTTATTTTTATGTGTAGGGAAGAGTAAAGCTAGGTGAGGGTTTAGCGGTACATGCACTTGCTGCAGACTTTGGCAGAAAGTCCCAGATTCTCTTGTTCAAGAGAAGCACAGACACGTAGCTTGATGTGGAGGGGCTCCTGGGTCATCAAGCCTAGTCATGTGCTGTCACTTTTTTTGCTTTCATGTATGTGTCCAGATTTCTCTTGAAATAATTGGCTCCCCCTGCCCTTATGCTCTCATGGAGGGGCTCTTGCTGAACCCAGCCATTCCAGCGGGCTGGAATATTGTTTCCAGGCAGGGTGCTTACCTGGACTCCCTCGTGGAGGCCTGGCGTTGTTGCTGTGTTTGCCGAGGGTGTTTGCACTGTTAACGTAACTGCTGGTCCTCAGCCTGTGCTTCCCTGTTTCGTGTTCTTTTTTGAAGTATAAATGTGCTCACTACCTTAGTATTACATGCCATGCAAAAGAAATGGGTCAAAATCTGCTCTGATGAATGGTGTAAATTCTGGTTTTGGGAGCTTTTTTAGGTGAGGATCTGGAGCTGGTAACCTGGGTGTAATTTGTATTTTCCCCGTTTTCTCCAAAATAAACTCGGTTTGTGTAAGATCATACCTAGTAATATAATGCTAAAAGAATACATTCCTGAGAGCCAGGACCTAGATAATAATGTATACACCCTTTAATCATTTTCAAAACAGAGTACGCTGTAGGAAATAAATCCATTTATCTAATGCCAAACCCTCTGGCTTTAATTTTCTATTGAAGCTTAGTATTATGTCAGCAAGGACATGCTTAATGAAATTCCTGACAGGTACATTTTTAAAAGAATAGAAGGCTATGTTACGAAATGCTATACATAGTCTTTGGAATTCACTATTGCAATAGACTGTAGAATTACCTATTTCAGTGATTAGATTTAAAAGCTGAACTGGATGATAGTGTGATTAATACCCTTTGTAGGTTTGCATGCAAAGATGAGCATAATTACCCTTACTTTAGTCTTCAGAGCGCTGCAGAACCTGCGTAGTTTCCTCCACCTCTCCTGTATTGCATTGCTGGTGTTCACAAGTGATATGTGAAGGCATCGAAAGATTCAGCTGCTCCTGAAGCCATGGGAGGAGGTTGCTGCTTCACCCTGCGAGTTCACAATTTTTTTCCTAACTGTTGGTAGTTACTAGTCAGACGCACAAGTTGTCCTGTATTTTCAACATCGCTAGAGTTAAGGACCTCAAATCTCCTTCCCTAACCCACTTTCTAAAATAGGTTAGCCTCTGACCATATTACTGCAGTCTAAATCTCATCAACACCTATAAATTAAACCATGAAATAAGAACAGAAAGATGGAACGCATGTGAGCTTGTAATAATGAAAGGTGAGGCAGAAGTCCTGCATTACAGTAGGGCATGAGATGGTGTTAGCAGGAGAGACAACACCCGGTCCATCCATAGGCACTTTGAAGCCAAGCTGTGTTACAGCAGACAGAGTTCCTGAAAGCCGTGGCACTGTGGCTCTCTTCTGTCCTGAAAATTGTCTGTCTGGGCTGTAATGGGTTTTAGTCTCTTGTAATCTAAGTTGAAGGCAATGGCGAAATTCCCAGTTGCTTCAGTGAGGCCAGGATCTCCACCTCACGCTGATTTAGGATACGCAGAATCCAAAGTGCTGCCAGCTAAGCAAAATGCAATGCTTCTGCTAGAAAATGTCTAAGTGCGGCGTTAATATGTGATATATGTATTTGCAAGTAGATGAATTAGTTTAGACAACGACCTTTTCATTAACCTGAGTCTGCAACCCTTTGGGATGTTTTATTATTATTTTGAAGAGTTTTATCACTGTAAGTGGAGTATTTTATCTTCTAATAGATAGGTTCAGATTTAAAGAAGCTATTACAAAAGGGGTTTGGTGTTTCCCATTGAGAATTACGTTGAAGAGGTATGGGTATCTTAGCTAAGTTCAAGTCCTGGACTTTTTGAGTAAGTTTCCATTATCACTAGTATTTCTCCAGCATGGAAAGAATGAGCAGAAACAAAACTAGAGGATAATATCAAGAGCCTTGTGGTGTCCCTCATGTAAATGTTTTGTTGTTCATTGGACTGTAGGATGGATGTGTGCCTTATTGCCTGGAACCGTATCATTTCAGTCGTAAGTCAGTAGAGGCCAAGAATGTTTTAAAGTATACTTGTATGTGTGGAAAATACGGTGCCTAAGGCTAGAAAGCTATTTCTAATTTATTCCACACTGAGATAATCTGAAAATTGTAGGTTTTTCCTGCTTGCAGTTGTTGGGATTTGTTTCCAAACCAAAAATAGTAATACCTGACAGGGAGAGCTTAATCCCAAATTTGTTCTGGCTCTACAAATGATTTAACTCTGCTGTGGTCGTTCATAGCTACATAATAATACTTGATAGTAACTTTCTGAAAATCATTAGTGGGTTTTCTGAGGCTTGACAGCATTTGAAGAAAAACAAAAAAAAAACCCACCCTTCAGACATAGCTGTAGCACCTACAACAGATAGGATAGCATGCTCTGCTTGAATAATATGAAGATCCCTTTTTCTTAAAAAGTATTCTGGAGACAGAAGGGAATAGAAATTTCTTCTCCTTAAAAGTGAAAATTGACAGCTGTGGCTTCTCAGCAAGTCAGTGCGTTGATACCACCCTGAACGTGCGGTGGATTGCAAACCTTTTGCTGGGTCAGGCTGACCATTTCTAGTGGGGGAACACTGATAAACAAAATCCTATGGAAATTAAGTGTTGAAGGTGTAAGGAAAAGACAGATTAGGAACTGGTTTTGCACTAGTCTCTATGTGGAATTCCAGCATGGATGGGATCAAGTGACAGGGGCAGCAGCAGGAGCACCGGGAAGACTACAGACGGCAGCCTAAACTTGANCCATGCTGGGTTCTTGTCTGTGACACTTTTCTCATCTGGTGCGGTATTAGTGGGGAAATTCACTCCTGAAATTCTGGGACTCAAACACAGTTTATCGAGGGAAGCCTCTGTTGCTCTTGAAGCCTTCTCTGCTCTGTACACGCACAAGTTCAGTGTCTGGAAAAGCCATTTCATCTCCTTAACACAAAACTGCTCCTGGTATGTCAAAGTTTGTTTCAGCAACTGTTGATGCTAAACTTGCGTTGGTGTAAAAGCTGACTGAAAGGGATACGGTGCAGTTGCTTTTCTTATGTTGTTGCTTGTTTCTATAGAAACATCTTGTTTCTGTTTTATAAATGGGTGTCTAGATTCTTGCTATGAAATGAACCTTAGCCAAATCTTTGTTTTGCCATTTTTTTTATTTAAACTCCCTCTAAGTATGTCATTTTTATTGGTAGCTGTTTTGGTATTAAGAATTTTTCTAGTTTTCTTGCATTTTGCCTTTTTTCCCCCACAGGAATAAGTTAAACTTAGTTTTTCTCTGTCTTGTTTTTCATCTGGAAGTGAGGATTTTTCTCATTTCCAAATCTGTTAATCTTTTCATATTTAAATATAAGATTAAAATTAGCC
The DNA here is from genome assembly GCA_013398815.1 of Ibidorhyncha struthersii. NCBI lineage: Eukaryota > Metazoa > Chordata > Aves > Charadriiformes > Charadriidae > Ibidorhyncha > Ibidorhyncha struthersii. The sequence goes on from VZSZ01000729.1 coordinate 248,774, forward strand.
TCGTGAAATTAACCTGGTGGTGTTTTTTTTTTTTTCTTCAGACAGTTGAAATTAATTTTGTTGTCTTAATAGTCTGTTGGCTGAGTATCAAGATCTTTTTACTGCTTACATTTACAAGGTCAATTACTAATCATTAGTTTCACGCTAGCAAAGGATGCGAAGGGATACCATTCTCTTCCTGCTAGAGTAGAAGAGGAAGAAAATCAGAAACATTTCCAATAAAATTATTTGCCTTTCTTGGGCAAATTTCACTTTCTTTTAATTAAACATAAGAAATCTTTTTAAGTATGAGAAAGCGAGGTGCAATCCTGGTCACATGCCAGACGTTACTAGTAACGAAACCATCTAGTTTGCATATGTGGAGGAGTAGGAGGCAGAAGGGCTGCGCCTGGCCGACCCGTGCGTCTCAGGGTTTGTGCTGGTGCCCTGCGGTGGGGCAAAGCTGTGGTTCCGAGAAAGAGGAGGCCGCTACCTGGGAACTTGCCGTTCGCCGCAAATCTCCAAGGCCTTTCTGTGCCAATACACCAGGCGGTCAGATGGCTGAGTACCGGCAGGACTGGGTAATTCATTCCTGCAGGATTTACATTGCTGGCTATAGCCGTAGCTGAGTGTTGGCTGGTGCACGTGCCCGTCTGCACCCAGCAGAAGTCGATCTCTTATTTTGGTGGGGAGGGAACTTGTGGTTTCTTCCATCCTGGTCTCTGTCATCTGCTCACTTTCTTCTCATATTTTGCTGTAAGATTGAGTTTTAAGTGTTTTCAGTTTTAGTTTGCATCCTCTAAAAAGAGATGACTTTTGCGAGGCTCTCACTTCTGAACATGAATGTTCCAGCTTTCAAAAATATAGCAGTATTTTTCAGTAAGTAAGCATGTTCCTAAAGTCACATCTCAGTGGCTTTTTTGACATTTACGTGGCTATGGGCTTCAGCTATCAGACACACCACCTGTTCCCTGGAGTAAAAATAACCATGACTGGAGTAAAATAGATAGCGAGCAGTTAAATACTGCAGGGGAAACTTTTTACTTGAAAAAAAGGAAAATGCGTGGGTGGGTATGTAAATGTGATATCCCTGCCTTTCTTTATTACACTTTTTTTTAATGTTTCATTTAGATGTCATTAAACACGCGTTTGCTACTAAGATCAAGAGAGGTTTCTTTTCTGTCTAACATGGAAATAATTCTCTTAAAAGAAATAAAAAGAGATGGCATATTTATAACTGTAAATGTGACCGACTGTGATCTGAGGCATGTTACAAACGATTCAGAGTCACTGCTGCTTTTAGGTGTTGGAGGTGAACTTTGCGGATACCTGCTTACTCCCCTCTCTCTTTGCCTTCTTTGCCCAGCGGCATTTTTTTCACTCTGACATCACAAGGTTTTACATGGAGAGCAGTTATCTTCCCAATACATTGGATTTTTTTCCTCCATTGCTGGAGTTCACATTTGTGTAATGGCCTTTGGGGCAGTTGATGCAAGAAAAGAGAAACTGATAGACTTATACTCGGCCTGGTGCTGTTGTCAAGTTGAGTGCGGGGTGGGAATCTTTCAAGTTGTCTGAGCAACAGAAGACTGTTGGGGTTTCTTCAATTCATTAGTCATGAAAAATAGGAAGAGAGACGTTATTTGGTTCATTTTGAACAATCTTGTACCTTCAGAGTAGATGGATTTTTTTAATTTTTTTTTATCTTGAATCTTTAGGTGGAGCAGGTTCCTTATGTTCATCCACTCCCTCCTCCCACAGAATGAAGGCTGTTGAACTTCATCCAATTATTTCACTCAAGTCAGTTACTTAGGATTTTTTTTTCCACGCACGCAAAAAAAACCCCAAACCAAACAAACCATTTCAAGGTCCTTAGGCTAAGTGTGGAAAACTCAGGACCAAGCTGCTGCTTCAGCAGATAAAACGCCTGGAAGGCAAGACCGTAATGACGCCTGTTCTCCTCACAGGGAGTGCAGTGGTGAGTTTACAGGACTGAGAAATGTTGCGGTCACTTTAGGGCTGTTCAGTTTGTGGTCCTCCCAGACAATTCATCCAGCCAACTGCTGCCTTTCCTGGTGGCCCTGTAGCCCCTCACGCATCCCGCTAGCCTTGCAGCAGGCGGGTGTGTGATGAACCAGGGCTGTCTTTCTTCCAGGAGACTGGCAGGAGGCACCGGCCACAGCTGCTGGAGCAGCTTGGGTCTCTCCTTTGAGACGACTTTCTTCTTTCCAGGGATGAGCCCTGGGAAGCCCAAATTGTCCAGGGTGGGGCGGCAACCCTGAGCATACACAGGTTCACTTGCACACAGATGTTGCAGTAGTTTGTTGCATGTCATCTGCAAATCCGCCGCATCCAGCAAGCGTGGGTGCCGGGCTCCATTGCTTGCTGAGGAAAGTGCTGCAGCGGTGGCCATGCTGTGCCCCTAGGAGAAGCTGCAGGGACTTGCAGGCAGAGCTTGTCAGCAACACTGTGTAAGGACATCTAGTCTTTGTGTAAGGACATCGTTGATACTGTCCTTGAACTAGCATTGCTGATAGCAGAAAAAAGAAATGCCAAATCTGTGTCTCCATGCTCTCTTTGGTTAACCACAAGAAAATGACTTCCCAAGTGTATTGCGTAGGTTCATGTCCCCTTTGGATCCATTTGTGTTCTGCATCCTCCGAGGGTTCGGCAAAGTTATTTGGTGTGATCTGTAAATGACCAGGGCTAGGAGCTGTGTGCTCCCAGCAATTTGAGGGGGAAAGACCTCGGACTGGCTACATTATAGTTAGAAGGTGCAGACAGGGATCAGCCTTAAACAATTGTGGAAAGTTCAGTGCTAACTTTATCCTTCTCTCCTAGCGAGTAGCAAGTGAATCACTGCAAAGATGATTTCTTTTGGGGGAGTATGTTCTGATGGGATCTTGTGTTTCTCTGCATGGTCAAAACACCTTTGATGGGAAGGGGGTAAGCAAGAAGTGGCCTCTGATCATGACTTACCTTGTGCTTTCCTGAATTTAGGCAGCAGTGAGTTTGAGTGAATGCGGTGGAAGTTTGCCATGAGCCAGGGTAGTTAGTGGTCAGAACACACATAATTTTTTGTGTTACGTTGGTGATGAACATAACTGGCAAAGCCACAGCCGGATGTTTGTTGAGTTCCATAGGCGGAGTTGACTTTACCTTCTGTGTTCTTTTAAAGCTAGTCCAGGAAAACATTCAATTACATGGGATTTTTTTTTTTCAGAAGCACTTCAGGGATGTAGGAGCACCAGCTGTGCTAGAAGTGGACAGAACTTGCACTTAGTATCTCCTCTGTGACCTCCTTGGAGACTTTAATTTTGAAAAAAGGTCCTTTTATGGCATCCTGCATCTGAGAGGACGCGTCATGGTTCCGCTTAAAGCATCCAAGCCTCTCAGTCATTTGGCCATAACAGCTGGGTAAATTTGGTTGCAGTTTCCATAGTAAAGTTTTTCAGAGTTTGGATCTTCAAGTTCGGACTTTCTGCCAGTAAACAATGGGAGACAGCAGTAACACCTTTGCTGATGAAAATATGCCATTTTGAACAGGGAGGGAAGTGGTACAACACCAAACATCTGCAAAGACAAGAGAAAACAGGGTCCTTGATGGGAACCTTTGGGGACTGCAGTAGGCTTGTGAAGAACATTGTGCATACACGCTGAGCAACGGGACAGATCAGACACTTCTGCTTCTGTATGATAACTCTATTTTTATTTTTAAATAAAGTAACAAATATTGAAATAGAGTGTGGAGTACTGCGTCCAGCTGTGGAACCCCCAACATAAGAAGGACGTGGAGCAAATGCAGGGGAGGGCCACCAAGATAATCACAGGGCTGGAGCACCTCTCCTATGAGGACAGGCTGAGAGAGTTGGGGTTGTTCAGCCTGGAGAAGAGAAGGCTCCAGGGAGACCTTATAGTGATCTTCCAGTACTTAAAGGGGGGCCTACAGGAAAGGTGGGGAGGGGAACTCTTTAGTAGGTTGTGTTGCAATAGGACAAGGGGTAATGGTTTTAAATTAAAAGAGAGTAGATTCAGGCTAGATATAAGGAAGACATTTTTTTATGCTGAGGGTGGTGAAACACTGGCACAGGTTGCCCAGAGAGGTGGTCGCTGCGCCATCCCTGGAAGCTTTCAAGGTCAGGTTGGACGGGGCTCTGAGCAACCTGATCTAGTTGAAGATGTCCCTGCTCATTGCAGGGGGTCGGACTAGATGGCCTTTAAAGGTCCCTTCCAACCCAAACTATTCTATGATTCTGTGAAATATTTTTTAAATTAAAAAAAGAAATTGTTACACTATATGAAACCATTTAAGGAATATAAAATAGGAAGGAAATTGAGTCAATGAAGCTATACACGGTGGTTGTACATTGGTATAAAGGAATCTGCTAGTGTGATTTGCTTTAAGGGTGTTGATGATCCCAGTATGTCTGAAATAAAATCACTTAGATTTAAAATTAATTTAAATTACAGTAAGGACTAATTCATTACAGCAATTTGTTCAGAAACATTAGGTTAGGAGACAAATGCTCCCCCGGCCCGTCTGAATTTCTTCATCGCTCCTGTCTTTCGAAGAGTGAGGAAAGGCAAACAAATTACTGCAGATGAAGTAGGTGCCTCTTACGTTCCCTCCTGGGTTGTGGCTAATGAGGTCTGGGGGTGCCCCCTGCACGGCACGTGTTAGCTGTGATGAGAGGAGCTGCTGTAAAGGCCTGGGAAGCGTTCTTTCTTTGGGGCTGGTGCAGGTAGAGAAATTCCCTTCGCTCTTTCTTGATACACAAAAAAACTCTGAAAAGTTACGAAGTCAGGGCTGGGTTGCTGGTTTTTAAAACTAGCAACTTTGAAACAGAAACTTCTTTTGCTTTTAAATGAGGAAGCTCTGTTTTGTTGGGGGGGCGGGGAGCTCAAAATGGGTACATTTCTGTTTCTGCATTTTTCTGTTATAGTAGTTTCCATCTCACTTCAGGCTGATTCAGCAAGATTTAGTATGAAAATAGTCCTGTGGAAATTAAGAGTCAGATGGGAACTGCATGCTTGCTGATGGTAGCCAATTTCTAAAAACGTTCGAAAAAGCACTTTTGCGGGGGGGGGAAAGTAGTATTTGGTTCTAAGGATATGGTTTGACAGCTACTGGCACATATGCGGGACTGTATGCCGTTTTACTGTTGCTCTGAAAATTAGTGAGGGAATTTCTACATGCAATGTTAAAGCTTATTTAATATTTTTTAGCCATTTGGAGTATTATGACATCACTGGCCCTAATGATTCTATTTCAGCTACGCCTCTGAAGAAACGTATTTGTCCAGCATGTGAAATATTATGCCATAGTAAAGAAAAATATGCCATCTGTGTTTTATGGCTGATCATCTGTTTTCAACTTCACTTGCTTTTCGCTGAGTTTCCTGAAGCAAGACATACTCAGCCTGAATTAACTGAAGCAGGCTTTGAAAACTTGAGAATTTCCATGATCATTCTGAAAGGTTTTGTAAGCTCTCAAAAATATTTGGAAAAATAACTTGACGCTTGCTTTGTAATTGAGCACACACTTGTCAGTCTCCGTGCCTAGAAGCTTGCTTTGCGTAATTGCTTTAGTCATGAATCTACCTTTGTTTGAGAAGCAGAGGGTGAGGTACAGTTTTGGTTAAAAAAAAAACAAAAAAAAATTAAAAATAAAATTTAAAAAGGTCTGGACAGCCTAAGTAAGGTGGGATTTACTCTGTACCCTGCTTAAGAGACTGTGCGCAACTTCTGGCTCTTAGCTTATCAAAGCAGAATGGGGCTGCGAGGGAAATCCCGTGTCTTACAGCTGCCTCATACCAGGAGAGACATCAGTGTGGAGACGTGCAGTCCGTTGTGCTTAGCTGGGCTGGTGGAAATGTGCCTGCTGGTGGCTTTCTTGGAAGTACTGCTCTCCCCTTGCTCTGTGCGAAGGTTTCCAGCGTGTTGCTGAGAACCATTAAAATAATCCAGAGGCAAGGAGGTGATTCATTTGTTTACCCCCTCCTGGTTGCGCTGGCCCCTGGCTCAAAGCCTAAGCTACTTTGCTGGAAAACTTAGTGATTTCTCCTGCAGATGTTAACTGTTTCGCTCAGAAGGGGTCTCTGATCCCCTCCGCCATCATCCCGTAGGCACTTGCTCCGTGTGATCTCTGCGCGCAGGAAGGAAATATATTTTCCCTTCCCAGCACATCCCTTCTCTTTTTCCCTAGTTGTTGTGATCAATATACCACTTAGGCTAATGGTTTGTTTGTCTGCCTGTGCTCTGTGGGAATAGAGGGATGCGAGTTCCTGTAATAACACTGTGTTCCCGGGGTGCCGAGCGCCCTGCCCCGCCGAGTCTGCAGGGGCTCGCAAGAGGCTCAGCCTTTCTTGAAGAAACAAAGCTTGAAACACAAGTATTAAAGAGGAGTCAGCATTTATTTGAATGAAATAAAGCACAGTTAAAAGCCCAAATCCTGAAAATTAGGGTTTCCGTATCCAGTGAGGGGGAGAAAACGACCTAGGCCTGAGAAGTGGGCTGGAAACAGAGGCGGCGGTGGCTGTCCATACGCACCCTCCAGCACCGCAGTTCTCCACGTTCAGGCTCTTCTGTAGAACCGCAGAAAAATGGAATGCAATATTCATTACTATTCAGGCTTCCTGCACCCCTTCCTTTCTGGGATTCAGTACTGAAGCTTAAACCAAAATCTTTGTGAATATGCAAATTAAAAAAACACCCAAGCACACACAGCTGAGGGACCGTAAGGGGGTTGTTGGGGTTTTTTTTGAGTAGCAGCTGTGGTGCTTTACCCGACCGTCATTCACTCAGAAGGTTCTGTGTCATGGCCTAAAGTCTGGCCTAGAAAAAACAATTAGCTTCCTTTGGTCTTTCCAGCATGTTTATTCTGTGGGAATGGGAATTCACTTTATTACTTGCTATCTAGTGGAGAGCCTGGCACTGCTGTGGGAGGAAATTTCTGTTTCTCCACCGAGACCATGCTGTGTAAGCAGGGACACAGCTTTCATCCTTGAAGACAGAACTAAAAGTACATGTTTGCTTTGAATCCAGGAGCAGACTAATTGCACATAGAGTTTGCAGGCAATTTGTTGGACCTATTGATCAGTTGACTGAAATATTGATGAGTAGCTGCTGCGTGTGTTTTCATTGCTGCCTAATGGAAGGATTGGAAAACTCATGTTCATCATCTTGAAGGCGTGTTCATCCTGTCATACCTAAACACAAGGCAATAAGGTTTTGTGCAAAGGATCTCTGGACTCTGGGGAAGGAGGGATGGGATTTCAAGCTCTAATCTAGTTACAGTTTACATGTTGAAAGAGTTGCATGTTTTCTACAGTGGTATTCAAACATGGCATCTTCATCTAAATATGTGCTTCTGCCTTCCTATGCATTTGGCCCATCATTTTTCTTCTGGGGAAAAGTGCAGAACTTGTATCCCCTCCCCTTTGCTTCCTTGTACCACCACTTTGTGTCTGTGTGGTCCTTGGGTCTGTCTTCCTTTGCCTGACTTTCACGGCTTTCTACACCAACATCAGTATGGATGTTTACCTTCTTCCTGGTCGAGTCCAGTGCTCCTCTTTCAGTGGTGATAGTAGCCCTTCAGTTCCCCGTGCTTTAGTGCGAAATACTTTCTAGTTCATGCTTAATACTTTTGTGTCATCCCTGTGGTTCTGAAAATATTCTGGAAATACTTTATAACAAATCTACTTCAGTTAGATCCCCTCCCTGAAATTACAGGCATCTAATTCCATTTTGGTTGCCCTGACATCCACGTTGCAGACAGGTAAGATGTATGACCTACATAGAGAGCTTTACCCCTCTAGAGTGGCATCTGGAGGGGAGACAGCTTGTCATATGTTTGTACTATCACTTCAGATGCCCCAAATTTGGACAGGTGTGTGTCATCCTTAACGTTGTACTGAAGTCACAAGCTATGTAACATTTCCAATTTCTCGATTTAAGGGGTAGATTTATTGCATGTATATCTTATTTGTATGCATTCAGATAGAAACAGCTGTGACTTGTTCAGAATCACAGTAATAAGAACCGATTTACAACATATTTCCTAATTTTGTTTCTGTCTGCAGGTCCAGCAAGAACAAAGAAACCATACCGCAGAACCCGTAGTAGATGACTATAAAAAGATGGGGACTCTCTTCGGCGAACTAAACAAAAGCCTTATCAGAATAGGCTTCACAAGGATGTACTTTGGAGAACGGATAGTAGAACCTGTAATAATTATGTTCTTCTGGGTTATGCTCTGGTTTCTTGGCCTACAAGCTCTCGGACTGGTTGCTGTTCTGTGCCTTGTCATTATTTATGTACAACAGTAAAATTTTATAGATGCTGTTCGGATTATGTATTTCAACACTGTCACTATGTCAGTGGACTTACGTGTTTTAAGTAAATGGGTGGCATATCAAAAACTGCAATGCTTCAAATTGCATTTTGCTGAACTTCCAACTTTTGGGGTGAGGGGCAACTAAAATTACGCATTTTAAGCAAAGTCAGCAGTACCCTACTACATCTTTTGAAGGGCAAAAAAGGAGATGTTTGTAATATAGTGGTGTACAATGTACTGTTTTCTGTACTCCCGGGGCCTTAGTCCAAGGACTGACATTTTGTTCCCATTCCCCCCACACACACACACACGGTGTTCTTGCTTTGTATAGTGAAAATTTCCTGTCTGGTTTTAAGAGGACACTTGATTTGAGTGTCCTGTTTCACTGTTGGGGGAGGCTCCTGTGCTGTTGATTCCCTGAAGCTGCATAATTTGCTATTTTTTTGCTGAAAAGCTAAATCTGCACGAGGGACATGTGCTAACAAACCTACAATGACAAACATTCATAAGGTGAATACAGCTTCCCAACACAGAAACATCTTTAGTTAGTACAGTTTGTAGCAAGGTTTCCCTCAGGAAAGAAGCTATGCCAGCAAAATGCTTTTATACTGATCATGGTGACTTCACACAAGGCTTCAGCTGTTGTTTAGGAGGAGTCACAGTCCTATGTTGGCCAGATGGTCTAACGTAGCTCTGCCTTGGTTTTGGAAATGTACTCGGCTCCCGCTGCTATTTTTCTTTTTTTTTTTTTTTTTTCTTTTTTGTATACTTGCTCTTTCCCCTAGCCCTCCTTCTAAAGATAAATGTTTGGATAATTCATGGACTTTGTAGGTAGTTACAGCTGCAGTGTTGGAGAGCTGCCATTCCGGACGGCAATGCTGGAATATTGTCTGCTCCCTCTGGGCTGCGTGTGAAGTATCTGAACACCCGGAGAGCTATCAGACCAGATCTCTTTAACGCTTCCCTAATTTGCTGCAGTGTGGACCCAACATGAGCTAGGAGCTTTGCATACATACGCAAATCAGACCTGTTTCCTCATGCAAGGCAAGAGTGTAATTGAAATCAGGTGGTCATTTTATTGAGTAGTCTTAACTGATTCATTTCCACGCTAGGCAACAAAAATGCATATCTGTGGGTGCATATCATGGGCAACACAAATTGGAGAATAGGTTCTATGCATTCAGGAGTAGGCGCAAAATTCACTCTGGCTCCCTGGGAGCCACAGCAGGAGTGTATTGAATATTTCCAAGTTGAACATCCTCATTTAAAGAAAAACAGTGAGATGAGACAGAATCTTTACTAAATAGGCGATCGATTTAATATTTGCTGTGCATTACTTTTAGTAAGAAACTTAATTCCAAAATTGACTTCGTCTATGGTACAGTGAAGTTATATGTTTACTTAAAGAAATGTAATAGAAGATGTGAAATTTACAGAAACCTAATTAAGCTTTTGCAGTGACTTTTTTCCTAAACATTTTTATACTAGCAGAGATCAACAATAGATTAGTTGAAAATGCTGTCTTATCCAGAGAGTTTTGAAGTTAAGGGGAGCTTCTCTATGGTCCCAGTCTTGCAACTGGATTCTCAAGGCCGATTTTATGCCTACAAGGATCATGTTGGCTGCTGGGCTCTATTTCCAGGGCCCTTGGCCCCAGTCCTTACAGACTTTCCTATTAGTGAAATAATTGTTACTTAAGGCAGTGAAGAGGAAGGCCCAGCTCCTTTAAAGTCTTTATGTGCCTAAATGCCATCTGTAGACACGTCTCTGTACTTTTCTAATGAATGCGTAGTTACCTTCTGAGGAGCCAGGTCTCCTCTCCAGATCTTCAGATGACCTTGACTGTGGATCCGAGAGGCTCTGCTGAACCGGCAGGACTGCAGGGGAGTGGGACTGAGGCCCAGCTGTGTCTTTTGATGGCAACCTGTGTTGATTGGCACCCAGATACTGGTGGCAGGGAAACGTTTGACAACAGAAGGTATTCCTGGGTACAGGGGTTTGTTATTCACAGCTGGAAGTCCCAAAGCAAACAGCTAGTACAGGCTGAGCTCAGAGGCAGGAGCCCTGTACTCACAAGTGCCTAGGGGTAAAATTTGGGTTTGTTTCAGGTCCCTTAGAAAGCAGAACATCTGTTTACACCTTTGCATATTTGTATAGATACAACGGTGGGTTTATGTGTATTCTTCTGTATAAGGGCTGTACTACAAAAGCATCTTGTCATTAAAAAATAAATCCTTCCTTTCTTCCCACAATCAAGTTACTGTTCAGAGGATCTCATCCAATTCCTTTCATCCTGTAGGAAGAAGTGTCTCTGTGATATCCTCGTTGCAGCAGTACTCTTGTGTAAAGACACTGTGCTGTGAGATGGCATGTAGTATTTCCTGAAGTGGTGATTTTGCTCTGTGCATAAGGAATGGGGAACAATGAACCAAGGGTGTGACTGACAGGTTCAGTAAGGAAATTGTTTATGGTGTGACTGACAGGTTCAGTAAGGAAATTGTTTATATGTGTGTAACCTTTTATTATGTGCATAACTATGACTGTTTCACTTAAGAAGTCATTTAATTTGTTCTTTTGATGTTCATGTTTGGATACATATACTCTAGGGAAAGGTAGCATTTGGACTAAGATTGTGCACGGTGAATGTTTTATATGGTTTCTCTTAAGAGTAACTTATTATGTCTTGTCCTTCACAGAAATTTTTCATTTTTAAAAATCTGAAAAAATATCCCCTCCTAATGGAGTTAGGTTGACTGAAAATGAAAAAGAAAAATAATGTATTGCATGGAAGGTACACCTCGCATGTTTGGTTTCATACATTCCATTGTACATAAGAATTTGCACTGAATCATTGGGCCTAATTTTGTGCTATTGCTGTACTATCTCTTTGTCGTTTGCAGGAAAGAAAAGAGGAGTTAGGGAAAAAAGGGGACTGGGATGGAATCGGACAGAAAGAGTGGAAAATGGAATTCATGAAAATGATGCATATATGTGTCAAAAGAAATCTGATTGTAAACACGTGCCAAAAGCAAGGGAGGAATGGGTGAACAGTCTTTGCATTGTGTTCTTCCTTCCATCCAGGTGTAGTTCCAAGGCAGAGGAAGCACCAAGCGTTCAAAGGATATCCCTAGCTAAAAAGCATAAGGTTAATTTTAAAAAAAAAGACAATTTCACTTTTGTCTATACAGTAAAAATTGATAGTTATTTATATTGGTATATATGATGATTATTCTTGATAGAACTGAAAGCACCTTTATGCATCTGTGTGTAGGACTGTATGAAGGAATTATGTCCCTTAAATCTGTGTTAAACAACACACAATGTAATTCCTGTTGGTCAGTGTAACATATTGAGAGCTTTTTACATAACTTCCATTTTTTAAAGGATGGACTCTTCAGTACTGTTTCACACCCTCCAAATGCGCAAATGTTTGAACTACTGTGTACAGAGAAGAAACTCTGCGTGTAGGAGAATCTTGGAGAACCCTGTTTGCACTGAAAAATCGTCACATCAAAATTGTCCATATAAAAAGGAAAAACCGTATTTCTTAAAACTCTGTATTAAATGAATCCTATGGAAAGCACTTTGTTATTCTTTCTAATAAAAAGTATTGTCATCAGTGAGAACCGTGAATTCTTTTTGGTGCTTTGTTCGAGGTTACTTGACTCCTTTCAAAATTTCCTGGTTGGCCCAGATGAAATGGGGCAGCGTTCAGATATCCACTGAAATCAGTTAACTTGCAGCTAGTGGAGAAATAACGGTAATTCAAGAGCTGAATAAACTGCATCAGGTCTCTGTGGTGGAGTGTGCAGCAAGTTATAAGCTGAATTAAAAAAAAAAAAAAAAAAACATGGTAGAGCTGGATGTTAACAAGTAACGGCAACATTATGGTGTAAAGTAGCTTTTATTTCATAGCATACCTATTTTGCATCCAGAGCAGCCTCTGAAGGAACCAGATGTGGTCAGGGGTGTGAAAAATCCTTTAAAGTGACAATTGTGCAACAGAAACGTTTTGGATTTTTTGTTTGTTTTTTTTTTTTTGAATATACATAGAACAGCATATGATTCAAAACAAATCCACTTCAAACTGTTCATTCTTTTTCTCCTGCAGGTTAGAAGGGTGGTTGTTCTGCCAGATCCAACAGGCACTTAAGTTTATCTGTGCTGCTCAGGACACACAGTGTGTGAAGCAGTATACGCTTCCTAGAAGTAGCACAGTTGAATTTTGGTCCTTCAAGCTCGTATCGGTGGTTGTGCACAAAATAAGTAAGGCTCACTGCCTGAATAAATTCAAGCCTTCAGATTTTATTTCTGATGAAGTATCTTGGTCAGGCCTTTTATAGGGTGCATGCAAATTCAAGAACAACCTGGCCTTGACTCTCTCTGATTCTTTCCATCCTGGGCTTTACTCTCAGTTTTGGAAGTTTATTTCTTAGCCTCTCCCCTCTGCCGGAACTGACAGCTTCACCCCCTTTTTACTTTCCTCCCTTCACTCTGTAGTGTTGCCTTCTCTGGGGCTGTTCACTGGAGCGGTCTCTCTCCGTGCCAAGGGTCCAGCCTTTACATCGTTCAGTCTTCTTAAAAGCTACCTAGACAGAAAATCTATTTTCAGTGGGATATTTTGTTTGTTTTACTGTGTGCCTGCTTAACACCAGCAGGGAGGAAATTAGAGAGAGGATTTTAAAAAATATGTCTATGTTGGGTAGTCACTTCTTTTTTACAGTGCTTCTCTGTTGTTTTAGATGATGGGTACCAAACTGCAATTTGCAGTCGCCAAAGGTCCAGGAGAGCGTTGCAAACATGTAAAGAACTGTTGGTAGATTGGCAGCAGGATTTTGAGACTAGATGGATCAAGCAGCATGTGGCTTAGGGCTGTTTCAAGCTTACACAGGCAGGTAGATGGCTAACTTCCCTGAACTCCTGCCAACCCCTCACTTTCTTCTGAAGATGTCTGCAAATGCATACAAAATCATCAATATTCCTCTGCCCTCCCTCTGAAGAAACCAAGCTTTCATCAGCTCTTGCAGAGAGGAACCAAAAGGGGATGAGAATGGGAAAGGGGAATTGGACTTTCAAGAATGTTTTTAACTTGTGTGCAGGCTTGTAGTCTTTTGAACTTTTAGTTTTGTACTATCCAGATGATGTTCTTGTATCTTGTATAGAGTTGTCAAAAGTCTGTATCAGCCCCAGCTTTTATATATTTTCCAATTAATAGGGAAGTGAAGCTGCTGAGATAATAAATTTACTGAAAACAACTCCCCACCCCCAAGTGGCAGGAGGGATGCGACTGGATAAAGCCCTTCTGATGACAGGAGCTGCTCTTGGTGCAGCTTCGGGCGAAGCGGCTCCTTCCCAGGACACAGCAGGCTACCAGAGTGCCAGGGAAAACACCTTGCCCAGCCCCAGGCATCACTGAAATAGCAGGAGTCCAAGTGGCATGGAAGGGGCAGGACCACAGTCCAAGGGATTTGATCAGACAGTGTGTTTGAGGCAGCGCTGTTACAGAGTATGATGTATGGGCTTTATGTTCATTAAATGTATGTTAATTAAGCCCAATTGTTTCTTGGCTTGCCCTGGCGCATCACCTTGTGTCCAGAATGAACGTTGCTTGCAGCAAATGTTTCTGCTTCTGGAACCTGTCTGTGTCTGTCTAGGCATATTTTAGGCGTGCCATTTACTGTTAATTGCATTTTAAAGCATTACAAGGGAAAAGGGCTCATCTTCCAGTCCTCATTTGGATGAGAGTTTAATTAATAGGTGTGAGAAGGGAGCCAAATTAGCCACTGGCAAACTGTCGAGGGCTTCCTCATAGAGGAAGAAGCTGCTAACTGATGTGTGGGTGATGAAGGTACAAGAGACATGGGTTTGCAGAAAGTGACCATTTTTCTGTCCTAATTCATAAATAAATTCTCTGTTTTCTAATGTAGCGATCTTCCTCAAGCTAGCTGGGATATACTCCCCAGGTACAAGAAGCCTGTAGCAAGGAGATGAAGTATTAGGTAAGGAAAATCCTTTGGCAACTAAAAGCCTGTTCTGTAAAGTGTCAGACACTGAGAAGTCTCTTCTTGACTTGGATGAGTTTTGAGTTCTTAAGTGCTTTAGCTTGTTAATTCCTTATTTTGAACATTTTACCTGGTTATCCTTTTAAATCATTCTTTCGTTCGTGTTCATTCTAAAAGCTGTTAATACGATCCCAAAATTTTTTGTTGAGAGCCGCTCCTCTGTCCATCACTGCTACCAGTGGGGGTGTAGGTAGCCCGTGCATACGGAGTGGCAGGTCACAGGGCACAACACACTGCTGTGTCTTTAGCGCTACCTGGCCCGGTGCCACAAAGACTTGCCACAAAGCAAGTCTCCAGCAGTTCCTTTGCTGTCGCTTTCTGTGTTCGTGCATCGTGTTGGGTGCTCGGTGAGAGCTGACGTTAGCCAAATACCTCATTTCCTTGGGCATTTCCATCCCTTGAGCTCAGGGCTTTCTCTCTCTGCTGCTGAACAGGCTCTGCCTGTCACCAGACAGCTGAGCCCCCACGGAACCGTCCTTCGCTTCTTGTGAAAGAGTGGAAATCTACTCCAGCATACTGCGGTCACATCCTCCTCCTAATAAGATTAGGAAAAGCGTGAGGCTGCAGATTTCCGGAGAGCACAAACCTTCCTATGCCTTTAAGCTTACTTCAGTAGTCTCGCAGTGGGTCTCCCTGGTGGAGAGAAGAAAAAAGATTTGAGAGTCTATTGCCCATTTTTGATACTTAGTAGATAAGAGAACCAAAGGCATGCAAATGTTTGAATAAAATTCTTATTCATTTTGATTCCTAGTTTCTTCATTCCATCTGTGATTAGAGAGATAAGAAAGTATTTGGCTGAGCTCCATTAGCAAAGGAGTTAACTTGGTTCTTACTTAAAAAAATCTTATCCCAAGGTCTTCAACAGGTGCATACAAACCGCTGTTAACAAGCCCCTTTTTTAGCTTTCCTTCACAGTCTCTATTTTTTCCTGTTCTAATGCATTAGCCTAGGGTTTTTTTTAAAAAAAAAAAAAAAAACAAAACCCATACGTTTTGGGGAAGAGTCTGTTCCTTGCCATACATATACCTCCATGGTGATGGGAGTGTTGGACAATTTCGTGTTCTGACCCTGCACTCAGCATGGCTTCTGTTATTGTTGAGACATGCCTGTCTTGTCAGCTGGGCTTTACCAGCTGGGGGGATTTCTGTGCTAAGAAACAGGTAGGTTTTAAAGTATAGTTAAGGCTTGAGATTAATAGAATATACTTGTGCAGTGGTGGCTACGCTGCAGTTTTCCAGGAGACTAAGCCATGTGTTGTAACGACAGTGTTTTGCAAGGAACTCTAGAAAATAAGCTAAAGACACGGTAAAAAAAATTCAGGTCTTTGTGAGTATCCCTGCTCTGCCATTAATGCTCCGTTCTTCCATTGTTGCTAAAAAAGAAAAAAAAAATAAAAAAAAAAATGTATTTTTAAATCCTCCACTTAAATTTTGAGACTGGTAGCACAGATCCTTTTTGACTCTACCCTTCCCCATCTTTTCTGAAAGCTTTCTGATTGCCACCTTTGTTTTTTTCCCTCCAAATCCCTGTGGAATACAGACAGCAGAGTTAAAAAAGTGTGGCTTTTGCCAGGCAGAAGGCACTTGCTTCCAGTGCAGTGGTAGTGGTAGGCTGCCTTTTCCTTCCTAAGTGCTTCAGAGATCTCCTGGGGAAACTCAGAAACCATTTAGCTCACAATCAGCTCTGCTTCTGTATCATTACAGACGTTGTTTCTTTTTACTTGTTTTGATGAGTAACATTTAAAAGCGGGTTTCTGACTGAGCCTATTTGGGCCTGCTGCTGCATCCTAAATAACCCCCACTGTAGGATTCCCTACAGGAAGAATTTTCCTGCATGTCTGATTGTACTGCTTTCAGACAAAGTCCCCAGGGCCAATTTCAAATCGTAATGGAAGGAGCATATTCCACCTCCCAGCCCAGCTCTTGGTCCTGCTCCAACTGCTCTCGTCCCCTTATTCTCCTTTAAGAATCCCTCCAGAAGCCCCTCTCTACAAAATCACTGTGAAGATTCAAAGGGGGGGGGGGTCAGCCTGTGATAACTTTCCCTGTAACACAAAATCATGAATATAAGTGTGCCCAAATTAAGATGTTTAACTGTTATGGGATGTGACAAGAAGCAAAGTTTTTTTGGCGTTCCCTGTAAAACACTGAAGTAGTGACATCTTTCATTCCCTCCACTTTCCGTGCTGTTACTGATGTATTTGGTACATGCCTATTGTTTTTTTTTTTTTATGTTTGCATTCAGTGAACATTAGAGTTAGTTTTTATCTCCTGAGTAGTGTTGAGCTATGACATTTTCCATCTTGACATTTCTGGGATATGTTTTTATTCAACCCCTTTGTTGGTCCTGCAGAAAGCTCCTTAGATGCTGCTGTTGACAGGGGATAGAGGGCAGCGGTCCTGCCCTTTCTGGTCCTGCCCAGAAAAATGTCCTTGTGTCACCTCTGGGTCATCCTGGGATGCAAGGTGTGAAGCTTCCAGCGAGGTTTATGCCATGGGGGGGTTGAAGCAAACCTGCACCCTGGCTTTTCTGCACTCTAGGAAAAAGCCCGTCAGGACTGTTTCATGAGGGCACTGTTTCGAAGGCTAATGTGTTTCATGACAGACGTCACCTGCATCTCCAGTGACCTCAAACAGGGGAGATGCACTCTGTCTCTGTGCAGGTGCCTGGGTAAGGATAATTCTGGCTCCTTACGGGACTGTAAAGCCTTTGCCCAGATTTCTGACTGATGGTTTAGGAGGAATCCTTTGCCAAGTGTGTAGTTGCATGGACTAAAATAGAACAGACTCTGAACTTTAAAAACAAACTAAGCGTAGCCTCCTGCCTGTCTCCTTTTGGGCTTTTTATAAGGAATACATAGAATAGTTTCTCTCACAAATAAAGTAGTATCATCTGAACTATTCTTTTGTGAAATGAAAACACAATGAGTCTTTAAATAACACTTCTCATTGCACCTCCCAGGACATCCTTGGGGTTTCCATATGTCTTACAGTTGCCTGAAGCGCTGTGCTACGGCCTGTTTCCTGGCGGCGGCTGTGTTTCAGCAGCTAGCACGCGATGCCAGCTGAATGCACGCGGGTGTCTCCTGTGTGTTTTTTCATTGCTGAACTCGGAAAAGCATTTTATCTTGAGGAGGAGAAATGGAGCTTACTGTATCAAAGATGTACACAGGCACAAGAGTCCATGCCATTATTCCTGTGAAAAGCACTCCACTGAAAAATTTTAAAGTTGATAGTGCTGTACGTTGTGATGATTATCTTTGTTCATCTCTGCTTGCTTCAATGATTTTATTAACCACAAAAATTCACAAAACCATTCTAGTGTTGCCGTTTGCAGATGTGTAATATGTTGCCTTCCTATTTGGATAATGAGCTGTTACAGACAAAAAATTTATTAAACCTTGGATTTGTTTTTTTTTTTGGAGCGTCCTTTTCATATTATGCTAGTAGTAATATATACATGAATGAAAACTACTGTATTATTTAGAAGGTTGCACTACAGTTTGAAATGTCTTCACAAAGGATTTTTAAAAAAATACTGCACACAATATCTTAATTTATGTAACATAGATCCGTCACCTTGTGCATCTGGGAAGGGGCCGCCTCCTTCCTTGAGCTGTACGTGGCATTTCCCTGGCTCCCATTCTGGTCCCCGGCCCAGCTGTATGGTCTTGTGTCCTTCTGTCTTTATAGACCTGTTCTTGAGAAGTATCTTGCAGATGCAAAAGCTCATGTGAAGACGGGAATGAATTATCAGATGACTTTAAGGATCACAGAGAGGGTTGTTCAGCAACAAAAAGCAGCAACTTCAGCAAACCAATAGGTGCCACGCATACAAGTGTGTTATTTGTCAGTTTAGAACAAAATCAGCCGTAGATGACTTGAAATAGGATCGGGACTGACTACTGAGTTCTGGGTGGCCTGAAGAGCTACTGGTTGCATAACTAAACTGAGCTTTTATTTGGTCTGTGTGTGTCAGCTGTGTTGTGTATGGTCTCTCAAAAGATCTCCAGCTCTTCTTAGCAAGGTACAGTTTGGACATGTGCGTGCCAAACTGCAAATTTGTCCTAGTACTGAGAGAAGGCTTTTATAGTGCATCACTGCATCAGTTCAATCACTGTTTTGTCCAAAAATGAAATCATAGAATTGTCTAGGTTGGAAGGGACCTTGAAGATCACCAAGTCCAACCATTAACCTAACACTGCCAAGTCCACCACTAAACCATGTCCCTAAGCACCACGTCTACCCATCTTTTAAACACCTCCAGGGATGGTGACTCCAACGCTTCCCTGGGCAGCCTGTTCCAATGCTTAACAACCCTTTCCATGAAGAACTTTTTCCCAATATCCATCCTAAACCTACCCTGGCATAACTTGAGGCCATTTCCTCTTGTGCTATCATTTGTTACTAGCGAGAAGAGGTCGACCCCCCACCTCACTACAACCTCCTTTCAGGTAGTTGTAGAGAGCGATAAGGTCTCCCCTCAGCCTCCTCTCCTCCAGGCTAAACAGCCCCAGTTCCCTCAGCCACTCCTCATAAGACTTGTTCTCCAGACCCCTCACCAGCTTCATTGCATTAATACTACAGAGCATTTTTTGAATACTTTTGGACTTGTAACATGCTAAAGCATGTTCCTGCTTGGTCTCAGAAAAGCCATTTCTGTTCCTCAGAGGGGGTCCCTGCTTGTTTGTGGTAAGTGCAGAGCAGGAACCAAGCTTCGCTGTAGCATTAACTTGTGCTGGATGCAGAGTGTCATACAAGGAATTTAAATGATTTCTGTGCCTCATGGCTTACTTTTGAGCTTATCTTCAGGAACCTCACCTTTTGGAGTCTGGTGTGATCATAATGAGGCTTTGATACATTCATATGTGAGTCTTCTCTCCTTTAACAAACAAACTAAAAATAGCTTTAAGCCTTTTCCTGTATTTGACTTTTCCAGGAAGTTTAGCACATTTGTATCTTTTGCTTGCATTTCCCATTTTGCCCTTTGAACGGTGAAATTGTTGAACTGATTGCCTGAAGCCCGGACTCCTTAGAGTTAGCTGGAAGCTGCTGTGCCTTCTGAAATGACTTACTTGAGACTTCCCATGCATGTGCTTTATGTGAAAAATATGTGCTTCATGAAAAAAAATGCTATTTTTCCATAATAGAAAACTTATTCAGAAAACTAGATAAAATATAATGTGAGTTTATTCCTTAGAGCCATGTATTTTTGATAACTGATTTCATAGCCAGGAGAAACGTGGCAGATCTAGCCTACCTAGTAAAACAATAAAGTATTTATACAACATGGGAAGAAAAAGAGTAATAACTGAGACAAGAGAAACAAACAAAAGCTGTCAAAAATGATGAAGTTTTATAGGAGAATTCTTCACAGTGGGGTTTGTACACCTACCTTGTTTATATTTGCAGTAGTGATGGAAGCACAAGAATTAGGCATGTAATAAGCTTACAGGAGCACTAGGGAAGATTATGCAAGAATGTGGCAGAGTTAAGGCCTGAAGTTAAAAAAGAGGGGGGGGGGAAGTAAATTTTATAGCATGATGTGCAAGATCATATAGTTCTGAATTCCTAAGAAGGCACTCTAAGAGCTCATCTGTTGAATGTGACAAAGGAGGATAGCTGGAGTTTTAGCTGAACACAGGATAAACAGAAGCCAAGAATGAGACGTGGCTGTCAGCAAATATCATCCTAGGATGTTTTGGACAATACATTTTTGCTATAGACATGTAACAACTCATAGCACTGCACTGAATTTTGTTAATCTTATATATATATATAAAAATAACAAACAGTCTGCAACAGAGATGATTTCATGAGAATGAAAATCTTATGGAAGCTGGCTTGTTTGCAATGGTAAAATGAAGTCATAGAGCAAAGCTGGGGGGGAGGGACTAAGTGAAAGGGTGATGTTGGCTAAGGAGTAATTAGATAAAAACTGTCTGTTAGCAACTTTAATCCAGATAGTAGGAAAAATTTCAAGCCCTCATTTGAGTATGACTTGGAAGCAGTAGCATCAGTGACAAGAACTGTAACCAGCTTTAAGGATAAAGCTTGATTGTTTCCAAAAGAGATGCTATTGGATGGCTACCTGCAAGAGGGGAAGACCGGACTCTGGCTCTGAAGCAGATTTCTTTCCATTCTCTGGCACAGCTACAACTAAAAGCTGAGCTGAGTTTCGCTCATGCTCTTGCAGAGACATCAGTGCAGGGGCCGGGGCCGGGGGGGGTCACCTTAAGTATGTCTGCAGAGATTGTTAACACGTTGCAGTACTGTATATCACGCAAAGAGTATATCTAACCTTATCTTTGCTCTGACTTTGGCTGGTTTAACTGAAAGATTCATTTCTGAGATAACACAGTTTATAATTTGTTTAATACTGTTCTCTGTTTCCAAATATCTGATTTCTCGGGCTTGGAGGCAGGAGCGATATAATTTCCTATTGAACAAGCAAGCTGATATGATCTATGTTAGCATCATTGCAGTGGAAGAAAAAAAGGAGTTAAATGATTAGGCTCTTAAGTTATTGCTAAATTCTGCTTGCTTATTTTTGATTTGCTCAATAAACTGTATATTGTAGCAATGTGCCCCCACCATCCTGGGTTGGACATTCAATTACTTGTGACCATAAAAGCTGATAATCTCGTGGCCAATGATGTGAGCAACATTTCCCTTTTCAGTTTAACAGAAATTGCTCAACAGTTACAGCACCTTCTTCCTTTTCCATGTGCGGTTCAGCAGCACACAGATGCCTGGGCAGAAACAGCCTTTTGTGAGAGCCATGGTATAAGGGAAACCTTTTTAGCTCTGGCCAACATTCCAGACCTAATCCAAGTCACCACGAAAACCACAACTGCTGTCACCTCAGGGCTTATTGTAGGGCTTCTGCACTTGGACTAAATGACTCAAACCCAGTTCCTAGTCAGTAAATCTGTAATCCACAAAGCACCTGTCACAGATGGCATTATTTGATGTACTTCATCATCCAATGAGCCAAAAAATACAGGCCTAGGAAAATACGGAGTCTGAATTCAGCTTTAAAGGAGGGGTAGCCCAAAGACTTTGGGTAAGTGTGTCATAGAACTTTGATTAATCCCTCCTTACCTCTGTTGAAGGAGAAAGGCGTGACTCTTATCTCCCTGTTTGTAAAGGTAGAAGGAAGAGAGACAAATATGAAATAGGTCATTTAAGGGAATCTCAAAGCTGAATGGATGACATTCTGAGACGAGCAAGTTTATACTGCTTCAACCTGCATATAAAAGTTTTCTGACTCTGTGATGTGCTCTTCAGAGTGCAGAGTTCTCTGGAAAACATACAACAGCAATGCAGACCTCAACTCCAAGCTTGTTGGTAGGTGTGGTTAAAACACGCTTGCTTTAAAAATATGTATGTACCTTCTTTGTGGCTGAACACACTGAAAAGATGTAATTTAGGAAAGTCACTTCCAAATAAGTTATTACACAGGTGATACTACGTCAACATAGGCAATGTTATTACCGGGTGATCAGTGACCTCCCATGTGGCAGAGTCCACTACCACAAAGGCTGTTCATGAAGGCAGCATATGTTATTATTTACTTTCCATTAGTACCTGCAAACCTCTGTGCATCTGATGCTGTAAAATCCTGTTGCAAGAAGTCGTATCTGTTTCCAAAGGTTTATAGCTAAGGAAATGAAAAAAGGCAGAGGGCTGAAACCAGTATTTCTTGGGGAGATATGGAGGGGTCATAGGTGGGAGCAGAAACCTGTCTGAGACCAGCGGAGTCTATGGGAGAGCTGGGAATTGAGCATGGCCCGCTGGTGTGCCAGTCTAGTACTTCACCACCTTAGTTTCCCCCTCGCACTTGTGCTGGAGGCCCACACTTTAGGAGCTCATTTCAGAATTTGTGAGAATGTAGGTAACCAGTCTGAACTCAGCTCAGTAACAAATTATTGGTTAGGAAGACAGGACAAAAGTTATTCTTCTGGTAGGATGAATAAATGTTTCTTCTGACGTGACTGTTCCCCGACTATCCTATTAGAAAACACCTGCTCAGCTGACAAACCTGCTGGGCATGGACAGCCTGAACTCTCGCGGGCAGCTGTTGGCAGGACGTCGGGAGCTCTGCAGAGAGGAGAAGGCTGGCACCCATCAGCAGGGACAGCCCGTGCAGTGGGCTGTTTCAAATCTTCCAGTGGGAATACCTAGAAATGATATTCAAGAGTTTTAGTGGACTAATGGAAAAAATCATTACCATGTGCACAGGAGCCTCGTTCAAAGATACAGTTCCTGTTCAAAAACAACTTGAATGTCAAGATCTGCTATTAGGTAAAGCTGTAAACACTCAAAGTATCGGCCAGCGGGATTTGACAGAAATAAGTGAAGAAATGGTGTGGCATGAAGTAAAAAGAAGTCTGCCACAACAGACTGAGGGAACAGGTAATCTTTACTTCCTCATGAAATACAGGAGGGGTTCGTTTGTCACAGCTTAGTGCTTCGTTAAAAAGGCATCACAGCTGTGGCTGCAGCACTGTGAGCTGTTCTGTGTTACCTTTTCAGAGTCCAGATGCTGTAATGGAAATAGCATAGACAGCTTTCCAGGGGCTTGAGGACCTCACCTAATTTGACCATACGCTTGTATAAATATGGAATTAATTGACACCATCTTTATGAATCTAACCATATCTGCCATCACCGCTGCCTCTCAATGAATGCTACAAGAGAGGCAACGTACCGAGTAAGGCTCGGAGGATTTCTTTTTGTCTTTGAAGTCAATCAGATACAACAGAATCAAACGCACTTTTAAACTTGCACTTCTGTGGCTGTTTTGGAATGAGACACATGATCTTGCTTTTCCTATGCAGGTTGATACATATGTATCAAGGACACCTTTCCACACTGAAAAAACGTCATGTGTTGCCAAGCCGTTCATGAGAATACTTATCTTCTTAGTGTCTGTTATTTACTAACTGGAAAAGGTGTTATAAAAAGTAGTTCTTGCTCCATTGGAAAATCTTTACCTCATTAAAAGTTATTCCTAAAAAAATCCCAGATATAAAGAACAAGATAGTTGTCCTAGCCCCAGTTTCATAAAGTTTTGGTGTTTTTTTCCCAAAAAATACACTTTTCCATGGAGACTGTTGCCCAGTGATCTGTCCCCTGGAAAAGCAGTGCTTCTGGGAGGGAGGCAACTGATTGATTGCTTAAAGCTGCAGTATTTCAGTGATGGAGCACTTATGGCAGTGACCAGCAGGTCAAGCATCAGCCCGTAGCCACTAATCTTTAAATTCTGACCCAACCTGCAGGTGAAGGATCAAAAGAAAAAGCAAAGAGCCCCACGACCACATCAGTCTGACACAGATATGCACAAGGATCCCGCACACCCCGCCCCCTCCTAAAGACCAACAAGGACTCCTAGCGGTGCATGGGAGTCCCCAAACTACCACATCTCTGTAAACTGTCTGGCTAATCTCCTCACCTAACAGTGGCTCTTGGATATTTTTGGGCCATCATTAAAACATTGCCTCCTGGCTTTTTCCTCTCCTTCTACATCTATGTAAGATATACGTGAAACATCGTCAAATGCAAAAAAAAAAAATATTTGTGCCAGGAGAACACATCTCCTGGGGGAGAAGGGGATCTGGCAGGGCTGGGGGTCTCCGGGGGGCTCCCTTGTCCTAGTGCAGGCATTGTTTTCTCATTCCCAGCTCTTCTCCAGAGCAGCTGCCAGCAGGACAAACCCCTCCAGCCTGGCACTGGCTCTGCCAGGTTTGAACCACTGAGTATGGGGACTGCTGCTGGGGGGAACTGGTTTCCGCTGGGGTTCAGCCCTGCAGCCCGGCCCAGCATCATCCTCACAGGCGATGCCCAAGGGCTGGAGCCAGCAGCGTTGAGCATGGCCTTGGCAGGGCCTCCAGGTGGCCCTGGGCCCTGCACAAAGCCCTGCTTTTATGGAAAACCTTCTTTTTCAGCCCAAAACATGCTGTGGTGGGAGCCAACACTGCTCCAGGGATCCCCACCAGCTCCTGCAGCCCTGGTGCTGCCAGTCCCTTGGGAGGTGTTCGGGGCACAGGCAAGGCCACGTGGCCATGCCAAAACATGGAGAAGGCTCATCTCAGCACATGGGCAAAGATGCTGGGGAAGATGCCGGTGGGGAATACGTGCACAGTGAGGGGAGAGCCTCGAAGCAGTGGCCAAGCAGACCTGCATGGTGGGACCAGGGGGCTTGGCTCCCAGGGGCAGCTGTGCTGGCAAGGCCCGAGGGCTCTCCAGTGACACAGGAGGGGCCGGGTCCCTGCACAGTGCCCAGGATGGAGGGGTATCCATGGGAGCAGGATGCCTGGGGCTGCTATGCCCTGGGGGCACCAGGACCAAGTGAGCAGGAGGGAGCCTGGCTGGAGCCCGGGGAGGGGTTTTGTGCTTGGGGCACTTTGGCTTTGCCCCTTGCCCTGCCAGCAGGGTGGCTGAGGGACCGGGAGGGCAAATGCCATCCCCAGTGGTGCTCCCCATGGGGCTCTTGGATGGAAGGAGGGGACCAGGCACCAGAGGGTCAGCACCCATGCCTTGTCATGGGTGCTGATGCATGTCCCTTGGGGCTGGGCATGTGCCTGCCTGGGCAGGTTCCCCCAGTGGCTGGAGGCTGTTTGTGGGCACAGGGGGGACCCCATGACTCCTGTCCCCACAGCCTACCCCAAGCCAGGGCTGGGGCAGGTCAGTGTTGCACGTTTGGCAGGGCCACAGCTGCAAGGGGCAGTCAGGGAGGTGGGAGTGGGCAATGTCAGGGTCCAGCCCCATCCCCACCCTGGGGCTGCTGGTCATCGGTCTGTGCCACCGCTGCTGCTGCACAGGCCAGGTGGGTTTTCAGCCAGATCCTGGCTCTCGCCCACTCTCCTGGGGTGAAATGGGATGTTTATGGTGTCCTGTCCCCATTTCTCCTTGCCTTCCTATTTTGAGTGCACAGCACCAGGACGCTGCTGCTGTAAGCACTCGTGAGTGGCCGGGGAAGAACTGCCCATGCCTAGGAGGCAGCACAGTTTGCAGGACAGCAGCTCCAGGGGCTATTTGAGCCGTGCCATGCTGCCAGGAGCTACAACTGTCCCATGTCTCTTCCTGTGCAGAGACAGATAGACAGATGAACAGAGGAGCCCCAGCCACACTGGGAGCCAGTTGTGCCAAATGAGGTGTGAAGCTCCCAGGAAGAAGCTGGGCTGCCTGTGCTGAGGAAGATGCTGCCGCCTGCCCAGCACTTGCCTAGGGACAGCCCTCCCTGTGCTCCACGTGGCTCTGTCCGCCCAGAGATGCTGCGGGGACTTCACAGCTCAAGCTCAGTTGTTTCAGCCCCTTTTTTATTTTGTTTCTGCCCCAGCTCATGGATGGCTCCAATTTGTTTGTGGGTCCAGCTTGCAGACAGCTCTGGCTAGTTTCAGCTCCAGTTCAGTTCAGGTCCAGCTCATGGATGGCTCCAGTGTCTTTGTGGCTGCAGCTAGTTTTAGCTTCAGTTCATCTGTGGCTCCAGCTCATTTCAGCTCCTGTTTTTGCAGCTCCAGCTCATTTGTTTCTGCCCCAGGTTTGTTTCACGTCCAGCTCTGCATCCAGCACATTCTAGGCTCCAGTTGGGTTTCATCTTCTCTGGCTTCATTTCAGCTTCAGCTTATTTGTGGCTCCAGTTCCAGTTCATTTCTGCTCCAGCTCATTACAGCTTATGCTTGTTCAAACGATCTTGGCTTTCAACAGGGTTGTAGATCAATCACTGTCATAACTTGAATATGAACTGTTATAGTTGTACCGTGTCTAAATATGGACTAATGAGTTTATGACTATTCCAGCTGTTGCACACCCTTGAACAGAGTTGGAAACAAGAAGACTGTGTGAAAAGTGCCTTTTCCCCCCACCTCAGACGTTGGGTTTGCCCTGGTGCACACCAGCCCCCCAAGCTTTGGGGACCAACACGACGGGACCCCACCCCTCCGGC
>VZSZ01000729.1:275587-301697 GCA_013398815.1 Ibidorhyncha struthersii
GCCGCTGCTGCCGGGCACCGCCCGCGAGCAGGACGCGGTGGCGGACGGCGGCCGCCGGGGCTCAAACCTGCCGGGCCCCGCCTCACGCAGGCGCCCTGAGGCCCCGCCCCCTGCACGCGCCTCCTGTTTCTGCTGCCAGAAGGGCAGCGGTCACTCGTTCGGGACGGCCGCTCACTCGCAGCCCCGGTCCGGCGGCTTCTCCTGGGGCTGTGCGGAGCGCGGGGCGGTGAGGCTGAGCCTGGGCCTCAGCTGGGGCCGACGGGAGAGTCCCGGCCCCGGTGTCCGTCTCTCCGGGGGGGCGAGGCCGGACGACTCCGCTGCCCGGAGCGGCGCTAGGGCCGGCCTCCCCCCAGCGCCCGGAGCCGCGAGCCCGGCCCCGCCGTCTCCTTTCTGGCGCCGCGGGCAGGAGGAGCAGCGCTCCGGGGCAGGGCCGGCTCGGGTCCGGCGGTGCCCAAAGCGCGGTGTCGACCCCGTCAGCACCGACCGGGGAACGGCCCGGGGACGGGAGGGGGCGTCCCGGCTCTCAAAGAGCCTTTGGCCCCCGGGCCCTCCCCCGGGGGGCTCCAGGGCTGAGCCCGAACAGGCGGGGCCGGGGCTGTGCTGCCAGGCCCCCGGCAGCAGCGCGGGCCCGGTGCCGAGCCCCACAGCACCGCGCTTGGTCTGATTCCCAAACCCCAAAGTGGCCAAATGAGCCTGGCGTCCAGCCCCAAAAGTAGAACGCTTAGTCTCTGGTTTTGCATCCGAGACTCTTCCCCAAAACATCTGGTTGTGTCTGAGCCCAACGACATAGGACTTAATCTCCATTTCCAACCCCTAAAGCTGCCAAAATGATCCTGGTTCTAAGCCCCAACAATGCAGGACTTGAGCTCTGTGTTTCAAGCAGTAAAACAGGACTCAGTCTGTTTTCAAGACCTTAAACTGCCCAAATGAGCCTGGTTTCAAATTTCCAAAACACAGGACTCAGTCTCTGTTTTTCAAGCCCCCTCCCCAAACACAGGACTTTCCCAGGTAATTGGGTACACAGCTCCTACTAAATTACCTTTCATTCTTTGTCATTGTCACCTGATGAACTTTTCCCTGTCACTCACACCTCCTTGGTAGTTTAGAAAGTCTGCCAGTACGCAATATGTTTTACTGTTTGTTTTATGATACTAATGCTGAAACTCCCTTGGTTTTGGTTTTGTTTTTTTTTCCCCAGTTTTCCTGGACTACAAATTACATTTGCAAAGTCTTATTTTTTATTTAGCCATTAAACTATTGGACACAATGTTCTCCTATTTGGCAGATAGTGTATTGGCATTTCCTCTCTTCTGCTGCCTTCCTGTCTCTGCTGTCTCCAGCTCCGTGTAAATACTGATAATAAGAGAATACAACACCGGGCTATTTCAGCACACCACTATTACAGATACTCCCCAAGGAGTAAATGAGGGCCCCCTTTATACTCCTCTGACTTTTTTGCCAGGGGAGATTGGCTGTGGGTGAGAACACAAATACAGACAGATATCCCAGCTCAGCTGACTGTGGATAACTGTATTGAGTGTAAGTCTCCACAATTAGTGAAAAAGAAGAAAGCTGGATGTTTCCTAGTGCTTTTGACAGTGAGAGGAACAAGCTGCTTTGGAAAGGTTTGTTTTGTTTGCTTTTAGGAAATAAATGATTGTGGTTCTCATTCGAACATCTCTGTGCTGCTAACCACAAATTACTGGTGCTCTCCAAACAATCTTTCTGTTATTGGTCATATTATTCTTTTTCCTTGAAATTTTCCTGTTCTGTTATTTCAAATATCTGCTTCAACACTGCTGTGATTACCTGCTAACCACACACTGTTTGTCTTATGGAGTTGCACTCTAGCGCATCTACATTACCTTTTTTCTTCAAAGGAAGGAGGCAGTGTTGAGATGTGTTTGGCATCAGGGAAAAATTTGTTTGAGAGTGAAAATCAAGGTCACCATGACAGAAATTCCGCCTGGTTTTGGAAGGTAACTTTGTCTCAATAATTTTAAATAATCTTTACCTGAATGTTAGACAAGCCGACTATTACTGTTATTTGTGGTGCAGGGCTGTATCAAAATGCTGAACACCTGCTCTTTCTCAGTTTTTCCTGTTTCATTCAGCAAATACTGGAAAGTTCTAATTAAGATGGAGAAAAAAATAAAGCGATGGAAATTGTGCAGCTGAGGTGAATGCAGCATCAAGCAAACGCTGAAAATCTGGAACAAGTGCAGTTGCCAGAAGTAGTTCCGCATAGTGGAATATCTGCTGCTCAGCTCCACCAGAATGGAAAATGCAGTGGTAACTCATAAGTGATATATATGTATATATATGAGGCGAAAGCAAATATATGCCAGGCTAGTCTGAAAACTGGCAGATCTGCTTTATGATGCTCATGGTCTTACCATCCACTACACCTAGGGCTAGGGAAACAGTGGATTTGTACAATGTATGTACTTGTATGCTTGGAGGCTTATCACCTAATGCCACATTTGTAAAAGTATTTAGGGGCAGTTAACTTCTAGTGATTTTCCTGAGTATGGGTGCCTTAGCAGCTCTTGAAGCAGCTCCCTTGTATGCGCTCAAGTTACCTGGATGTGAAAAAAAAAAAATAATGCAGTAAAACATTTCCTCATAGTAACATAGGGATTGATGTATTCAGGTTGGAGATTTTGAGGTAGTTTTGTGATGGAAGGGGTGTAGATCCCTGAAAAATCCCCTACAAGGATTCTTTATGTACCTAAATCAATCCTTTCATCTCCCTGACCCCAACCAGACATAACTGGGCCAAACTCATCAGCTCCAGCATGGCTGGAAGTAATGCAAGGAGGAGAACGGAGGATCTCTTTGTGTCCCCACGCAGGTGTACAGGTCTTTCACCAGCCAGGCACTACCAGCAGGTCCCAGATGACAGTGGCAGTTTCCCTTCTGGGCTGCACTGAAATCAGCATCATCTGTCTGAACAAGCCATGCTGCTCATCATCGGTTCCTCAGAAGGGCCATTCAAGAGCTGCTTTGTTGTGTTACGTGGGACATACCCCACACTGTATGATAATTAGGGCCTTTGGCAGTCTTTAAAAAGGGAAGGTTTTTATATAAGCCTGTTGTAAGATCCTTGAAGCCTGTTGAATTAATAGATATTTGCCCCTGTCGTTCTGTGCCCAGTAACCCCAGCCATAGAGCTCTTTCCCACCTGGTGTTATGGTGGCACATCAATATTTGTCACTTGTTATTTACGGATAAAGAGGTGGCATTTCAGGGGACACCGGGTCTCCTGCATTTAATAGGCTTAAGCTCAAGTTCTTTCTTGCTGTACCACTTGATGGCACACTTGCATTAGCACACTGCAGGCTGAAGGCAGGACAAATCAACAAGCAAATCCTGTCCAAAGTTGTTCCACTTAATTTGTTTTGCATCATGAATGTACCTGTCTAATTGATTAAAGGAATCTAACACTGTAGTACTGAGTAGAAATAAGCAGGGCATACAAAATGATTACACCAAGAAAGCCCTGTATTTTGCAATTTTAATCGCAGATACTGCCTGGATAATTCATTACTTTTTCATTCTTTCAGTAAGTTTGGGAAAAAACTTGCCTTTGCCTTACTGAGCCTTTTCTTCCAAGAGTGGCAAATTTTCCTTGCCCAGTGTTTTCTTCTCTCTCTCTATCAGGTTTGTAGCAGGTTTGTTCATTGCATGTGTTGCTGGACTGTAAATAGAAATTAATTTATGTCCTCTGAGTAATAAAATTGTGATCCAACTTTATATCAAAAGAACATTCTCCAGTGGGCTATGTGAGGTTAATAAATGAGTATGAGCTGTTATCACATTGTCGTGGTTTAGGCCAAATTGGCCCCTGGGGATGTGGGGGACCCCAGATGGGACCGACAGATGCTCCCCTCTACCCCTCTTCAAAGAGAGAGGCAGAGGAGGAAAAAGAGACTTATGAGTTTAGAAGGAACTAAACTACTTTAATGAAATATTAATAATAAAATAAAAGGGGAAAAAAAGGAAACATATACAAAACCGTGTCAGGCTCCCAGGATGACAATCATGACACCGGCTGGCACTGGGGCAGTCCCAGGCTGGACTCAGTGACGGACAGGAGCTGGATTCCGGATCTGCATTCAGGATCCGGACCAAAGGCAGACGAACAGACAGAGTCCTCCTCAGACATCAGCCATTGAAGAAAGAGAGAGAGAGCTGACCCTTTGATACCTCAGCCTTTATACTGAGCATGAGGCAGATGGGATGGAATACCCTGTTGGTCAGTTTTGGGTCACCTGTCCTGTCCACTCCTCCTCACAGGTGGGACCCTCTATGCTTTTCCGCTTCCAACCCTACAACGGGCAAATAACAAAGTTGGTTGGCCTTGGCTGTTATAGCAATAAGTATAAGCAAGAGCCTCTCTGCATGCCATGTCTGGGCATCAACTATAGACATTGGTCTTATCACTCTGAGAGAGCGAACAGTGTCTGCAGAATATGCTGTTAGTTTCAGTAGCTAGAAGAGGCCCAGCTAAGAAGCAAAGTTACTGAACAAAATTGGTCCTGTTTTACCTTAAACGAGCACACACATATAGCCACTTATCTCTAGATGTTTATAAATACGTCAGTGAATGCTGCAGGTGGTTACAGGTCACGGGTAGAAACAACTTCCTGGTGTGTTGGACTTTATGACTTCATGAAGAAAGTACTAAAATATTTATTAGCTCTTTATATGCAGAATCTTAATAGCAAATGTAAACGACCAGGATCTGAAGTTAAAATGTTTCACAGTGGGAGCCTCACAAATAAGTGTCATGGGTAGGCAGCACCTGAGAGGTTTTGAAGCGTACGCTGTCCTGACTTCCTCCATTACCCACTGAATTGCATTGGCAGCAGTAATTGCAGCTTCAGGAAAAATAACTGCTAAACAATGATAGCAGTAAAGCCCTACAGCCTTTCTCAATTAAATTAAGTGGAAATTTAGTCTTTGAGTACTACTTCTGAAACGGCTGAGCAGAATAAGAGCAAGTGCCCTGGTGGGTTGGAGGATAGTTCAGGGCAGGAGAAAGGCTGCTCGCTTTGCTCTGTGACCATCCTTCTTATGGCCCCGTCTGAAAAGTCAGTGGCCACCTCTGCCTTATATCTAATGTTGGCACGGGAATAAAAGCAACAGATTGCAAGTTGAATCTACTCTCGCAGAGGCCATGTAAGCTGGTGAATTTAGGGGAGGGCCGTTGTCATCTCTGTAGCCATCATTCCTCTTCTGTTTTGCATCAGCAGCTTGTACTTCCACCATTATTCATCTGTCTCCACCACAACCTCTTGATCTTTGAAGGCTATTTTGGTATTGTTAGTATGTCCTTTCTACCTAATTTATTTCCACCTTTTCTGCTTATCCTGGTACTTGCGGTTTTTATCAACACCATCTGCAAACACCTTGCATTTGTTAACAGGTCTTACAAATTAGGACTTTTTGTCTCTATACATTCTTGTGTGGAGGAGAACTGGAGTAATTTTTGGTAAAAAAGGATATATCTTTACATTGATTTGTTGTAAACTACCCAAAATGAAAGAACGAAGCAAACAAGTAACAAGTCTTTGTCATAATAGGGAATCCAGGAGGTATTCTTCAAATGATATCTGAGAGAGCACGTGCTTCACGCTTCATAAAGGAAGGGGGAACTCTGGCTTAATGAACATTATTTGGGATAAAGATGGGATAAGAAGGACAGCTTTTTATGGAAAAAATGCCTGCAAATTGGAATAGCCTTTAACCTGTACTTAGAAACAATAACCCAAATAAGTAGAAAGGTTTTTAGCCAACCCCAACCTTTACATAATGTAGCTCTTGAAGTGCTGTCTCAGAGATTGTGGGCACAGATTTCTGTATCCAAATTGTTCACAGTGCTTAGAGAAAAAAAAAAAAAACAAAACACAAAACAAACCCCAAAACTATCTTTGGAAAGCCGGTAGACACAGCACATGGCTGTGACCTAAGAAAACTGGGTGCATTCACCTTTATCTGCCATCCAAAGCTTGTCCACTGAACTGAAGTTGTGCAGTTCTCCCCATAAGGTGACCAAGCTCTTTGCAATGCTTGGGTCTAGCCTGAAGTTTCCTTTCTCTGTTTCATCGTTATTTCTTGTGCCAGTCTCCCATTGCTTTTGGTGTATTTTGAGCAGCACTTAACCAAGCACTCTCTGACAGGCACTTAATCAGTGTAAGAAAGCATCTCTGGTCTTGTGGGAAACAGAAGGTGTTGTCTGTCTGGAAGCGGCCAAGACTTACTACCGGTTGTCATGCCGAGTCAGAGGCTGAGAAGAGAGAACTTGTCAGCTTTACCTCGATAAGCCCGTAAGTGTGAAAGACATGCCACATGCAATTTCCATTACAGAGATCACCAGGAATCCATGAGAAGCATGAGTGAGTGGAAGGAGTAAGGCATACAGAAATTATTCAAACCAGAAACCTTGGCCAGTTCCAGGTGTGCCTGCTTTCCATAGGAATCAAGGAGATTCTCAAAATTGTCTTACAAGATCAAGAGAATCACAGAATGGTTAGAGTTGGAAGGGACCTCAAAGATCATCGAGTTCCAACCCCCCTGCCATGGGCAGGGACACCTCCCACTAGACCGGGTTGCTCAAAGCCCCATCCAACCTGGCCTTGAACACTTCCAGGGTTGGGGCATCCACAACTTCCCTGGGAAACCTGCTCCAGTGTCTCACCACCCTCACAGTAAAGAATTTCTTCCTAATATCTAATCTAGATCTCCTTGTGCTATCGCTACACTCCCTGATAAAGAGTCCCTCCCCACCTTTCCTGTAGCCCCCCTTTAGGTACTAAGGTCTCTCTGGAGCCTTCTCTTCTCCAGGTCGAACAACTCCAACTCTCTCAGACTTTCTTCAGAGGAGAGGTGCTCCAGCCCTCTGATCATCTTTGCAGCCCCCCTCTGGACGTGATCCAAGAGGTCCATGTCCTTCTTATGTTGGGGGCTCCAGAGGTGGATATAGTACTCCAGGTGGGGTCTCACCAGAGCAGAGTAGAGGGGCAGAATCACCTCCCTCAACCTGCTGGCCACGCTTCTTTTGATGCAGCCCAGGATGCGGTTGGCTTTCTGGGCTGCAAGCGCCCATTGCCAGCTTGTGTTGAGCTTCTCATCCAACAACACACCCAAGTCCTTGTCCTCAGGGCTGCTCCTAATCTGTTCTCCACCCAGCCTGTATTTGTGCTTGGGATTGCCCTGACCCGCGTACAGGACCTTGCACTTGTCCCTGTTGGACTTCATGAGGTTTGCACAGGCCCATCTCTCAAGCTTGTCCAGGTCCCTCTGGATGGCATCCCTTCCCNCCATTGCCAGCTTGTGTTGAGCTTCTCATCCAACAACACACCCAAGTCCTTGTCCTCAGGGCTGCTCCTAATCTGTTCTCCACCCAGCCTGTATTTGTGCTTGGGATTGCCCTGACCCGCGTACAGGACCTTGCACTTGTCCCTGTTGGACTTCATGAGGTTTGCACAGGCCCATCTCTCAAGCTTGTCCAGGTCCCTCTGGATGGCATCCCTTCCCTCCAGCGTTTCAACCTCACCACACAGCTTGGTGTCATCAGCAAACTTGCTGAGGGTGCACTCAATCCCACAGTCCATGTCGCCGACAAAGATGTTAAATAGCACTGGTCCCAGTACTGACCCCTGAGGAACACCACTCATCACTGGTGGCCACATGAACATTGAGCCGTTGACTGCAACTCTTTGAGTGAGACCATCCAGCCAATTCCTTATCCACCGAGTGGTCCATCTATCAAATCTATGTCTTTCTAATTTAGAGACAAGAATGTCATGTGGGACAGTGTCAAATGCTTTGCACAAGTCCAGGTAGATGATGTCAGTTGCTCTTCTTTTATCCAACCAAATCCACATTGTAGAAGGCCACCAAATTTGTCAGACACAATTTGCTTTTAGTGAAACCATGTTGGCTGTCTCTGATCACCTCCTTATTTTCCATGTGCCTTAGCAGAGTTTCCAGGAGGATCATCCATTACAAAGTACATCAAGATAACAAGATAACATTTTCAGATTAACCTTCCTATATTTTTTTCCCCCTCAAGCAAAAAAGAAAATAAATTCTCTCACAGTAGGAAAGTAGTTTTAGTGTCATTCAAAACGTTTCAGTGCTTTTCTGTTTAGTTAGGACAATCTTCCTAATCACTGAAGAGCAGCGTACTACATCTTCCTTGTCTTTCTCTGACACCAGCAACTTCGTCCACAGGTACAAGCATCCTCTCCCTTTGTTCTGCGGGAGGGCTAGGGGCTGTTGGTGGAGTGGGCTTTCACAGGCTGAAAACCCCAGATGTCCTTACAATGAGAGATCAGAAATGACAATCCTGTTCTTTAGCAGCATCTTAAATTCTGTAGCTGCATAAGGATCTCACAGCAAAGTAATTGGCATGCGCTGTGCGTGGAAGATCCCATCCAGGAGCTGACGGCAACTTGGCAATGAAGAAGACTGGCCATCAGCTGGACACCTACCACTCCTTTTCCTCCCTCTGAAGCACAGCAATGAATAACGATCTACAGTAAATACTTGCACTGTGGCACCATTGCCACGCAGTAGCAGATGTCACATCCTTGAGCTTGGGGTTTCTAACAGATGAGAAGTCATGGTTTGAGGCATGTATTTTTACAGCAGTCTAATTAATTCATGCTTGCACCAGCCTACAGTGGAAGGGATCATGGAAGGAAAGACGCCAGAGGAAAGCAGGCCAGTCAGTGGGCTAAAGCAGGGGTTGTCCCCCGCATACACTATACACATGCCCCACTGGTGGCCTTTAGGACCCTTACAGCTCAGCAGCCTTCTTGCAGCCAGCATGAGTCCAGCTAGGAGATTAAGGCTCATCTTCCTGAAGTTGGCTGTTTGGTGTCAGCTGGGGGAGATGCAAGGGGCCGTGCAACTCAAACGTGTTTGTGCTTGTTTTCCAGGCACCAACTTTGTTTTAAAAGCTGATTGCAGTTAGGGAAGGACACAAGCTTTTGTTTCTTGCATTCACACAAAAAGCCTCTGCACACCTGGAAGCTGTAACAGCACAGCATATTTGTGCAAGTTAAAAAATAGTGTTTCTCCTAGGAAAAATAACATCTTTTTGAAAACTGCAGTGAGTTGAAGAAGTGATGTAATATGCATGTAAGATCTTTCAGACCAACGTTACCCCCGGACAAAGTGTTTCTTCATCAATACAGTGCTAAAATAGCATCACTGCAAGAGTTCAGCAGCCCAGTTTCAAGAACTAAAGTCAGATCCTGGTTACTTTTGCAAGACAAGTAGAAGCAAAGTCTGCTTGTGTCAATCAGTATGAAAATGTAATTTAATTTAGTGCAACAGAAATCAAATTTTCTCCTAGGATCTAAGATATCAGAAATTAAGCTGAGTGTGGGATATTTAGTTATTTGTATAACTTCAACTGAGAAAAGCACAGTTCATATGTTTGTTCTTTATAATTCCTTTCTGTTCTGCTTTACTGCTCAGAAGAAGGAGGCTTACAAGACTTCACAGTGGCAATAAAGTCTTACTCCAATTCAGACTTTCTTTTGTTGACCAGGAGATGGAATCAATGCTCCATCAGATCCATCAAGTCATCTCATTAGTATCACTAAAGCACGCTCGATAAAAGGAAGAACACAAAACCGGAGTCCTTTAAACATTATTTTTTTTAAAAAAGGAAGTTTTTCTCATCAGTTGCCTTCCCTAGAGAAGCAGCAGCACATAAACTGCACAAGACCCTCATTCAAACAGTCTTCTGCTCTCAAAAAATACATATCTGTCCAAGCCTTTTTCAGCGTCATCTTGCAGTCCAGGGGCACCCAGGTCCCCAGGTTTGGGCTAGGAGCTCTCACAAAGCAGCCCACGTCTCTCTACTGCAAACAAACTAAGGGTCCTGTGCCTTCCTGTTGCCCTGCCTACGCATTCCCCAGCTGCATTTTCTGGACTCTCATACCACACAAGAACCTGCAGGGAGCATTAAGTTACCAACAGCAGAACAAGTCTTAGTACCTGTGGCATGGGCAGACCCCCTGCCCCATGGGGTGCTCAGCCAGTCTAACCAGTCACTAGAGCACAGGGCACTAACCTCGGGGGTAGGAGGCCAGCAGCAGGGTGCTGGAAGAACAGGGCTACTCCATTGAGGTGGACAAACCAGAATGCACAGGTTACCATGCCACAGCAACTTCACCAGTGTAGGGCACGCTGTCAAGCAACACAAGTAGAGCAGGGTTGGTGGCAATAACAAGTCCCACAACAGCCCAGTGACCATCAGGCAAACATGCAAGGATAAAACAAGTCCCAGGGCAAGCTGGTAAATATGGTAAGCAAATAGGGTGGAGGCTGGAGGCACCAGGAGAGGTTGATGAGGGTAATTAGAGTCTATTAGCACCTTCACATCTCCTTCTCAGGCTGGTTTGAGTCAAGGATTTTACCACTGATCCATGAGCCACGGTAGACACTATGGTTTCTGAAATTTGGACTGCATTTTGTGAGTTAAAAGAGTTTTTACTTGTAATAAATATTTCCATCAGGCTTCTTCTTACATCCTGACCTGTTTCCTGCCCTCATCTTTCCTGAAAGGTGAGCATCCAGTCCTCGATGGCATGCGCATGCTCCTCCCCAGCAAGCAGCAAAGTCTGCCTGATGGTGACCATAAAGTCCTGTGCCGTGCCCAGGGCTGTAGCCGTGATGGCCGTGAACCATGGTGGGAAACCCTCTGTCATAGCATCCGTTCAGGGAACTGGGCAGCCCTGTGGGATGCAAAGCATCCCATGCCTCTGTCGAGGTTAGCTTGCTAAATGGGTCTTGGCTAAATGAGGCTCAGCTCTTGGGCCCCACCGAGCCCCACGCTGCTGCAAAAATGCAAAAAATCCACTGCTTCTTGCTCTGAAAATAGACCTGTACCTATTTTGATTGCTGCCTGAGTGAAGGACGTTTTAACCGTGCCCATATTTGCAGGGCATTTCACCAGCTGTGCTTCCTCTGTGGAGATTCTGCTTCCCTGGGGTGGCAAAGGACACCTCTGTGGTATGGAGAAAGTCACTTCAGGTTTTCCTCCAGATTAAAGGTTATTGTATTTGGGGCGGAGATATTTTGGAGATGCTTCCTTGCTGGCCATTTCTCTCATAACAGTTTTATTCCTAAATGCGTGTGTTGGCA
This sequence comes from Ibidorhyncha struthersii, assembly GCA_013398815.1. NCBI lineage: Eukaryota > Metazoa > Chordata > Aves > Charadriiformes > Charadriidae > Ibidorhyncha > Ibidorhyncha struthersii. The sequence goes on from VZSZ01000729.1 coordinate 286,757, forward strand.
GACACCCAGCTGCGTGTGCTTGGGGGATTATCACATACCCCCGGAGTCGGCACAGCCCTCCGCGCGCTGCTGCGTCTGGCAGGGCTGCAGCTGGGTCCCTGTCGGTGGAGTAAGAGAAGTCTGCTTTGTCTCTGTAGATAAAACAAGGTGGCAAGCTGCTGGGCCACTGGGCAGGCATTTGTTTATGCAAGTGTTACGATAGGGTGAGTCCCTTTTCCACAGGTCCCAAATTGTCTTTGTTTACCGGCTGCTCTGGTCACTCAGCCACTGCCTATCAGTCCCACCCGTTTGCCAGCACTATTTACACCACGGCTGTAGGGCTTCAGAGGGGTTGGAAACCAAGCGCCACAGTGCCGCAGCAATGGAGATGCTTACGGAGCCCCAAAAAGGAGAGTTAGCGTTAAGGAGGCAGTCGGAGCCAGCGAGCGCCCGGTGAACACATCCGAAGCAGCCCCTGAGCTCCCAGACCTTGGCAGGGAGATGCCCATGAGCCAAACCCCGGTCAGAGCGAGGGCTGGGCGCTGGGGCCACCGGCATGGCGGGAAGAAAAGGGAGGTTTTGTCAGCACCGCACAGAGCGCGGTTTCATCCATGCTGACCCCAGCGGACAAAGAACAAAAGGTGTCAGATGCCAAGCTGCCCGTGGAGCCTTCCCATGACGGCTGGCATGGCTGAGTAACGCTCGAAAAACCCAAGAGGCAAACAGTGATAGGGGCTGTTTATCTTTTTATTATAAATTTAGTATGAATGACCAATGGAAAAGTCACAATGGAGTACCAAGAACGTTTTATCAAAATTTTAGCAGCATTTAAACAGTAATAGATTCCCAACCTCCTCCGGGCACCCCTTGCCCTTTGCCTCCCACTCATGAAACAGTAACTTTCGCCCAAGTGTGCTTTCCAAAGCCGTGCAGGGGATATAGCTAGCCATTTCCCCCTGAGCTGCCGTGAAAAAATCTCATCCCAAATGCTGGTTACCACACAACCTCCCCTCCTCATGGTCAGCAGCACGGCGGGAGGCTGGCAGGCTGTGGCATGGGACGGGATGTGCTGGGGGGGGACCCAGCATCTGCTCGCATCCTCGCCGTGCTCCTCACGCCAGCCCCTCTGCGGGTCACCACTCCTGCGGGTGCCCATACCTTCAACCACAAAATCTAAGTCTGTTTCCTACCCACTGCTGCCCTTCGCTTCTGTACGTAGGGGTGCTGTGCCCCCACGGTCCCACTCCTGTACCTGAGAGTGTGTGGCTGTGGCTGGATGGACAGAAAGAGGGGAGACTGACGGTCCGTTCTCCCACTGGGATTGATAGCAGGGCAACCGGGAGCTGGGACTTGAAGGGGAAAGGTAGACGGTAAGCAGTGACTTACTTCAAATTCAAGCCACAAAATGAAGTCGGTCTACTATCAGCTAATGTGGAGAACCGTGGTCTGCCTACTAAGTAACGAGAACTAACTTTTTTGTGTGTGCTTTTTTTTTTTTTTTTGTTAAAGTTACATTAAGACATGAACAGTACTATCCCAGCCTCACTGGCGGGAGTTTGGTGAAAACAACGTTGCATTAGAGGTGGGAAAACACAACACACGTCCACACGCGTAGACAACAACATAATATCGGCAAGCTATTCCCCTGCTTCTTTGGTACTTCCTAAACTTTCTTATCCAAAATATATATAAGGGAAATGCACCATTTAGAAGTTACTGTTTTTAAGTATTTACGGAGCCATAACCAGCACGCTATGATACACAAAGATCAATATGATATGAACAAAGTTATTTTATGAAAAGCACTTCTGCACATTTTATTTTGTTCCAGTATCTTAATAGCTTTAAAAAAATTCATGTTACGCAGTCCTGTACCTCGCTTCTTCTTATATCAAATGGACAAGAAACATTTCCTAATCCATACTCTTCTTCAAAAGATTAAAAAATTGCCACCAAAATGATACACTATGTACAAATTTTACTAAATATTAAATTCTAGGCAATTATTTTCACCCCACTGATAATATAACTTAGGTATTGTTACCTACTATATGCATATATATTTCTTTAATATATAAGAAATGGCACCACATCACCATGTCACCAATATGACACATTGTTATGTACAGTAGATAAGAAGTTAGATATGGAAGATGGATCCTCTCTGACTGGTTCTTTCATGGGAACGTTTCTCCCCTTGGTAGTAGCTTGGCCGTTTCCCCTTTTCCCAGCGGAGGAGGCTCTTCAGACGTAAGGCAGGATCCCATACATCAGCAGCGCCATCACCCCGGCACTGAACAAGCCGGCCACCGGCACAGTCACAAACCACGCCAGGAAGATGTTGCGGAAAAGGCGCCAGTCGACAGCTTTCTTGGAGCGGATCCAGCCGACGGCAACCACAGAGCCGACCTTGGGAGCGCAGGGAAGAGAGAGAAAGACAAAATGTGAGGGGTAGCTCCAAGCGCGCATAACATGCCCACGGCCACACCAATGCCAGTCAGCTGATACCAAGCAATGCTGAGATAAAGGAGCCCCTGATGATGATGATGGCTCTGTTCTGGTGGGGTGGGAGGAGGGCGACACTTCCAGGGTGCTTTGACCTTTATTTTTCAATGAACTCCTGTTTATCATGGGTCTCGGGGTCAGCCAAAGGCGAATAAATACACTTGTGGGTTTTTCTCTGCCCTGCTAGCTCCTGGATCAGCCATGAGTGCAACCAAGGCAGCCCTCCACCCACCCAGTGCCTGACGCAGTCTGTAGGGGAGAGGGCACGCGTCCACCAAGTCTGGCCAAACCGTGGTCTAAATCATGAAAACACCGGGAAAGTTGTTTTTAAGGCTCTGCTGGAGAGTATGGCATGGGGCAGGTCAGGATAGCTAGTTCCCATCCCACCTGCCTGTCCTCTCCTTGGTTTGGGATGTCCTGTCTATTCACTCAGCAGCTGCCTGGCATATGGAGCTGACTGCAAACAGTACCTATATATTTCAACACTTACAGGCTATAAACAGGACAGCAACGGCAATGTAAGCAGCTGAGCCACCCTGTAACAGCGATGGTAACTTGGCAGGGGACAGACAGACAGTAAGGTAAGGTTAGACCCAGTACAGCAGCCCTACATCAAACTCATCACACGGAGGAAAACCCGCCCTTCTGGACCAGCCAGCCAAGCAAAGCATCCAGAGCTCAAATCCTCCCTGGGGACAAAGACATCAGCCTGATGCTATGGGGCACGTAAACTGCATGGACATCAAGAGGTCTGGCTTCAGGTGGGGAATGGATAAACCACCAAAATATCCTTCGAAGGCAATGCTACCAGGGCAGCTGGGTAGGCCAGTGTTTTTGAAGACAAAATACACTGCAGCATGGGCAAAGCTACAACCTTTTCTTCCTTCAAATGTATTTTCAGTTAATAAGCTCGGGTATAAACAGAGTATATTATTTTTAAAGAAAGAACTGGACTGAGAAAAACATTTCCAGTGAAAAATTATGCAAAAACTTCAGAAACACTGCATTTTCTTTTTGCCCTGGAAGTGGCCCTCTGTGCCTTTAAGAAAAACATGTAAATCAGTGCAAGTCTGTTTGAAGCACATGGTAAAGCAGCAAGAAATGTGGAAGGAATATCCTGTTTTGAAGGAAAGGAAACTCCAAAATGCAGCTGGACTTCTGCTCCCTGAAATGCCATCCCTGCTTCCTCTTCCCTGCTTGTTTTCTTAATGGGAGCATCAGTCCCTGCCAATAGAAGATGGGCTGCTCCCCATGCACGGAGCCAGGAAAATGATAAATGCTGGGAGGACAGGGAAGCAGGGAGAGATAGGACGGGGGTATTAAATCCTCATCTTTTGCTAACACCTATTTAAATTCTAATTACTGCTTAACATTTATGTTTGGAGAAAAGAGTTATTTGTGGAAGACCCTGTAACCATAGGGAAATAAGACTCTCAAAAGTGCCTGTGACAGAACAAGGGAAAACTAAACTCGATATTCTAGGACTGGAAAAGCCTTGGTCTAAAGCTTCATCCCATAAAGAAATCTGTTAGATAATATTTAATCTGAATACCCTTTGAGTGGACAATATGCTATTCTGTATTTAGGAGGTGCCCAGTTAAGAGGAACCCCACGCTTCTGACTCTATCAAAGAACTGACACGAGGAAACAGCATTTGGTTTTTCAGCAGCTCAGCTGTTAGGCTCTGCTTTACATTTTGCACGTCCTTAGCATCCATCTGTCACGCTTGCAACAAGAAGCATTGCTTATTGAGTGAGCCTGCAGTCTACGTACGATAATCTCCAAGTCCTTCCTGAAATTTAAAAGGTATCAGCAATGATGGCATTGGTAATGTTTTAAACATTATTAAAGTTTAGTTTATTAATAGTGATTTTGGTGGACTAGAGGTTAGGACAGTAGCTAAAACTTGGGTGTAGGAACACTACACCGTCTGCAGAATTTCAGATGATATCTACATTGAGATTGGTTTGAAACCAGTGCAGTTTGCCTTCAGTATGCTCTGCTTAAAGCATTACAGAAATGCTTTTGGGTCTCTTGTTCCTGTGCAACGGCGTATCGTAATAACACACAGAACACGACAATTCCATCATGGCAACACAGAGAATATTTTTCAAAACGCCAAAATCATAATAGCAAACCGCAGCTGACAGTATGACCTCAGCAAAGTTGCTTTTGCACAGAAAAAACATTTAACTCCCGCACTCTAATTCTATCCATATGCGAACACGTTCAATCTGTTACAGCTGAGAAATGCCCGTTTATTTCTACAGCTCGTATCTTAGAATATATAACGTGCACTATGTGTAAGATTCCATATGATCATTTGCCTACCTGGGTAGCAGAAAGGCAAGGTATGCATTCCCACCACAGCAGCTTTTCAGTGCTAAATCCCAAGGGAGGTTGAACAGGTGCAGGCAGAGCAACGTGGCTACCGCGTTCAGACTCACTAATTCCTTTGGAGGCTCAAAGGGTTAGGTCTTTCCCTCAGGCTCTCTTGACTTGGAGGCTTTCAGAGGGACTTGCCTCTCCCCTTTGACTCATGGCAAAGCTGCTGGGCTGCAGATTTAGGACAGGCATACTGTGCGGTGGCTACCTTGTGCAGACCAAAGCCTCTGATTTAGGACTGAATGCAACTCCCAATCTGAGAGGGCTTGACAAAACTTTCTCAGAAGCTAATTCCTTTCTTCCTGCTACCAATCTCCAGTTCGCCACCACAACTGCTCTAAGACCTGAAAACTGCTGCTCAGAGATTTCCTTCATACTTGGTCTCCATTTTTCATTACAGTCTACTGTTTCACCTCGAAAAGGTCTCCCTCCACCTAAGGTCTTTCACGCTGTTCCTTCTTTGCCATCAGTTTACCAAGTTGCTACACATTCAGTTGACTGACACCCCTTTGGCAGGGCTCCCACTTTAGCAAATGCTATTTTGCTGTGGAGCAAATGTTGGGGCAAAGAATGATTCCCATTCCCTGATGCTAGAGGCTTAGGATTAGGCTCACCTTGAACCTGTTGTCTTTTTGATTTCTACGGCAAAATAATTTTTCTGCTGATTTTTAAGAAGGCATTTCTGTCTCAATGGCTTTCAGAAAGGCATTTTCCCAAGGAATAAATGATATATAATAGTTCTTTTATTCCTTCATCGAGGCTTCGAAGAAAACAAGGAATACATCTGTTACAACTGTTTGCTTTATCTTGTGTTGATCACTTAGGATCTTTCAACTCAGGATCTCATTTTGCTGAAGCACAGTGTCAGTTATAATAATGTGACATCCTGGAACAGTCTAATCCTGTTGCGAAGTGAATCTTCCCATTAAGAATGATCCATCTAATGAGATACAGCAAACTACAGGGAGCAGACACAGACTAACCACATTAACTGCTTTTATGGAAGTATTTTTAAAAAAGAATCATTTTGCTCTGCATTTAGAGAAGATCAAGCTTTTAACTGTGCTGAGTCAATGAATAGCTCCTAATGCCACCCTCTCATTAGCTTATGGTTTCCAAGACATTTTCTTTTTAAATTTAGTCTATTTGTCTGCACCAAAGTGTAATTTCTTTTTTACAACAGTTGGATAGAAGTGCTTCAGGCACACAACTGGGATAATCAAAGCTGTATTATTTTCCCTGTCAAATTCTTCATCACACATTTGATATACCAATCAGCTTAAAGGGAGGCAGTTTCAGGATAGCATTTTTAGAAGTGGATCACATTGTTATTATTTTTCCCCTCCCTACTGGATTCAGAGGAACCAGAGTTTGGCCAGTGCCAGGAAATCTAAACGGCCTTTCAGAGCAGCTCAGTCTTGGCTGCTTCTCAAAGAGCTCTACAGCAGAAGAAAGAAATGATTTTGCAATAGAGGAAGGCTTTCTGAAGAAATGGTTTTCACTAGAAAAAGGCCAATTGAACCAACTTGGGGCGTTTTGCAGGATGTGTGGATTTCATTGACTCTTTCACTGGAAACGAGGTCAATGTCACAGGCAAGGATGCCTGGCTTCTTGCCAGCCCGCCTGCCACCCCGTGGAGCAGTTAGCCCCGAAAACCTGCCAGCCACAGCCAGAGCTGGAAGGGTTCCAAGGTCCCTACGGTGCAGTAGGGAATCTTACAGGATGTGGCTCTTTGTAGGGCTTGGTGATATGTCCCAAAGCAGAGGGGCTTTGCTGCTCCGGGGTCTCTGATTTCAGAGAGGCTTCCCCATGCTCTGCCAGAGGGTGAGGAACACAGAGGGCTCTGCATGTCCAAGAACTTGGGAGTCCATGGGGAAGCAAAGGAAAGAAAGATGGGATATTTGAATCAGGAATTTCCTGGGGAACAAAATTCCAAATTCCCACTATATTCTTCCAGCGGTGTAAATGTCCACATGCTCCCTGCTGCCTATGAGCAATATCTTCTGGCACAGCATATCATATGACAATTAATTTCTGCCCATTACCCAGCCTATATCTATACTTCAAACTGTGTTTTTTTTTTTTAAAAAAAGCCAACAACCTTGTTCAAAGAACTCTTACAAGGGCCAGATTCTGTATTATAATGCACAAAAGTGAGGACAACTTGGTTTAAAAGAAGAGAGACATTAAAATATTAGCTTAATGATGTAGCAGGTTTTTTCATACAGGTGGCTCTAAAATACATGTAACTGGGATCACACGAACTACGAGTCTACGTTATTGTAATACATCTATATTAGTTTAATACGATCACATAGGGTGAAAGATGTTCCAGACTTTTGTGCAATTACTTATAACGCTGGCTTTGCTTAGTCATACTGGCTTATTTTGCGATCGGTGTCTGCACAGCGCATCGCATAGTGAAGGCAATCTGCAACAATCGGTATCTCTCATATTTTGTTATGGTTTGTTCCTAGTGATGTGATTTACTGATGTGATCACTGCAAACTCCAATACCTTGCAATGGGTGGAGCTTATTGGAATACCCACATTTGAGGCTACAAGTACCGTTAGCGCACACATTACTTCAATGCAAAATCCACTGTGAAGAAATAAAAAAAAAAAAAAGACAGATGGAAAACCTGTAGTAAAAGAGTTATATGCAGGAAATCCCATGCCATGCACTTATCAAGAAAGTGAAGTATAAATGATGAATGGTGCGCAGCCTCTGAACAAGGGAGAAACGCTACCTGACCAGGTTCAAATGGCACCGTCGGAGGAAACCAGGTTCTTCCTTGTAATCGTTTGCTTTAAAATTGAGGTCACATTTTTGTAAGTGCTGTTTTTTTCTTTAACCATAGTTATGGAGTTCACACTGTGCCCGATTGCAGCGACTTTACTGTGACAACTCTAATGCATTTTTGGAAGCCTGATTGTTTTCCAGTGTCGCTGGCACGACTGAGACACACCGACGCACCTCTGCCTAACCATCCTCTGCAAGCGGCTGTTTTCCCCTCACTGTGCCATTATCCGCTGGCTCGAGCAGCACAATTTTAAGATGAATAGTCCAGACTGCCTTGACTGCAGTCGCTGGGCAAAGGCATACCTTGCAGTGTGTAGTACTGACAGGAAGTCCAACATTGGAAGCTACCACAACTGTGAACGCCGAAGCCAACTCAATAGTGAATCCACTGCGGGAAGCATAAGAAAACACTTCACAATCACTCTTTGCATCAGCTCGGACTGATACCATGCAGCGTGCCAAAGTCTTACCCGTTTCTTCTTTCGACTGTTTTATCTCCGACTGATTTTTGTCATAGGAATAAGTCAAGAGAACAAGGAAGGGCTGAATAATGGGAACGGCACAGGCCAGTCATCTGTAGTAACCCGGCTGCACGGCTCATTGCATCAGGGACTCCTACTACTCTACGCTGCGGTGAATCATGCCTAATTAGTAATTCAGTTAAGCACCAGCAGAGGTCAAGTATGCATTGAGGATGAAAATTACTGTAATAAATACATATGGTTTTAATAGTCTGAAGTGCACTGGGGAAGCCACTGTAATCTTGCCATTTCCAAATGCACCTTCTGCCACGTTAATTAGGTCATCAGCAGAAGACTCCGTTCATGTAGACCTCTGTGCCTCAAACGCACTCAGTATTACTTTACAGGGTTATCTTTTTTTCCTTTCTCTCTTTCTTTCTTTCATTCATTCTTTTTCTAATTCTTTCTTTCTTTCTCTCCTTTTCCTCCTTTTTTTCTTTCATTTTTTAGAAAGACGGAGAAGTCGAAGCCAAGTTATCATTAATATCAAACCACAGCAAATCCAGCAAACTGCATTACAAAAAAAATACTGGAGCGGCAATTTCTCAGATTGGTTCACGGACAAAGTTCACACAACTGTAAAGACAACTGTGCACCTACCTTGATGGTGTGATTGGAGTGAGGTCTTTACCCATGGTCTGGATAACTCTTCTACCCCAGACCCAGAGACCAACACAGATCCCAACACCTCCATAAAACAGCAGCCAGACGGGAGTCGACGCTTCTTGCATCACACCACCTTGCTCGTAGATAAGCCAGAGCGCGACAAGGGGACCGATTGCATTGCTGGAGAAACAGAAGAACATCGCCTGGGTTATAAAAATGCAGATAACTGCCTTGAAAGAAGTCTCTTATTTTCTGCATGATTTTAATTTATCATGCGTGCAGCACTGCTCCGACTTGACCCTACAGGCAACACCCTTTCTCGCTTGGAAAGGCTGCAGCAGAGGACTCTTATCATGTTGCTTTTTCAGTTGTCACTTCATCACTGATAACTATAGCGAATGCTGAAAGGAATTTCTCTTTTACAAATCGTTTCCTGAAATGTCAGTTGGTCATTATGTCTGTTCCGGGACAAAACTCAGTATTTTCCACATTGCGCTGAAATTATCTCAAAATTTACCAGTTCAAGAGCTCTGCATCTTTAAAATTGAAGTATTAAATTGGCTCTTTTTGTCAAAGAGGGAAATTAATGAACAAAATTACCATTGCAGACTAGAAGATACAAATATTATCTAGTCTGACGACCTGTAACGTTTAGAGATATCATCAGAGTGCAGCCAGGAAGGTGACTTAGTCTTTAAACGTGTTGTAGAGCTAGTTGAACTGGATCAGAGAGGACTCCTTGGTGACACGGAGCTGGCATAAGCCCTTTTTGCTACCCTGCTGCTGCTATGTAGAAAAATGCTGGAAGTCAGCAACACTGAAGTCCCCACTCGAAATGCAGGTCACCCAATATTGGTGGCTGGAGTCTCCAGTGCCTGGAGTGAGACTTCTGACTGTTTATTCTAAAGAAGCATCAGGTTTCTAGGCATGAGAGTTAGATGAAAAACTTGAAAGCTAGCATCCAGTTACTTTAGATGCTTAAATACTAAAAAGCAGATAAGAACTTTGACATCCCTTTGTTTTTGCAGCTCTTTTGCTAAACTGAGTAGCTGCCTGCCCTGCTGAGCAGCATTTATCCACAACCAAAAAAAAGCATAAGAAACAAGGCAGCGCTGCACTTACGTCTAAATAATCATGAGAAGAGCAGAGCAAACCTGTCCAATGTCATTCAAAAAGTCTGAAAACCAACAGGAAGCTCCCCTCTTTGTAAACCGATAAGGAGAGCAGGTCGCAGCGAGCACCACAGGCAGGACCGACAGCTATGCTTGCCCTGCAGCCAGGGCCAGCTAAATTTAGATCCTGGTCTTGCTCCAAAGCACACAAACAGAGTAAGGGCCAGTTTTAACGTCAAATGTTGTGCAAGCCACTGTAACCAACAGTTAATTATTTACTTGAATCCCATCTTTACCAGATCTGAGGTGCTAGCGGCTGAGTGCTAATTGCCAAGAGACGAGGGTCCTCAGCATTGCACAGCTCGGTGCATCTAAGCAACACGAGACACTCTTCTTTCTTCTGGTCCTTGTGAAATCAAGCTCGGAACCCTGAGAAGCGATCCTGGAGCAAAGTAACTGGGAAGGAATCTTCCCTTGTAAACACACACAACAACATTCAAGCTGCGAGGCAAATAAAAGTACTTAAAAATGCTCTTTGATATAAAAAGGAATGAATAATTCTTATGGATTTTGAGAAAGACGCTGGAAATAAATTAGTGAACTAACATGGATAATAAAAGCCAGTGGGTTTGAAGACTCTGGGTAGTGTGATGAAGAACTAAATATGCTTCAAATAAAGAGTGATTTCCACTAGCAAAAATACTTTAAAATTCTGGTCTGATACTGTGCCTGAGTATACATTTGATTTGTTGAGTTTTTGCATGACGGTATGTGAAAAGTCCTTAGTGCTTAAATACAAGAAGTATTTTACCTTCAAGGAAGAAGAGATTCTTGACTGATGCATTTTTAATACTTTTAAGTCAACCCACAACTTCTTGGCGAGTGTTTTCAGGTGTGGAATAAATTACTTGCACATTTAAATGCCCTATTGTGCATAGAAAAAGAAAAGTAATCTGCTGTACCTTCAACTGATGGATGCAGAAGGCTGGATAAAGGCAACTAAAACTTTTATCAGGTGCATAAAGGGAAAACTGATCATCTCTTCTTGTAGTCCTATATGACATGGGGACAACCTACCCGTTGAAAATATCAGGTACACTTGGAGCAAGCCCAGACTCTGATTCCTGACTGTTCTGAAGAGATTATGGATGGATATTTGTCAGTCCTAATGTAAATGGGAAGACAGAAACGGCTTCAAAAACTACAGCAGCAAACTATGCTCTTTTGTACCAAAATCCAGTTTTAATTATTTGCAAATGCTACACCTCTGTGAATCAACTAAGCTTAATCCTTAAAGAAAAGGTTATTTTCTTATTTGTGGCAACAGAAGGCAAGGCAAAACTCTGCTGACTTATGCTTAGCCTCCGAGGATGTGAATGGCTGATGCTGCCCAACAGATCAGAAGAGATGACACTGGTGCTCACAGAGGCAGCGCTTCTGACACCTTCCCTGTAGGAAAAGAAAGCAGAGGAGCACTGGATCCATATATGCTCGGAAAGGCAAGAAGGTAATTCACTGGATTTTCATTTGTGGATATCTGCACCCCTGGTTATCTATACCAGAGAGACATTTCTCCTCTTCCTGTAAATCATGTTTAACATGACTTAAACATTCAGTTCCTAGGGACAACGGCATCTCCCAGCCTGAATACCTGCAGGTGGCTACCAACAGCCAGCAAACAGGCAGTGGTGCACAGCCAGTGGCTCCAATCTATCACCATCATGGCTCTTCAGAGGGCTCCTTCAGCTTCTGGATTTGTTCAGTAGGTCCAGTCCCAGGGGCTTGTGGTATCAACTCTTCCTATGCCAATGGAGAACAGTTCTAGAAGAAGCTGTTATGCCTGTCCCACCACAAAACTGCCAAAAGCTCACAATGAATGTGTCTGACTCACGAATTGCAAAGACTAGGATCTTGGTACTGCATACATCAGCTTTGAGACATTACCACGACCATGTGCAATCAACCATCCTTGGGACTACGAAGAGTTCATCGGTAGAAGACAACCAGTCCCAACAGAAGAGTAAGAGAGAAACAACACATCAAAAAAAAGGCGTTGTTAGATAAGACACTTTGCTTTGAGACCTTCCGCGGTTATCAGATGTCTCCTACATCTGACTGACTAAGCAGATGAACCACGAGGACACTGGCTAGACTGGGATGTGGCTTTCACAACATTTCCCACCGGTTCTCTCTCATTTGACTCCAGACATGATAAGCAGGAAAGCAGACCTCAAATCTTCCATGCATTTGGCTAAGACTTATTTCACAAGTCTATTTTCAAGAACTGATTTTCTCTTACTCTCCCACGCAGCTCTTTTACTTGCCTTACCTAACTGTCCTTTGGTGGTAGTTTAGAGGGAGAAGAAAAAAGCCTGAGAAGGTCACCCAGGGACTCTGAACCCCAATCCCCATCTATCTATGTGTAAAACTGCCACTAGGTTCCTATGTAATTGAAGTGCTTTCAAAGATGTTACCATGTTATTTAGCTATTGGGTTTAAAAGCCAAGATAAGCTACTCCTGTCATGGTATTACTTTAGTTTTGTTTATCTAACACACATTTTTTCACTGAGCACAAGTGGATGACCAATATGAGTTAATTTTAGGATTAATTTATAAAATGGTATGGCATAAGAAGCCCAACTACCTGAGTGTACCTGTCGTGAAGTCTATTCTCCGTGTCCACTATTTTTCATCATCTCTGCCTGGCTCCGCCAGCCCCGGTTACTCGCAGGGCACAGGACTTCGCCACAGGGTCGGTGCGTAGGGGCTGTTTGCCTTCCCTAGAGGCGCGATATGGGATTAAATGCCATCTACAGCAATGCTCGTACTTGCAGACGCATGTCACGGCGGTTCAGCGAAGTGCTGCTGAGTGTTTCTGAAGTGCTGTCTGACCCTCATGATGATTTCTCTAGCTCTCTTGACTAACGTGAACTGGCACAACTTCTCTTTCTCTGCTCACTTGTGCCAATTGAGAATCTGTCCGGCACCATTTATAAAGCTGTTGTGAAAGATAGCATTTGACAGTGAATCTCAACTATAAATAGAGTTGGCTTCTCCTCTCCCCTGTGAGACAGATATATTACCAACAACCCCCCTACACACACATACAGCTATCAGGAGACAGGCTTAGAAATTAGTTTCCCATACACACATACAGAAGCAGAGATGTTTAGGTACCTTTGGGTCACAAGTCCAGGCCCTTCTCTGGAGGAACAAGGACTACAACCTACAACCTGTGGGGATTTTTTTAGTAAAAATTAAAGGTTTTCAGTAATGGAAGGATGCCATCAACTGACTGCTCTGTCACCAAATCCCATCAAACTTGTCATAATATTTTATGAACTAGCAACATTGCTATTACCTCTCTACTTATTTGAGGGAATGAGTTGCTCAAAAATAAAATTTAATTGTATTTGAATGCTATGCTCTGAATAAGCTTTGTGTTATAATCCACAATCTACAGGCTACTTGATGACCATGCTTTGATTCTCTACTACCTGAAAAAACATATTGTGTTTTAGTCACTTTTTGTAGTTGAATGAAACAAGCTTGACACATACATTATCACTGATTAAAACTGAATGATGAGCAAAATAGACATCTGAGAAATCTATATTAGGTTTCCAGTATTACAAATATAATTACAAAATCCCCCATCATTTGACTATTTCCCAAACCAGGATTTCACAAATGAACTTTTCACTGGGAAAATAAGTGGGATGATATTTCTGAATATGCTGCAGTTACGCCTGGAGACATCATCCCGTTGAGTAAGGGTGCAAGGAAGATACGCCCATATGTACCAACAGAAAAAAAATGTCCTAATCTCCAGAGATCTCAGATTATTGACAGAGTTTTATCCTACTTCCAATAATCAGACAGTTTTGAAATAGTGCGTATACTATAGCACAATAGAAGCGTGTCAGAGCTGTGCTCTGTGAAGTGCAAGCTTTGGGTGCGTTCATGAGTCAGGAAGGCTACTTATTTCTTCCTGCAGCTCATCAGTGTGTACTGTAAATGCTGGCCCTGAAATCCCAACTCCCTGGGCCCTGGAGGGCTGGGTCCATCCTCCCCCTCACCCACCACCACCATCAGCCTTCCCCTGGCAAGCCCCGTCACAGGAGGATGGGAGAGGGATTCCCACACCCACCACCTATTTCTTACTTCTCTTATCTCGCTTCCCTGTGTGGCACAACAAAGATGCCACATACCTGCACAATTAAGGACACAAGTGAAGATTCAAATCTACTTGGGATATGGGCTGCACTTTCAGGATGGACGGCTATTAAAAAGGGAAGAAATCAGATTACAGGCTGCTCTCAATAACTGCAAAGGACAGATTAGCTTCCTAAATATTCTAAGTGATCTTGCTGCAGCTCTCAGGGAGGAAATAAGAAATACTAATTTTGTAATCCAGCCTTATTATAGCTCCTTTAGACTCCTTATTTAGCCAGGAGACTGAATCCCACTAAGCTCTGTGTGTGCAGTGAGATACTGGCCATGTTCGGGCCCTTCCCTGCTTTAAACCCACCGCAGTTGCTTTAGGAAGAGGGTAAAAGGTGAGTCCCATTGCTGGTTGTGTGCTCTGACCTAAAACTCCAGTGAAATCTGTAGGGAGGTGAAAGGAGAAGTTTCCTCTCCCTGTATTTTGGGCAAGCAGGTATTGCCTAGTTTCAGTGGCATTGCTTTGCTTAACAATGAATTCCCTATCTATTCCCACCTATTGTGGTGGTAAACAGAGTTAAATCCAGTTGGTCGTAAGTGGTGTTCCCCAGGGGTCGGTGCTGGCTCCGGTTCTCTTTAACATCTTTATCAACGACCTGGACAAGGGGATCGAGTGTACCCTTAGTAAGTTCGCAGATGACACCAAGCTAGGCGGGCGTGTTGATCTGCTTGAGGGTAGGATGGCTCTACAGAGGGATCTGGACAGGCTGGACCGATGGGTCGAGAGGCCAACAGTATGAGGTTCAACAAGGCCAAGTGCCAGGTCCTGCACTTGGGTCACAACAACCCCATGCAGCGCTACAGG
>VZSZ01000729.1:302031-346593 GCA_013398815.1 Ibidorhyncha struthersii
ATCCAGCATTGGAATAGGCTTCCCAGGGAGGTGGTGGATTTGCCATCCCTGGAGGTGTTTAAAAAAAGGGTAGATGTACTTGGGGATGTGGTTTAGAAGTGGTTTTGTCAGGTTGGGTTAATGGTTGGACTCGATCATCTTAAAGGTCCCTTCCAACCTTAACAACTCTGTGATTCTATGATTCTATCTGGTGACCCCTTTTTCCTATAATATTGAGGTATGAATATGCAAAGGTAGTCCTGAAGTCCTCCATGTGAAATTTAATTAGAGCAGCCGCATTCAAACAATTTATGCAGCAGGAACTCAGCGAAACTGAGATCCTCCGCACAACCGTGAAACATCTGCAAGCAGGTTACTCCTCCCTACAGCACATACCAGCTAAACCTCAGTACCACCTGCACCTTGGCATGCACAGACACGGGTGGGTGGCATGGTCTGCGGTCACCCTGTTCAGCTGCAGCATCACGGCTCCTGCCGCTGTCATGATAATAAACCACCTTCCTCCATGGCTGGAATCCATAAGACCAGGGTAGATGCCTGCTCACACAAGCCAGGGCATGTGGCTGCTCCTGTCATCCCTGGGGTTTCTCCTGTGGCAGCAGGAAAGATGGCCTGAGGTGGAGAGGGGGGTAGGAAGGGACAGAAGAGGCTACCCATCTATAGGAGAAGGAATCTATACGAGAAAAGACTAAACACTTGCACAGACAGGTGTGTAGGAGCACAAGGCTCAGGGTTTTTTCACAGCATAAACAGCAGATTTTAATCAGCAAACCTCACATCAACCTACAGCATCTTTCCATGGGTCATCCTACTTTGATTGCAGTAATTCAAGGAATAATGAGCTCCAGAGGTTGCTTGAGTCAACAAAAGCATTTTCCCATTTGCTTGGATGGGCTGTGGGGCCGATGCACCGTTTGCTCATAGCTTTCTCATTCCTGACCTAGTTGCAAAGCAGCTACAGCCACCTTTGTGCTGAGCACAGGAGATAGCTGCAGGGTTCGCAGTCCTCTCTAGTCATTTCCAAAACAGCCTGCCCAACTGCCCTCATTTTTGGGAACTAGTTAACTCAAACATGCTTCCAGACTTTGAAACACAGCATAAACCCTACAGCTTCAGCAACTCTCCCACTACCTGCGTTTATACAGGTAGGCTGCTGCGGCTGCAGTGCTGAGCTCCAGATCATCACGATTCCTGCTGAACCAACCTATATTTACAGAACATAAGCTCAGTCCAACTCAACCGTAGGTGCATATAATCCCCGCTGGCCAACAAAGCCTAGCCTCCCAGCCTCTGGAAAGCTGGCTCTGAACAAGCATTTAGGAAGCTGGCAGTTCTCCTTGTGTCACGCTCCTGGCCCAGGTCTTTTTTTCCATCCTGCCCTTTTTATTCTCTTGTTGCCCTTGCAATGACCTGACGTGCTCCCTTTGTGCTCGGGTGCTGAGCCAGTGGGACCTGCTCACTTGGCGCCACTAATTAAGTTCAACAACAACATTTTTTTTCAGCAGTTCTGTCCCAACACATTTAGTCGGGATTTTAAATTCTTTAGATTTCATTCAGCCCATGTGCCACGATGGTGTCACAAGGCTCTCGGCCCGGCTCAGTTAGTCCCAGCCCTGGAAGGGCTCCAGCATCCTTGACACAGCGCATATAAGCTCTGCAGCAGGGGGACAGGAGGGGATGGTCTGAACAAAACAGTCACCCAAATAAGGAGTTACCATGACTCCCTGTTTCTTTAACGCACAACTGCCCCGGCCAGGATCCCTGCTGATGTCAGCCTAAACATGAGCCCTGACTGCTACAAACATCAGCTCCTACAGCAAAGATAGGCTGGTATCTTTAGGATGCTAAAAAGCATCACCTTGGAAGAAACAGGGGTCTAGCTACCCTTATTATGAGTTAGTTCTGCAGTGGATGGCAAAATAATGATTTAACTCTTCCAAGTCCAGAGGAAAAATCTGGAAAATGAAACAAGGGAAATCTCCAAAAGATTTTTTGCCCACTAAAGTGCTATCCAAACTATATGGGGCACTTCTGCTCCACAAAGTGTTTCTGAGCTGCATCATGGTTCAGTCTGTACCATATGCCTCATGGTTAAATATGCTCTAAAACTGGTCAATCATTAAGCTACCTGCAGTTTTTAATATTTATATTAGCTTTTAATTTTTCTTTCTTTGCTCCTCTTATCTGCTCCTGTCCCTTCAAGGAATACCAGCAAACAGCCTGAGGGAAAATAAAAAGAAAACATGGGACAAGAGTGAGTTCCAGGATGGGGAAGGAAAATGTAGGCGACAAGCCCAAAGAAAAAGATGTGGACAAAGGAGGTGCTGCCCTAAATATACGAGTGAGGAGCTTAAAACCAAATGCGGAGAAAAGCGGGATTTTACCAACAGGATTCAAGGCTGAGGAAAAAAAAAAAGAGAAGCAGCTTGACATCAGCACCTAAAATGAGCAGAAGGAAAGTGAATGAAGGAGGGAGAAGCAGCCTTTGGTAGAAGATGGATTGCCAAGGCTTGCTTTCTTACAGAAATGTGGACAGAAAGCCATGCTACTAGCTAGGTTCTACTGCATTATTTTTAAAACAATGCACTGCTTTTTGAGCTCTGCAGATCTTTATGCAATATGGGAAGAACCAAGAGCCCAGTAAGAAGGCTCCTGCTCTGCTAGACAAAGACCAGCAAAATGTCTCTGCTACATAATCCACAGGATAGATACCTGCATTCCCAGAGTGTTTTGTCTACTCAACATTTTTGGCATACAAAGGGGTCATTAATTTTTATTGCTTAGCTGGAACTCAGCACAATTGCAAGGAGGGGTTCCTACCCAATCCTACACCCATGACCACCATCTTGCATTTCTACCAGCTTTGACAAAACGAAGCTAACTTGGTTCTTTAGTTTTGCAGTTACATCAATTCAGCTTAAGAAGAGATTTTGGGATAAACAGCATTTAATAAAAACACGCTTGCTGGCAAATTTGGTAGGATCACTGACAGAAGTAGAGATCTGCAAAACACTAAAGAATATGAATTTTCAGAAAACGATATTCCCAAGGCAACAAGTCAGCCCAAATGCAGAATTCTGGAGAGTCAGGCTGTCAGATGCAACAAAGCATACTACACAGAGTCTAAGACTTGTCTTTCATCCTGTCCAGCTCCTATCGACACCAAATTTGATTTCTGAACTGACTGCATCCTTACAGATCACTTCTAACAAACTCTACTACCCTTGCCTCCTACAGAAAAGGCAAGTGATGCCTGCATAAAAATGTGAGTCCTTGAAGAGTACGTATAAACATCACCTATAGGGAATAAAGGAGCAGGGGCACCTATGGTGATAAGCTGTGAACTTTCTGCAATGGTGTCTCCCAGGGTACATTACACGAAATATCACTGGTGTTTGTCCATTTTCCTACATTCCCCTTAGCACTCACTGCTGGCCACTTGCAGAGCATGGGCACCAGCCTCCATGGGTCTTTGCTCTTGCCCAGTGTGCTCAAAGCAGAGGTCCTGATCAACGGAGACTATCTGAGAGGAAAGAAAGTTGCACCGCTGCTGTCTGATCCAGAGGATGAGGGGACCCTGGACTCCTTCCCAGAGCCAGATCCCTGCGGATACAAAGGGAGTAATAACAAGAGCGAGGACAAGAAGGTCCTTCAGAAAGCCCTATTCTGAATTCCCAGGACACGGGAGGGATGGGAAGGGAAGAGACATGTTTGTAAGTGTTTTCGAGATGAGCTGTGAGTTAAATCGGGTGGCTGACAAGAGTGAGGAGCAATAATCATTTTCCTTGCTGAGTGGGACAGTGTTTGCCTGGATGCCTAAGGAGGGCTATGAAAGTTATGAACACTGCAAAGCTCCACTGCAAATGCTGAAACCAACACCGGCAGGGCACAGCTAACACAGCGAGCGTTCAGCGGGACGCGGACTCAGTACCCAGCTACAACCCAAATAAGGACTGCCGCTTCAACAAGCAGCTTCTCTGTGGATTTCTCGGGGGACCTTACCACGATACAGGAAAGAGCGCCTACTAAATACCAAGTGCATCGCTCCAGGAGTAGGGAAGAGGCAGTCCAGCCAAATCCTAAAGGAAAAATATGAAATGTTCCCAGGGATGGAGCAAAACCACCCAAACTGCCCTTCAGCCACATGCCACTGAGGTGGCGAGGTACAATAGGGCCCTGCAGATGAAGCAATGCTATAAGCAGAGGAGCAATGTGAGTGCAGACGAGGAAGGTATAAAATGCTCCATCCCGAGCCTCCATCCTATGTCCTTCGGTCAAAAGTGTTGTCCTTTGTGGAATAAAACACAGCTGAGCCTTCAAAGGGAAAGAGGCTGGCAAACAGTGAGTGAAGAGACACTATTTCCCGGGGCTCTGTCCAGATGATGGAGAGCAAAGAGGTGCAGATAAACAATTGCGATTCGACAAACTTTGAGATTTTGTCAGTTGCTTGAGCCAATATGAACACGAGAGCAAGACTCCTTGGAGGATGATCCTTTTCCTTTATTCCTGGGAAATAATGTTAATGCCACGGGATTTAAGGACAGACACAAGCCGAATGACTGAAGGATGAACTCACTGGCTTCTTCCAAACTCAAGGAGCAACTCAATGGTGACAATGGCTCTGGATAAAACTCCTGCCAGGGAGTACTGTGTACCAGAACTATGCCAGGAGATGGAAAGCTTCTTAAATTAGCACTAGGAGCTGAGCCATAGCCCATGTCCCCTCTCTGCATGGGGCACCAGAACGTGTCCAGAGCTCCTTGGGAGTAGTTCCCTTCATTTTGGTAAGAGAACTGTGGCAGCTGAAGAAGTTGTATGTGCAACTTATGAACTTCAGTAGGACTTTGATGTTAAGGCTTTTTGCTTTTACAGTGCTTGGCATGCCAGGGGGAGTCCCAATGCCTCAAAGCTTGCCAAAATTAAACCTGAATTAAACTAATTACTGCACAATTATTTAGCAGCAAATAAAAAAGATGTTACCATTGAGAAGAAAATAAACCATAGACTGAGCAGTCCAACTCCTAGAAAGCACCAGGGACATCAGTGTCACAAGCTTTGCAAAACGCAGCCCTAATGATCATCTGCCTGCAGAAATGAATATGCTTTCCAACCGGCCAAGCTGGCAAACCTTGCTCCAAGCACTTAAAGTGTAAAATGGCTGGTTTGTGAGATCTCATCCTCTTACCTGACATCATTACCTCCATGGGCAAAGGATCCAAAGCAGGCTGTTAAGATCTGGAGGAAGTGGAAAAGTAGATGGACCTGAGACGTGTCTTTCTCTTCCTTATCCTCTTCCACGGGATCAACTGGGGGCCGGTTAGGATCTGCGAGTTCAGAGGCCAACTTCATTTCCACCCCACCTTCCTCTGCCTCGATCTCTGCCTCAGCCACTGCATTGCAATAGCTGGAGTAGCTGTCATAGCGAACTCGCTTCTTGGAGTAGGAAACCGTGTCGCCCACTAACTTCTCACTGTCCTCTGGAGTTGACGTATCTGCTGCCTTAAAGGAGGAATGCACGGGCATGCCACAAATAGCAGCTGTGTAACAAGTGTAACTGTTGTTGCGTCGTAACAGTTTGTAGTTGTTTTCTTGAGCGGGCCTCTCATCGGTGGCCCTCTCCAGGTGTATTTTGTGGAGCAAGTCTTTGTATAAACCAGAGTCCTTGTGCACAGTGTGATAAACGTGGCCGTCACTCCTCATCTGGCCATCAAAACTGAAGGTGCCATTGGAAACAGGTGATTTCACCGAGGTGTGCGTCATTGAAAACGCCCTTCCTAAAAAGACAGAGATTTAGAGTGTTTATTTCTAAAAAATGTAATACAGAAGCCCCCTCCCTCCCACTTCACAAGACAATAAAATGGCAGTGATCTGAGTACAGGAAAACGCAGATCAATTTGTAATATATGCAGTGAATAAGCCAAGATTCAATTCACCGCAAAATAAACTCTCTCATCTTCTGTGCAAACAGAGCTTTGTTCCACCGTTGGTTCTCCCCCAGACACGCTGTATGACCTGCAGCAAGTCACTTGGGATCAGCTATTCAAAGGTGATATTTGAAGGTTAAAACCTCAGGTTCTTTGAAGAAGTAATTGCTATAAAATTCTTTCTTCTAAAATAATCTCTGCTTTTTCTGAGGTTTTGTCTATGCTGAATAGGCACAATATGGACTTCAGGAAAGGTGGTTTACTCTAATTTCATACTCAATACGAGGTCACCTTTCAAAAATACCTGTTTAGAAGACATTTACATAACCTAAAAAATAATTTAAAAAATCGGAAAGCAAAAAAGTTCATGTTCTGCAGAAATATTTCCTCAGCTATTCCAACATTTTGTATATCTTATTTCTATGAACATGATGATAGTTATTCCCACTGTATACATTTAACATTAGTGTATGCTGTAGGACACATGACACAGCTAAGGCAATATTTCTGAAGAAACTATCTTTTTCATTTCCTGACTTCCCGGATTTCCACTGTGCAGCACTCAGAATTGGTTTTAGCTATTTTTAAACTGGAAGCACACACACAAAGGGCTTCACGTCATGACTTATTTGATTTTGTAAGAATCAGTTGAATATATTAGGCATTTATTAACCAAATTACAGGGCTGTGTAGATGTTAGCAAAGTGAGATCAAAGTCAGCAGACTGCTAAGTGTAGGGGGGGTGTGATCCCACCATATGGGAGAACAAAAGAGCTCTATGCACACAAGCCTCCTTCTTATAAATGTATGTTCAGAAAACAATGCATGAGATTTTTCTAGTGGACATGCTCCAAACAGTCATACATTTGTCAACTAAAGCCCAAATCTTTTCATCTCCTGTGGTAGTATGCTAATCAACTTTATGCTGAATTTAACCTTCATACATCAGCAATTTGTGTTCTCTGTATTTTTCCACTGGTTAAAAGGACGGAAACACCATTAAGGATACAAAGTAAAGCAGAAATGAATGTAATTTTTGTTTTCAGCTGTTTCTAAAATTGAAATACAGCCAAACAAAATGTAATTTTTTTCAAGTCTTCTCTAGAAAATGTCACTTGTAAATGAGCATCTTTCCCAACAAGTGCTGAAGAGGGATTAGAGCTGGAAATACCCAACACTAACTTACCATTTAAAACAGAGACCTACTTGCAGTTAAGAAACCCTGTCGAAATAGGGAGAAGATAAACCCTCTGAGTTGTCTTAGTTTCTTACCATATGGTACACGTGGATGGTTTCCATTTGCAATAGTATCTGATGCCCCAGCAGCTTCTGTTACTGAGCCAGTAAGGGGAATCGTGCTCTCATCAGATGCTTTGGCACCAGGAAGCTCTTTAAAGACTGGTGTTTCTTCATCTTGAATTTTATCAAGACTTTCATCTGATATCCTTGACAGTGCAGCATCTTTCTTTAACCGGCCTAAGGAAATAACAGTACTGTAATTTTAAACCCAGCCTATCTGTCTTGCTGCTTATGTTTCTACTGTTTGCATCAATGGCATAGATCAATGTGGATACAATAACCTGACTCCATTTCATACGCATTCTTTATTTACTTCTAACACTTATCTTTGCTAAATTCATCTGAGAAAATTCTAGAGCATCTTTGTTTCTTCCTACAAAATTCGCCAAAGTAGGTAACTCAAGTAAAACACCGAGCTGCTCATTTATTAATGAAATCTGAAACTTTTCTCTGCGTTTTAAACATTGCATTTGTTGACAGTACCAAAGTAAACAAGCAAAACACTGTAAAGCTAAAAGCTGTGATCAGCTCAACTTACTGTAAAGTTAAAGAAGTCACTGAAAGATAATCGGTCTGCCATATTTTTCCTCTTTAACGTTTCCTTAATAAAATATAAAATGGATTATATTCCAGGATTTATTTTCCCGTTTCTGCTAGGCTCTAGAAGAAGTGAGCACTGCAGTGGATCGCCTAACAAGGTTTCGAATTTCTACCACTGCAGGTTTTTAAGAGCAGGTTACACAAATACATGAGGAATAGTTTAAGCATATCCTGCCTGTGGGTGGGGACTGTACTAGTTGACCTCTCACGGGCACTTCCAGCATTGGAATTAAATTTTCCACAATTTTACATCACTCTCATTTCACCAAGCAACTACTCACTTTCTATTTTTCTCTTCATCCAGGGGCACACAAAAATCCAGACCAAGATGGCAAATACTAGGGATACGCCGACTGATATCAGAGCGATGGCCCACATTGGCAGTACCAGTCCCAGTACTGTGAAGACAAAGAAATAAAACCTAACCAAACCATAAATTAACATAACTTAATTATCTCAGGCAGTAGAAGAGCAGTCTGTTGCAGAAAAGCCTGTGTTCACAGGGTATTCAAAACCAACATGAACGAGACAATAATTTTTAACGTATATATCGGTTAGTGCAGTATTTAAGGGTCTAGTTGGCATGCAAACATTTTCAGGTTTAGTACTCCAATTCTCTGTTACCCCACCGTGATCTTATTTCCAAAAGAAGTCAGGGGTAAAACTCCCACATCAGGGCTGCTAGAACAAGTTTGCAGTGATTTTATACGCTAATGCACATTAAACCATGTTGCCCATTAGGGTAAGTATTTACCTGACCTTTGCTCTGGTCAATAAAGCCTGATGCTTAGCTTAATCTAAGCCATTATCTGCTTATGATAATAGCTTAATGTAGCACTTGAGAGCTGAGGTTTCATTCCTGCAATGCGCAATCATGTCAATAACTCATGTTCCTGTATGTATCCCCCCTCAACAGAGCTCCTTGCGCTTGTTCAATTAAATGATCAGACCCTTAATGAGGAAAGAGCTTTCAAACTCATATATGCATGCCTGTCTTGAAACCTACATGATTAATTCACCCGTGTGAGTAAATGTTGCCAGGACAGAGGCCTTGGAGAATAAATATGTATTTCCCGAGTATCAAAAATGGAGTCCCACCTTTTTATTCACGCACTTTAGAGACTGCTAAGCTGAAACAGAAGGGGCATTAAGATTCTTATTTAATTTATTTTACCTAATGAGTCACTGCAGAGCGCCTGACCTACTTCTGCAGTACAACTAATGGGGAAATGTTGGTTATACAGCTGATTTATTGTGAAACATCTTGGATACGTAGCCAATTAGACTTAAGAAAAAGGAATAGCTGAGTTATGTTACCCTCCAGTTGGGAACTTCTCAAGCTTTTTTTTTTGTTTGTTTCAGTAATTCTATGTTATGAATTAGAGTCTACAGACTGCATTTATCTAGTCCATCTATTGCATCGGGTTTTAGAGAAAACAAATTTCTATTCAAAAAAGGTCACTTTCTAAGCCTGCTTTCTTAATTCAGGGGCATGTTCAGGAGCTTTCTTCAGTTGCCTGTTCATTCATTGCTCTGGGGCAATAATCTAATCTAAAGACAACATTTAATGACCAGAGCCTTCAATAAAGTAGTCGAGCACACTGAACATCCTTTTTCTGAACTCTTCTGCTGCAAGTGTGTGCTTAAATGTACACTGCTTAATTAAATTAAATATAAACATACAAAGGCAAATATATAAATGTAAAATGTGTGAACATAAATATATAAGTTCAAATATAAACACAAATATAAATAAACACAAACATATACGTGCACATAAAATACACAAAAATATAAATAAAGACCTGAAGAAGACATGTATCACTTCCTTCTACTGACTTGCAATGACAACACAGCACCCAAGAAGGAAGATGCATTCAATGCAGGAACAGGCTCAGGGCTCATCATTGAAAGGAAATAAAGAAGTAAATTTAATTAATAGGCTCTGTGCCAGATCTGCCAGAACAGTGACTCTGCTGATTTCAATGGAGCTATAGCGTTAGACTGAGTGCAAACAGCCTACTTGCTCTTACTGCCCGCTCTGAACCTTCTCTCCTTGATGCACATATCTGGAATACCTTTGAGAGCTCAACACGTGCTCAGATTTACGAAGCGAAACCGGGCAGCTCAATATTCCCCCTTCCTCTAAAGAGGTGGGTTGTTTTTGCAGCTGCACTCTTCCCTATGAACCAGTGATCAGGAGGAAGACACAAAAACACATACACAAATAGAAGCATGTGGGGAGGTGTATGATTTACTCTTGCCCTCCTTCTCCTAATGTAGGAGATAACAGTGCAGTGTCGACAGCCACCTGACAGCACGCTGGCAGAGCATCGTTACACACCGTGGGAAGCCTCCCTCCTGTGCCTCCCGCTGCGGACAGCTCACTCACCTGGTGCCCCCGTGTACATGATGGAAAACACATTAATAGCTATGGTAGCAGCATAAAACACTGGAAGTGCGCGGAGACCATTGGGCACAGGGTCTTCCTGCATAGAAAGGAGGGAAAAAAGGAAACATTAGCTGGATTTTCTACCAGATTAATGTCAGCATGAACCACCATGACGAAAACACGTGCTCCCAAGTCAGTGCCAGGCAGGCAGAGGTTTTGGGTGGATGGTGAGGAGAGGATGGTGACCAGTCTGGTTACACCTGAATCCACACTGCTGGTCCTGGCAACCACCAGCACTCCAGGGAAGCCTGACACTGGGGAACCAGGGAGACAGGTTGTACTTTCAGGTCGACTGCAGACCTGCTGGGTGACCTGGGGGCAGGTTTCTTTCTGTGAGTGTTTTCTTACTTATCTTGTCTCCAAGATGAGGAGTCCCTTTCAGTCGGCACAGCTGAAGGGCACCGAGCAGGACAGGGCTTTGATATTTTTGGAGCAGGGCTACCAGCACCAGTGCAACTCATCCATTGCAAAACCTTATCCCTAACCTCTCAGTTTTGACTGACACAGCCCAGGACTTTCCACCAGCTAACAGAAATCTCTGACATATTAAGTGTCTGGCTGTATGAAACAGGTAACATACATACAGTGAGCGTGCAATGTCCAGCACACTGCTGTGTTCAGCCACTGTTGGCTGCTGTCTCGTGCCCTCAGCGCTCACAAGGAAAGGCTCAGCTGACGGCGCAGCGGAAACGCACCATGTGAGCCATGGAAAAAGCCTTTGTGAGGAGACTGCTTTGGCCTTTTGAGGGCTTCTGGGTGTTTGCAAAGAGCCTGGCGAAGCCAAGGGCTGGCTAATATGGTGTTGTTTCTTGCTGCCATGAGCTAAAAAAGGAGCCAAGAACAGGCTGCGGCTGCCCTGCGCTATGCCCCGGTCCCGAAGCGTGGTGCAGCACAGGCTGTATCCGCAAGGCCAGCTGCTATTCACAGACACCCCCAACAAGGGCATGAACCCCTACACCAGGGCATGGACTCGTAAGCTAAAAAGCTGCTCTTTTTTTTATGCACGCACATAATACAAGTCACTACCTGCTTATGCCAGAAGCTCTACAGGTCTTACTATTTTGTGAATGGCACAGATGGCAGTCAGAAGACAATTGAACCTTGAACTTTTTCTGCCTCTCGAATGCTTAAATACGTGGCTTTTATACCAGAGTTCATGTGATTTTGATGACTAATTTCTTAAGTTGTTAGGTTTTGAATGCAATAGAGGAACTTTCCCCCCTCCTTTATGCAACTTGAGTGATTTTAAATTCAAAGCTGAGTCCAGTCAAGTTTATCATCTGCTTTTATCACTGACATTTATTTACATTAGAAATAAAGAATGATGAAGCTGAGGTTACAGGTGGTGTTATTTATAGCAAAAGAATTAATCCCTCATCTATTTTAAGTTCCCTGTATAACTGCTAATATAGTGTCCCTTATTTTAGGTCATTGTCATGCGCTGCACTCCCCCATTTTAGCAAGATGAATGGTGTGAAAGAAATGGAAAGAGCAGATAAAAGTGTTGTGATTTCCAGTTCATAGTGGGTGGCACATAAACTGTCTTCTGTACTGGAGATATATGGACTGATGTTACCTCAAAGCTACCACTTTTGACTGAGGTCACTAAAACCCGTCAATTCAGGTTTCTTCAGAATCTACGAAATATGCAGATGCCCATCTTGTAATGTCTGATGTGCTAGTAAACTAAAGCTTAAAATTTTAGAGTATCTCCAAGGGAGGACTGTTCTGTTTGAATAACAGTCAGAATGGCTACTGTGAGGCTAAGTCAGTGCCAACAAGTTTGTACTAATACAGAAGTAATATTAATGTGCCATCCTTTAATATTGTGTATTGTTTGATTAATTATCATGCAGCACCTTCTAAGCCTCAAATACTTGTCAAATTACTTACTCTGAGCTTTCAGAACTAAGAGCAAGTACAGTTCCAATGGCTATAAAAAAAAATTACTGGTCTCCTGTCCTAAAAGCAAGCCACAAACTTTCAGCTCTGGAAATGCCAGCACTCAAATGGGACGCTAGAACACAGCCTCCACACTGAGCACTCATAATAGTGAAATTTCTTTACCTTGTTTAAAATGAAGAATCTAATCAGCACAAAGAGGACTCCAGACATCAAGCCAGATAACAGTGGGGATATAAACCAAGAAGCAACTATGTTGAAGAAAAGAAAGAATGAAACATGAAATAAACAGTATTCTTGCATAATAGTTAAGTAAGTAGTTAATGAGCAATAAAGTCAAAACAGTTCTCGTACGACTGGAATGAATGTTCCCGATGTTTACTTACAACTGGTGCAACTCAATGTCCACTGACACTCATGAAAGTCAAAGTAACGCTAGGCACAATTAGAAACATCAGCCAAAGCATTTCCTGATAATTTTGCAAATCAGCAATCGAATTCAGGAAAGTTTCTTGTAGTTTGATGCAGAGTGGACCAAGAAAGCCCTGTCATTTCCTAATTACCATAATCACAAATGTTGCAAGCAAGTGGAAAGCAACTGCATCTAGCAGGATGCCATGCTGCTCACAGGGTAAAAGTCTCAATTTCCAAAATGCCATAGAAGCATCAACTGTAATGAATAATATGCATACATTTTTTGCAGGCCAGATTTGCAAGAGTCCAGGACTGATTTAACTGAAGTAGGTGGCAAAACTCCCACTGATTTCAATAAAACCGGATTAGGGCAGCACTCTGGAAATCTTATCCAGAGTGATTTATTATTTGTGGCATGGTTAACAGATTGATTCTGCTGTCACTGCAAACTCTCTTCTACTTTTGACAGAATTAAAAAAAAAATACACATTGCTCCAGCTTCTCTGAAACTCAATTTTATTTCCGTGCCTTCAGCATCAAATCCTTTTGGTACAGAGTTTGGGCTGCGACTCGGGTTACAGGGCTTCCAAAACAATAATGAAAACTCCTTCACATCTCTGCTTGGCTGCACTGATCTTGGTAGTGGGAGGCTGTGAGTTAAACATGTGCTGTATGCCCAGCTCTCGCCTCCCTGAAGCTGGTGGGTGGAGAAACATGACTGTGGGCATTCACATGATGGCTAGCGTTGTTGAAAGCAAGAACGAGGTGGTATGAGCTGCCACAAAAAGAATTAGAAGAGGAGGAATGTCACCTTGAAGCATGTCTCTGAGGGACAATGTCTCCTCAGCTTACTGCTGAGGAAGTGCAACTTGCGTCTTACCCCTTTCTCCACTGGAGAAACACTTCAGCGCATCTTCTGAAGGACAGGACTGGGGTGAAAAATAATTTAAGGAGGGAGTGCTACCAGCACAAAGCAGATTTCTGGGAATGTTTTTTGCAGGCAGTGCACACTATTTCACATACCCTGACGCATAAAAGGGAACAGCACTTACCAATCTTGACAAGCTGCATCCACTGGACTCCCTGGGTGCCAATTGCCACCAGAGAAAATCCAATCGTAGCACCTACGATGCAATGGGTCCCCGATATCGGGAGTTTCAAGAATGATGCAATTAGCTGCCAAACAGCAGAACCTAGAAAAGAACCCAACCGTATGGCATAAACAACAACAGTTAACAATAATGTCATGCAGAAAATTCTTTGCGACATACCCACATTCTTTTATGAGTGCTGCCTACACTCCACATGCACAACAGATCTCCTAAAGAGAGTTTTGTTCCTGTTCCGTCTCTAAAAGCAGATACTAAGACAGTTCAATAGCAGCTTTGAATGCTGCATCTTACGACTTTTTATTACTAAGAGCTCTTTATACTGCACAAGAGTTCTGCTTTTTTTTTTTTTGGAAGGCTTTCAGTATTTACAACCTGTCTCATTCAGTATACAAACTGCTCCCAGTCTGCATCAAGCTTAGGAAATTCATTCTTGAGAGCCGGACCTGGAAGCCTCCAAGTGTGAGGAGGCATCCACCGTTTCACTAATGAACTACCCATGCTCCTAAATTCAGATGCTACCAACGAAAGGCTCAAATTGTAGGGCAGGGAATTTTATGCCTCTTCTCAGTGGCCATCTGGAGTCTTCTATAGGAAAAATAGACTGAGGAGGGAATAAAGACTCTCTGACTGCCTTCATTTGCAGCTCATTGCAGCACTAGAAAAATTCAGAACTCCAGAAAAGGCTTATCTTAGTCAGGGAGTAGCCAAAGATACCCATAGCATAAGGAAATAAGACCCCCTAACTAACTAAGGGATCGTGGCTAATGGTCTATAAAGTAAATGCAATGCCTGGTGTCCCAACAGACAGCCCAAGGAAGGCTGTTTGCCAAGAGGGCAGGGAAAAAAAAAAAGAAAAAAAAAAAAAAAAAAAAAAAAAAAAGACCCCAAGCACCAGAGAGGGTGCCTTGTGTTTGTTTTCAGTCCCAACTTTCAGTAGTTAGATCAGACCACAGCTGGCAACCAAGCCCCCGAGCACACAGCTCCATGCTCTGACTCATTTTCACATTGCAAGGACCCTGGTTCCTCCTCCTCTTGCAGTGGTGCTAACCTCAGGACACCAAAATCATTTTGGCAGTGACACAAGCGGTCTGTGGATCTTGCCTAATATTAGAGAATTCTTAGAAAGATCTCTTCTTCATCTTAACACTTCATGGCCTTAAGACTAAATCTTCATGTGTTAAGAGGCCCCAATGGCAGCAATCAAACTGCCATAAGAGATCCCATATTTTCTGGCTCATGCCACCTCTCAACTGATCTGCAGCAGACACAGGTGATAAAGCAAGGTCACTGAACGCATGCTGTTACTCAAAATCCCAGCTTCCATCCTCAATTCCAGCAGGAGAGGATGGTTTGAAGGTCTTGAAATGAAGCCCTCTGCGAACGGTGATTTGCTGGCATCATACATGGCTACATTTGGAAGTCAACCAGTTTGTAAAACTGATCTCTCCTAGGGTACTATCCCAAAACAACTGGTACTCCTATTGCTATTGGAAATTCTAGATCAAACAAGGAACACCTGCTCTTTAATTTTTTGGCTTCTCTTCCCCTGTACTAAAATAAAAATAAATACACTTTGAAACCTTTGACATGAACTTAGAGACCAGCAAGTGGAAGTGAGGTGAAAGAGAAAACAGATGGTAACATCTGTAAAAATCCAAATAAACAGATAAGCCAGCCATAGACATGTAATTACAAAATAGTCTAAAAAACAGGGAAAATGCAACCAAGCCACAGCTGCACTGCAAATGTATAGTGAGAGCTGGGTTTTTTCTTGGGGGCTGGGGAATAGAGGGAGTATGGCACTATTTCTTATTTAATCAGCTTCACCTTGAAAATAAACATGAGAGCAAGAAGGAAAGTGATGGAGGACTGACGGATAGTCTGAGAAGGACAATGCATGGTCTAAAGAAGTTTAAGGAAGCACATTAAGGAACAAATACAAATACAATTTGTATTGTAAATAAATACAAAATTTTACAAAAGACTTTCCTCTGGGGCTTGCAATACCTTAACTACCTACAGCAAAGCTTTAACTCCTCTTTCACATAAAATGCATGTTCCAAATTTTTATCTTTGCAGGAGGGTCACTAGACCTGTCACAGAGTCCCAAATTCATAGAATCACAGAATGGTTAGAGTTGGAAAGGATCTTAAAGATCATCTAGTTCCAACCTCCCTCAAACCAGGACACCCTGCCATGGGCAGGGACACCTCCCACTAGACCAGGCTGCTCAAAGCCCCATCCAACCTGGCCTTGAACACTTCTAGGGATGGGCCATCCACAGCTTCCCTGGGCAACCTGTTCCAGTGTCTCACCACCCTCACAGTAAAGAATTTCTTCCTAATATCTAATCTAAATCTACCCTCTTCCAGCTTGAAACCATTCCCCCTCGTCCTATCACTACACCCCTGATAAAGAGTCCCCATTTTTCCTGCAGGCCCCTTTTAGGTACTGGAAGGCCGCTATAAGGTCTCCCCGGAGCCTTCTCTTCTCCAGGTTGAACAACCCCAACTCTCTCTGCC
The DNA here is from genome assembly GCA_013398815.1 of Ibidorhyncha struthersii. Classification (NCBI taxonomy): domain Eukaryota; kingdom Metazoa; phylum Chordata; class Aves; order Charadriiformes; family Charadriidae; genus Ibidorhyncha; species Ibidorhyncha struthersii. The sequence goes on from VZSZ01000729.1 coordinate 318,257, forward strand.
TGTCTTCATAGGAGGTGCTCCAGCCCTCTGATCATCTCCGTGGCCCTCCTCTGGACCCACTCCAACAGGTCCACATCCTTCTTATGTTGGGGGCTCCAGAGCTGGACACAGTACTCCAGGTGTGGTCTCACAAGAGCAGAGCCCTCAGAATCACCTCCCTTGACCTGCTGGCCACGCTTCTTTTGATGCAGCCCAGGATGCGGTTGGCTTTTTGGGCTGTGAGTCCACATTGCCGGCTCATGTTGAGCTTCTCAGCAACCAGTTCAGACTCTTCGTGCCTGCTGACACTGTGGACGCACACCCTTTCCTCCTGGTTGCTGTCTCCTAAAGAGTGTTACCTGCAGACTGCCCTGACCAAGAGGTGCCTGTGCTGGCTTTTGGCTCAGGGTGTGTTTCATGCTCCCCTGCTGCAGAAGGCACCGCATCCATTCTCCTGAAGCTCCAGTGCTGTGTGCCAGCTGCGAGCCCCCATTGAGTATGATGCCACCTGAAAGACTAGCTTAGTACTTTGCTAATCCTGGCTGGGATGTCCTTTCTGTCCATGGCATCTCCTCAGCTGCACCAGCTGCTGACTTCTGCTCCCACCAGGACCACTACAACACCATTTGTGCAATTCCTGACAATAACCTGACAATTACTTAATGCTAGGGAAGTATGGCAATTTACCCCCAAGAGCAACAGTCCCTAACTTCCCAACTGCCTAACAAACAACATTCTAATATGCTACAAATTATTACAAAATGTTACATTTTAACATTTTAATCCCATTGCTCCCTGCTTCTTTCTTTCTTAGGAGAGAAGGTCGCACTGAAAATCACCATCTGCTGTTTGCTGCAAGCATCAAAGGATCTTCCAGCAACATCTGGAAAGAGGATACAGTGACTTTTGGTCTCTCCCAGACTGTTGACTCATTTAAGCCTCAACGAAATTCAGAAGCTAAATCCATTTGCAAAAACATGATCATGAGGCATGGAGAACAGGGGGGGGAAAGGCAGAACAAAAACAGAAAAAGGAGAAGAAAACATCCAGGAAGGCTCAGAGAAAACACAGAAAAAAATATCACACATCCAGGGAAAAGCTGGAAATGGATTTGAGGAAAAAAAAAATGAAATCTGCAGTTTGTAACTTGTGATTAATTCCAAGATTTAAAATGTGGAATTTCTTCTTAAAGCCCTTACTTGAGGAAGGGAATGCAACTGGTCATGAAGTTCACACAGGCTTATGTAAATACGCATGCAAATAAGTTGTTTTCTTTGAGCTTCTGGCCAGTTGCCTCCGCAGGGGGCATCTGAGACTTAAAACTTTGCCTGGCCAGGATCAGGATGCCATAAATAGATACAGAAAAGGAAAAGGACCCTTCCTTCAATGGGGACCGTCAACTATCAAGAATGTGAAGGTCAGAAGATGCAGGTCACTTAATTTCAGACGGTGTATGCTGCTCCCAGGCACATGCCCGTGGGAAATGATGGAGCTACCTCAGGAAGCAGAAGGCTAAATGATGCAAGTGGAGTGGTATTAAGAAACCACCCTACAGCTTGAGGGAAAGACCAGAAATCTGCAGCTGACCTTGCGAGACATCAGGAAAGAGGAACTGATGGGGGTGCCGAACAGTATTTTATGTGGTTTAAGTTGGCAGCATCACAGAGGGATCATTTGGGGAAGCGGCTGCAGTCCTAGCAGTGACTTCTCACTAATCAACCCCTCTTCCCCTTGGGCAGGGGAAGGTGGCCAACCCTCAGGAGTCTCAGGAGCAGCGAAAGCCCAAGGGAACCACCTTCCTGCTCTAAGCACACAAAGCCACCTCAGACAAATCCAGAAACCAGCACTCAACGACCATCTTGATTCATTAAAATAAAATAAAAAAAGCAAAATTTCCCCATTTCCCCAAAGAAATGGGAAAATAACCACATATAGTAGACCTCTGCATGGATTCACCTATCTCATGTGCAGGTCCTGCCTGAAAACTGTTGGGAGGTTAGAGGGGGTAGGTGGAAGTAATATTTAGGTTACGTTTAAGGAAGAAAATCTTTGAGTGGAGCATCCCTTTCAAACAGAGGCTGCTGCAACGCTCGTATAAATCACATCACCCTGGCATGAGGTGCCATAGACCTGCCAGGCTGAAGAAGTGGTGGTGGGATGGGCGGGCTGGCACCTTGCCTGGGCTGCCTCTCCCACAGTGAAAGGGTTTCCTTCCTGCTGTCTCCTGCTTTTTAAAAGCAGGTTTGCTATTGATCCTTGAGGGAGCTCTCAAAAGCACACAAAGCCTCTTGCATATAAACAAAGAGTAAATACCGTGGCTTAATGTAACTTATCTCAGAATATGCTATTTGTTCTAAACGGAAATTAATTTCACTGCAAAAAAAAAAAGCACGCAGAGCAGACTCTAAGGTACGCTGAACTGCTGTTGGTTTGAGTCAGAAAAATTAAAAAGATCTTAAATGTGTGACCATCTATCTTTACTGCTCCTTTAATTTTGCCACGGGCAAGGGTGAAGTGTATGATTAATTGCAATTACTCAGCTAGACAATCAGTTTAAGCAAATACATTTGGATTTTCTGTAAATTTTTAAAACGATTTATGTAATTCCTTCTCATACATATTCATTGCAAACTGCTATTTCTGTAGGATCTTCTGTACAGTCACAAATGCTATGCTTACATGTTTTCCATGTACAACCATAAAAATCTCCAAAATAATTTTTTCAGTACCCTAGTAATACATATATATGATCCATTATGTTAAAAAAAATTGTCTTCCCTTAGTTAAATGGCTGAACCATTGAAAAATGTGAACGATTAGAAGCATTTAAAAAAAAGAGGAGACTAAAAAAGGAATACAGGCCCCTGCATTCACACAAAACCAGACATGCAAATCCAGAAGACGTGAAGACTTAATTAACAATATTCACAACGAACGGGATGACAAATACACAATGAACGTTACTTGGAATAGGAAATTATTACTTACCAACCATTGCACTCACTTCTCCTGCCATCAGTAGTGGGACAGTGGTGTTGTACAGGTTAACATCAATGATACCTTTCCGAATCGTTTCTCCTACTTTTGCTCCCAGTAATACTGAGCCAGTGGTTTCAAAAACTGAAGCCAAAATGCAAGCCTGGCGTAAAGTAACAACACCAGAGCCCACAGCTGTTCCAAAAGAATTGGCAACATCATTTGCACCAACCGAAAAGGCTAAAATAAAAGCAATGATAAAACCCACAATGACCATCCACAGGTTCTCATCCACTGCCATCTTTCCCCAAACCGTGGATTAGCTTCCCCTTTGCAAATAGTTAATAGTCAAGGCTGGAGGGCACCGTAACGGATTTGGAAAGCAGATTTCTTGTAAACAATGAGTTCTCTCTGGAAAGTGCTGGGTAGTGTTAGAATGTGAAGAAACTGCTAACTGCTGATTTTCAAACTACTATAAATACTGTTCATTTGGCTGCCTTCGGTCAGCAGTGAAACGCATTCCATATTTTGCTCCCAAACTGGTAGAACTGTGATGTTCTGTCCTGCAACAGAAAAAAAAAAAAAGGGAAAAAAAAAATTAAAAAAAAAAGAAAAAAATAGGGGAATACTCAGCAGAGCCGGTAACAATGCGTGTTTTCAGAAGTAAACAGATGATTGAAATCCACTAATGGGGTCCTACCTCAGCATGTGACTGTTCTAATCATAAAGCAATTCAGAAAAGATTAAAATTAGGTCACCTCCAAAGCAATATGTTTCTTGCAATATCACTGACCGAGAAAATCTTTTGAGCAATTTAAAAGGATTTAGAAAGGTTAGGGGGTTTGTTTGTTTTGAATTTACCGAGCAGTGCGATAACCCCTCTTTCTAGAAGGAAGATCCCTCTTGGCTCTTTGCACCCAGTGAATATGAGAAATGTAGAATATGTAGACCATACCATACAGCCTGATTCCCAGCTGATGTATATTACCTACCTCCACCGACCTCAGCAGAGCTCTCACATTTTATCAGATAGAGCCAGGGATGCACTTCTTTGAAAAATTATTTTGTCTATGTCTGCCTAGGAAACACCACTGAAAATACTCTGAAGAGCATTAATATTCATCTATTGCTGTTATCACAGCTTCTCAGTCACTGAAATAGCACAATAATCATGACATTCCCATGTATCCCTGCAGATCTAGGGAAGTCTATAAAAAAAACTTTTTGAGCTCTCTGTTCTTTCCTATAGATCATTACCAATTACTAAACAGGTTTATTATATTGAAACCATTGTTATAGATACCTTTTAGTATTTATTTTGATGGATTCAGTTTTATGATCGCCTTTTGAATTACATCTTAATTAGTCCTTAGTTCATCTAATCTGAAAAAACAGCGAGGTCTTTCAAACCAAAAAAAAATGGACAGAGAGAAACAGACTTTGAAAAATAAAACCTTTACAATCCAAAAGACTGTTAAGCAGAGCAGTAAGGCCCACACCGAAGTCAAGCTGGTCAAAAGCTAGAAGCAAATTTGCCCAAAACACCTGCCTTTTCTGCTGGCTGCTTCTCTTCTTGCTAGCAGCTGCCATGAAGGCGTCCCATGCCACCCTCTGCTTTCCTATCCATGCTGTTTGGCTCCAGAAAAGTGCCATTTTGGACGTGGCAAGGGGTCAAATGAACAATTAGCAGCAAATATCCACAGCCAACTCCACACATTATTAAGAAGCGTTTCAAGAGACCAGGGGATATCAGACAAAAAGCCCCAAGCCCACCTCCTGCTCTCTCTCTGTTTCCCCACAGTCACTTCAGTTTCATACCCATGGTTTCAAGACCATGCTTAATTTCTTTTGATGAACCCAATGCAACGTAGGTCCTACGGCAGCAGGGAGGAAGGGTCCCTGAAACCTCTGAAATTACGGCAAAACTGAAAAAAACAAAAGAGATTTAGCATATTCCTAAAATGCTAGATCCTTGAGAACAACCATCAGGAAAATACCACGTCTATAGATAAGTGTTTCCTAGAAAACCCTGAAGTTGATGTCAAGGATTGATGCTTTCTCTAAAGATACATATTCAGGAAAAAAAGATGTCACACTCTCTTTCTCCAGGCTCCAAACTGTCTGAACAACTGTCATTCCAGTGTTTTCCAGACATGAAGCAGACATCAATCCTTGAATGCCTTACACTCTAAAATAACATATCAGAAGGTCTTAACGGCTAAAAACATTTGTATAAGGATTTTTATACTATGAGATAACATGTGAAAATGAAGCACCAATGCATTTTTGATGTTTGTAGACTTGTTGCCTTTTATAATTCATAAGCACTCAGCCCACTGAGTGGAAAAGGATTTGACAGAGACAGAAAAGGCTAACAATATTTGAAATAAACAATTAGAGTTAGCACTTGTTTGCCTGTGAAGGAAGACAAAACTCCATTAAATCCATTCATTTCAAAGTTTCTATTATGTATATCAGATTTTTGCTAGGACATGAAGTGCTGGACTAGGATCCTTTCCTTAATCCTGGAGATTAATGATTAAATTCTTCATCCTGTGTGGATTTACAACAGTACCTTTGCCAAGTTAGCCTCTGTGCCTCAGTTTCCTCTCCTGAAAATGGGCAAAGTTGACTGAGATCTACGCATGTATGCACAGACACTGTGAGACCCGTTTCCTTCGGACCCGCAAGATGAAAACACACCGTTACTCCCAACAGAGATGTGTCTTTTGTCCACTTATCAACCAACCTACCAATTTACTGTGGTGACCCAATTTCTGGGATGAGGAATAGCAAGGGGAATTGTGACGTTCCCCCACCGCAAGGGAGCTCATGGGACAACGTTTGCCAAATCTGGCTCCTCCAGCCACAGCAAGTTCCTGCAGCTTCCAAAATAAACCACTAAGTCACAAGGTTGCCTTTATCAGCTTCCCTGGGAGGGGCGGGGAGCGGGGGGAAGAACTCCAGATGGTCCCAAAGAAATTAAGACTTCAAGCTCCTAAAACTCCTCGTGAAGGCCAAAGAGGCTCCCAAAGTTTGTCAGCAGGGCTCTTGGCAAAGGGCTCAGAGAGGCAGCTACATAATCTCCTTCCCTGTGAAATGGGATATACAGCCTCGGGAGAAAAGGATGTCTTAAGTAAGAAGTCATCCCTCCTATCATTTTATGCAAGATGATGGTTCGAAACAGAGCTTCCTCCAAAACTTGGGAAGCTCGACTTGGCATCCATTGCGTTTGCACAAGTGACAAAGAGTGCTGCACCAGCCAAGCCTTGTCTTTAACACGATGAAAATCAAAAGGAAAAGAGAAAAGGAAATAAACACATGTTTAAAAATTCACATGCAGGCAGCATGTGAACGCTAGGTGTTACTACTTTCAACCTTAAATAACTGCAAGAGATGTTAAACGTTTAAAGAAAGAAACAGAAAGAAAAAAAAAAAGGGGCACATCTCTGCTGAGAAAGTTTTCAGAAATGCAAAATATCCTGCAAAGTAGGCCAGTGACTAAATACAGACTAAATCTTGTAGCATGCTTCTTTCTAGAGCCCAAAATACATCTGGCATGCTCAGACACGCTGAGCTATGCCCCTCATCACCTAATCTAACCCTAGAGCCTGTGGTATTTCATGTTGTTACTGGGACGAAAAAGAAACTGGAAAAAAATGCCGTACAGTAGGGAATGGCAGATCTTCTGGTCTCTGAATGACAGCTGGAAGTCACTAGCCTGTTTCTCTCCTGCACTCATTTATATTTCATCAACACACCTCTATGCAAGCCAAATGCAATTCAACCTGACCTGCTAGATGCTAGGAAATCCTCCCATTTACCTGCGGGACCGATGCCACCTCCCTGCCAAGTCCTCCGCAGTCGAGTGCACTACACTATCGCAGCAGACCCAGGGCGGAAAAGTTTATTTTCCTATTTACACTTTGGATCTCTCTTCCTGAACCAGCCCAGCCTCCACCGCAGTGGCCATGCTTCAAACTCACCCTTGGGCACTAGCAGGGCAGAGGAACTGTGTTAGCGCTGGGGAGCTGCAGGACCTGAATCTGGAGTGTGCATCTCTGATGGCTGCTAGAGTGAAGGGACACGCGTAGAGATGAAATTTCAAGTTGTAAGAAGCTAATTCTGCATTAAGGCAAGATTTTTAGCTAATACAGTTTTCTTATGCTCCATGAGCAGAATATCATACTTAAAAGGTCTGAGTTGAAGCTTTTAACTGTTTAAGTGGACTTAGAAACTTACAGAACTTGCCCCTCAGTGAGAAAAATCTGATTTTTGGAAATGCTAAGCACGTCTCTCTGCCTCATTGGCAGATGATCCAGACACCCCCCTCGGTCTTTATTTTGTTGCTAGCTAAACATCTTGTTGTAACTCTGTCAACACAAAGTGCCATTTCTTCCCTAAGGGAGAGACGAAAACAAAACCTAGGTAAGGAGACACCTTGATTCATGCAGAATGACAAGTGAATCCTCAGGAAAAAGTCAGGGTCTCCTGGTAACCACGAGATCATTTTAGGACATGTTTATATATGGACATTTACTAAGACAGCTCTTCTGGAAACTATTCACAGTACACTTCTAAGCCTAGAGAAGTTTTTAGGGAAAAAATAATACGACATTTGAAACACAAAGTTGTCAGTTGTTATTTTTTCTTGCCAAACGAATTGCTACTAAAGATAACACAGAAAATTCTAACAACAGGGATGACCAGTTAAATAAAAGCTCAGGACAAAGTCCGAAGTCTAGGGAAGCAATCAGAGTACATTACCCACCAGCAATCCAACTGCGTGACATAAAGGAAATAGAGATCCTATAAATGTCCTTTAATCTTCTCTTTGCAGAAAATTAGGGAAGAACCTATTGCACTAGTGAAACATTGAAGGTATATAAATCATACCATATGCAGCTCATACTGTATATATAGATCATATGATAAGCAGCTCTTCTGCCCTCAGAAGGTGTCCCATGCTGCAGTTGAAAATTTCCTCCTACTCCAGACGGGACAGAGATTCAGCGAGGCCCCGGTTTTAACTGTTTTGTTGTTGCCCAAGTATGAGCAAAAATCAAAAGACAGCAGCTAATGTAGCATTTCTCAAGATAACTCTTACAACTATTCCACTTTGCATTATGACAAGACAGAAGAGGGAGGACGATTTCTTTTCCCTGCAGTGTTGAAAAAAGCAGGCATTTCATGATAGACAATCGCACTGAATTTGTACTGACAGGCAGGTTCACTCCTTGTTACCAGTGGCTGAAAAGTCTGTCCCAAATGCTTACCAGACAGCAGCTTCTAGGAGGTTATTCCATACCCCTCTAATTTCTGTATGTTGTTCTTTCTATAAAACCAACCTGTCAGGCTTCCCACCTATGTATATAAGCTCATACCAGATCTGGCATTCCAGTCTACTGGTACTAAACACAGCACTGCATAGAAACCGAGCCTGATTTATAACCAAAGCTACTAACATCGTTCACATCAATAGTCCTTATCGTTTCCAGTTCATCCTCAAGCCACAAGGCTCACAAATTATCTACTTTAAATTACTAATACTACACTCATGATATGAAAGGTGGTATTGATTCAAGTGGTTCAAGACCAAGAACATCCCTATATGGCTCTAAATTACATGCACAGGACTTGTCACCAGGCCAAGCATGATGCAAGTTTAATGCTCCAGTACATAAAAAGCACCTTCCACTTACTTTAAAAAAAATCAGTTACTGCATCCACAGAAGCAGTTTTTGTATCAATCGGTTCCTATTTTAACACATTTGCAATGTGTTTAAACATACTTCATGCTACTACTTGATATGGAAACGAGACTGAAGTTGATCGCTTTCCAAGGACTCCCATCCAGTTTAACATTGCAGAGAGGGACTGTCACCGCCAGCTCCCAAAACTTCCACAGGATGCTTCCTTTTCTTAGTCCCTATCAACCTCTGTTCCCACCACTGAAAGGTCAAAACCGCATATGAAATATTTAGCATGAGATTCTGTTGCTGAAAACATTCACTAAAAACACAGACAGCAGTCAGGTTTAAGAGCAATTCCACAAAAGTTTAAACAGCAATTCTACAAACAAGTAAGACAGGTAAAGTATCAACAAGTCCTTGTTATGCATTTGCTGACAAATATCTTTTTCTCTAACTAAAGGACAATTTGATCCTTCAGTGACTGAACAAAGTCTCTAACAAGCAAGTTTTTATGATTCGACACTGCAGATTTTTACGATCCATTCAGAGAAAACAAGTGTTCATGGTGATGGAAAACATGTTTTATAAAAGAAAACCATGCACAGAAATCTTTAAAACTCACCCAGTATTTAAAAGTTGTTTCAAAAGAAAAAGGAGCTAAGTTCTTCCAGCGACTTGCTCTCCTGATTGTAAATACAGGCTGAAGTCTAAAATAGACATCCTATCATTCAGCACAGTCACATCTGAACATGCAAACTTCCAGAGGGTAGAAAGAGGGCTATAACTTACACCAGGCAGTCCAGGGATAAAATTCACTCTGGCACAGGAGAACACACAAGACAACACCGAGAAGCATCAACGCGAGTCCAGACTCTTATTCAGTAGGTGAAAATCTGCCTCCTCTTAAGCAAAGAATTCTGCTGGGGGTGGGCACTGATAAAACACAACACTGCGTCATGACTGCACTAGTGAGACAAACCAATCCAATGAAGCTCATATTAAAAGCAACAAAACGTTACTTTTTTTTTTCCCCCTCCCAAGCATAGGCAAAGACGAGAAGGGAAATCTCATTTTTGACGGCCAGCTGGGCATTTTGGTGAAATCAGGTAACCTCTGAGGAGCCCCAGGTCTTCTATTTGCAAGCACGCTTAAATACATGCTTAATTCAAGTGCATGTGACAGCAGGGTACGTACATACAATTTGGGAAAGATGTTGCACGCTTTTTACTTTATCCATGTCAGCAGAGGTCTCACAGGCTACGCAGACTGCAGAAGGTTAAAGATGTGCACGAGTTTTGACTGGAACAATGCCTAAGCAAGCAACTTCGCTTTCAACAGTTCAACCTAAATTACCCAATCCAAATTCCTTTGACCGCTTTCCTTTAAGTGGGAAACATTTTTGTATGTATGTCAAGGCAAAAATAATGTTTGCCTAAAAGCACCGGGCTTAGCTTTATATAAAATATTTGCCTTAATACTATATAATGCAATTAAACCATTTTATTCAGCAAAAAGGAATGTAAATCAAAACTGTATTGTCACAGTGTAAAAATCTGACTGACAGATGCAAATTTATTTGGACATGTTTCTGGTTTATAAATAAATGATGTTTTAAATTTAATTTTTAGGTTTTACTCCATTCTGAGTCACTCAAAGCCATGGCATCGTATTCCAACATAATAAACTTAAATTGGTAAATGTTCTGCGTCCTGATCATTTCAGAAAAGCCAAATCATCAATTTAGATTTGTAAACACAGACTTGGAAACATAGTTCTTACCTCATCTATTTTTTCAAGTTTGAATAAAGGATATTTCTTAACAAGGAGGCAAAAGTTTTCTAAATTGGTTAAATTCAGCTGCAGATGATATTCAGGGATAATTTGGTAATCTGAAGAGTAGTTCACTTTTCTTAAGAAAACTCACATGGATTAGTAAACCCACATCATCATCTACAAAGAATTAGGGCAAAACTCCAGCTAGAAATCTGCAATGCAGAAATGACATTCAAAATCCCTATTAAATAAAAAGAATTATAAGTATCAGGCCACGATTCTTTGTAAGAAATGCTGACTCTTTATTTAAGGTCAACATCCAACTACTGTTAAGCTCGCAATATCGCTGCTAATTTTGTGAAAAGCTACATCTGTTAAGTCTGGTAACAAAGTCTTTCCTTTTACTTCTGTAGTAGCTGGCAAACAGGCTTCCTAGTTTTAGAAAAGTGAGCGAGGTTGGTACTTTCACACTGGCTTTCCCTTATGTACAAAAGCAACCAATTTTAACAAAAAGAATACTAATCTTTTCCTGCAGTTCTAAACACATCTCAATACATTTTTGTTTGTTTGTTTTAGAAGTAGCATCAATCAATTCAAATGAGAGTGATCATAATTGTAAACATGAAGTCAGCCTGTATTTATAGGTCTGGAATCCAAGGTTTTAAGGAAGTGAATAAACAAACACAGAAACTTTCTTGCAGCACTTATTTAACTTTATAAAGTAAAAATAATAATAAAAAAAGAATGCAAAATATTATTTCATGTTCTCTTTATAGCTGACAAGTTGTTGATGTCTGGCTTGGTAAAGCTCAAACCCGAACGGTCCGAGTAAGCGCTAAACCCACTCTAGTAAAGGACCATTCACCCAGCCTAGAGTAACCACCACCAGTGTGCAGATGCAGGTAAAAAAAATGTCGAAAGGACACATTATTTGGGAGCTATCTACATCGATTTGAAAAGCCAGAAGTTGCCGGCCCGACCTGTGGGAATCATCTCGGACCCAGCAGAACAACAAACTGGAACCATTTGAGTGCTGCTTCCCATGAGCCAGTCCAACCACAGTCGTGGTTTCTTGTTGACCTAAGCTTCAGAGCTCGGTCTACGCGCGAAGCAAAGGATATAATAAACAGCACAGAGAAAAAGAATTATCTTCAAAGTTTTTGTTCTGCTAAATCAGCATTGTGGACCTCAGGGATGGGAAAATTCAAGCCAAGATAGGTTGACCATTAAAAAGAGTTACAATTTGGGATGCCACTAAAGAAGCAGGCAAAGGAAAATTTATATGACCACAAAATAAATGATGAGGATCGGCTTTTGGCGATGGCAGCACCAGTTTGGTTCCCATCAAATCAAATCAAATATTTGTAGAAATTATAAATATTATATATTACAATCTCAACCAGATATCATAATTTTTTTAAATTGTAATTTATTCTAGTAAATCCACAATTGAGAGATCCCCATTTGATTCAACAAACCTACACTATGCAGATTTATATTCTGGTTTAAACAATGTAATAGGACATGCTGATTTAAATAAATAATTTTAAACCCCCTTTGTTTTACATTTCTGCATCAGCTGTTTTCTGAAAGATGCCCAGGTTCTCATTTACCAGTAACCACTAAAACAACATTAATTTGCAACTTAATGTAACTTTTATATCAAATGCAACTGGCCTTTTTGCCATTCAGATGGGAAGGCTACATATTTAAGCGATTATACTTATTTTAAAATACATATATTTTTAGTAGAAAATAATGGGGGTGATTATAATTTTCTAACATAAAAACCTGCAAGAATTGGAACCCAAATACCTGTAAACTGCATTTGGTCAGAAATGGAAATACCATTAAAACATCCGAAAGCTGCAGGACATTGTTCCAGTGACGCTGTGCCAACTTAAATAAGGTTACTGACCAGCAACGGGAGCTTTCAGGCTTTCACATACCTGCTCATACTCTTAAGATTGGGAGCCAAAGGTAGCTGGAACTGGGGACTTCTTGTTTCCTTTACCAGCATTTGTGGCTCTGACCCTGCGTGGGAACCCTTATTTCCCCTCAGTCCACAAACCAAGAAAATAAAATTAATGAGGAGGAATGAAAATGGGTGGCAGATGACTGCACAGGTATCACATAGTATCTCAAAGAACTCCAGCTCTTGCAATACCCTTCCTTCTGGTTTGAAAGGCCCCCATGACCATCTAGGCTGTTCATTACCTGGAAATCACTCCTGAGGTTCTCAAGGCTAATAAATTTAACACAGTTCTACTGAATGCAGCACTATTTCTGGGTGCTTCGGCAACTCCATTGTGCCTAACGAATACCAACAAAACTCTGCATATCTGCTCTGCAGATATCGTATAGCTACAAACATCATTCCAGCTGGAAAGAGCCAGCTCCAACCAACAAAAGTACATCTGCTATTGCATACTGGGTAGCAAGCTCCAACACATTCTGTTACCTATCAGGATAATCTTGGAATAGAAAGAGATGCCTTCATGCTTCACTGCAAGAACAAACATCTCAGGGACTCTCTGAAAAGTCTAATGTGGTAGACATAAAAATTAAGTAGTCACTTGGCATTCAGGGATGGAACAACTCCTCTGCTCTGAGGAAGCAAACCATTTGGATGGGCTTTCTTGACGGCTCTGAACTTTGTCACATTGTCATCCAAATCTCTTTTTCCAGCAAGCCCCCAGGCTTTCAAAGAGGACATCCCACCCCATCTAGGAGACAACCATTCCTGATGGTTGAGGTGAACTGGCTGTGCTTGCATAGGCATGCAGGGAGAGCTGCCATGTCACAAAGTGAGACTCTGCTTGGTATCACACTTATCTATTGAGCAAGCGAGCCCTGGGAAAATGAAAAGGAGGAACCCACCACGGGAATTGCCAGAGGCCAAGGCTGGTGCAGAGGATGACACAGGCTCTGGGTGTCATGTGGCCTGGGAGAGCCAGGCTGGCTCCAACCCCTGCCGCAGCACAAACCCACGCCAAGCCAGGAGGAGTTCAAAGGCAGCAAGGCTTTGGCCAACACTGATTCAAGCACTGCCCCAGTGAATGCCGGGGACTGGTCTCGTATCGCCCATGACTCTGGCTGATTCACCAGAGACTGAGTGTACTACATCCATACTAAGCACAAGGAAAGGGGTGCCTTGATGCTCTGAGCCTCCCTGAGCTTAATCCACCATTTCCCCTTCCCAGCCCCATATCCGAAGAATGCAATCAGCATGGGCAAAGTATTTCTAAAAGCCCTGGCTACTGCTGACAACTCAAGAAGCGTTATCCTGAATTACTAACAGACCTATACTGACTTTACCCAGAACACAAAAACTGCCCATGAAACACCCCTGTGGCAACCCAAAAATATGTGTTTTGCAAATTCAGAGGCTTATGCAAAGATCTCGTTGGTAAGAAGCCAGAGCGCGGTTGCCAAAAGTCAACAATGTGAATTTTTCAGATAAAGGAAAGCTGACACCTCAAGCCCCAGATTGCCTGCCATCTCCATTTTGGTTTGGGTTTCAGAGAATAACCGCTGTGGAGTCTTTTCCCATTGAGCCAGAAGAGATGGCTGGGGCTGCCCTGAGTCCTATGACTCTCTCTTCAAAGGGAGCTGGAGCGAGAGAGTTGCTCTCAACATGCCAAACCACACTGGCTGGCTCTCACTGGCAACCTCCAAAACTGGTGTGGCCAGCAGGACAGAAGACCGAGCACTGCTGAAATGAGCTAGCTGAATGCCAGAAGGAGGAAAGGACCAGGGGTATAACCAAAGAGAGGAGGGACGATAACACTCACAGGTGCCGATCAGGGTTATGAGGGTAAGTGGAAGTAGATGAGGCCAATACATTGTGGCAATGGAAATTCAGCTTGGGTGTTTTTTTTCCTATGAGCATTGCAGTTATAAAGATACAAAGGTGGAAAGAGCAATGAAAGCTGTGACCTTGGCTTCATTTCATAGGAACAGGAGCCAAATATTACACCAGGAGGCTGCTGACTGTGCCTAATCCTGTCTGGAGACCATGCAAAGAATTGCACCTGCCAACTAATAGGCCTGGTTTCCCCCCCAAATCCAAGAGATGCTGATCTCTGTTCTCCAGGGTCCATGTAATGGTCCACATCTATCTCCTGTAGCCTGTGCTGCTAGAGACAGGAGGAGCATGATGGTGAAGCAAAAACCTTGAGTTCCACCTACAAGGCAGAGTTAACATGCCAGCTACTTCACTGTAGGCTGACGATGCTGCTGAAGCAAACAGGTGGCCAATAGACTTGTCATATTGGCTAGGAATTAAATCATCGCCAATGCCAACACGCCAAAGAATGTCCCACTGACAGTACTTGGCTCAGCAAACACCTCCAAGAGGACTTACTAAGGGCATGTGGTCCTGTGAAGCAGGTCAAGAAAAACTAGGCTTTACCCTCTACAAAGGAAAATGTTGCTGTCCACTTCGATGCTTCTCTTGTGTGAGAATTAGTGCTGAAAATCATAGGAAAAGTGGACCTACAAACCAGCTTAATATAGCGGGCTTGGTCGGGGATCTTATTATCAAGAACTCTCTCCCTCAGATGAGTTACTGCTCATGGAGAGATGGCTCCATTTTATCTGGGCTTTTTCTAGCCTGGGAGCAAACCCTGGTAACATCAGCATTTGTGCTTCAGTGGCCCAGTGCCTATCTCCAGGTGAAGCACAAAGAGTCTTCCTAAAGGTAAGGGCAGGATAACAGGACACACATTGCCTCCAGTGAACTAACGAGCGTATTCGTCTACAGCAAGAGCGTGAACAGCTAGAATTTCTCTGCTTGCTCACACAGAGGCTATAAAGAGAAGAGAAAGTCATTAAAGTAGCAGGAGATATTTCTTCGAATACATGGCACCAGGAAACAGCGCCAGTGGCTAGTGTGCCTAGCCCTATTAAAAAGGTGTTTATAGCTGAGCTGTGCTCATGATAGCAGTGCATTACAGCACCCCGGCAGTTGCCCAGAGGAAGAAAGACAGCATGGATGCAGCTGAGAGTGCAGGAATAGCAAAGGGGATTCCACAAGGAACCCTCCCTCTTCCCTGCCTTTCTGGAGAAAGGTGAGAATCGGAGCTATCCGTGCCAGGATCACCACAGATTCAACGGGGAGTTCTCTAGACCAATGCATTTCCCTTGCAGAAAATGACCTACCCGACAATGGGAATGACACAGCGCTGACACAGACCTCTCCGCTCCATACAAGTGCCGAGAGAAGAGCCACACCACTCCAAGGCAGGGTGCAAATTCCCAGTAAGCTGAAGTATCAGAAAAAAAACATCAAGCAAAAAAGGACAAAAGAACCTAAATAAATAAATAAAATTAAGTCTACAGCAGCCAGGTATGACAACCATGCCACGTGAAGAGAGTCCTCTGGAGTATGGAAGCACATGTGGAGCACATTTCTTGCAAGACCTGGAAGGGACCACAGTCTACCTCTGTCATATTGTTAAGGAAAAATCACTCAGTGTTATGCATAGAACAAATGAGCAAGTGGATCATCATGTAAAGAACACTGAATACTCAGGAAAAAAAATTATTTTAAAGAAGTAAACAAGGAATCCATAATTAATAAACAACTGGTGGTTTCTGGTCACCAAGACCTTCAGAAGTCACAGAAATTGTTTCCTCTTCTATCTCTTCTACACATAAATTAAAAAGGGAAAAACGATTATGCCATTTTTTCAACTCAGCCTTGAATTAATCAGATACTGAATTAAATCCAATGAATAAAATAATGTGAACAAAACAGTTGCTCTGAAACAGTGGAATACATCACTCCCCAAATGGGCTTAATATTTCAATTAACACTGTCTCCAAGCATTTAACCAATTATGTCCCGCAGTTTGATTTTGTTTTCTTTAAAACTTCGGCAGACATGAACTCCTTTGAGTTTAATTTTGTATTTAATACAAGTAACAGATTACAATAAATTTGGGCTATATTACAAGTTTGTTTCTCTCAAATCCAAAGTACCAGGGTTTTAAAATAAACATAATCCTTTCCAGTTTTAAAAATTTCTCAACTGAGCAAAAAGTATTTTCCATTCTCCAAAGTAATCCAGAACATCAGCCATATTGTTCATTAATGTACATTCAACCTGGGACACACTGGTGTCGCTAATCTAACGTGAAATTCAGGTGTGTAAAAGACCATGCTTTATCTACTTTAAAACACAATCATCAGCTACTGACAAATATATTTAAAATATAAAAAAATTACAAACTGAGCCACTGGCTACTCTACTAATCCTGGGATTTTACTTTGCCTGGGATTCTCTAGGGTTTATTCAGAAAACACAAATTAATTGCACAAACGCAGAGGCACAGTTCTCCATCAAGAAAGTCTTCCACGTGAACACACGAAAACCCACACCGAGAGTGCCTCACGGGTCGACCTAAAGAAAGCAAATACTATGAAAGGAGTAATGCTGGAAGAAAACACTAGGTGAACATAGAGGCAGAAGAAAACAGAAATGTGCAGATTTACTTGTTCCAGTCAACAACAGTAACTAAAGTTTATTGATTTCAGTTTCAGCAGCTAAAAATCCATGAAAACATTTTTATATGATACAGACAATACTATCCCATATTCAAATTTCTATCAAAGTGATAACATAGGCCAGGACTTTCTCACAGTCATTGCAATTTACTTATCTCTTAGTACAGTATTACCTATTTTAAACTATAAATATTACTAAGTGCAAATAGGTTTTGTATCCAAATTTAATTTAGCTGTTCAATTATATGGAAATATCTAAGTAAAAAGACTGAAAAAATAACTGTTAGCTACAAAAATAGCCGGACACATTCTCAGCCACTGTCTCCCAACTGTTCCCTTTATATCCACTGTAAAAGTACTTCCAACACACTAATCATATCTATGCGGAAGAAACTAAAATTATATGTATTCAAACTATTTTCATTAGAAAAACAGTCCTTTAACAACTGCTTTTACTCTTCCGTCTAATTATATACTTTTAAAGGCCAAATATTCAGCCAGCATGCAAAAATAACCATAGCCTTTTATTACAGCTAAAACATCAGATAAGAGTTTGTAAGAAAAATAAAGATGATCTTTGCCTCTACCAGCAACACTGTCCAATATAGGAAATTAAATTTAATTTTTAAATTTTAAATACATATATGTCAAAGTCTTAGTAACTCTGTATCAGAGACTTACTACAAGTAAGTCTGTTCACAGCATCATAATTTGCTGGATTGCATGGCTAGTATTTCCTTGGAGATACTTCACCTAAAAGCCAAGATGTTCAAAAAACTACCTTTCTAAAAAGCTCTCCCCTAACTCAATACTAATTAATCTGCACTTAAAACCCCACAGCCCTGTCCAGAAATCTTACCCATCTGGAATATTTTTGTGACCAACAGTCAAATAAAAAAGATCAAACAGATTAATATTTGATTCTGACATCTGTCTAAGGACAGCATAAGAACAATACATTATAAAGTTACTCAAATTAGAGGGCTAGCATTTTTCTTTACCTATGCACCTGTCATACTTTTTATGCAAAGGCTGTTTATTAAATGCAAGCAAACCCCCTGATTTCCTGTTTTGTAACAGTCATGGTCTGATCTTTTCCATATTCAATGTATGTTTCTACAAAAAAACAAAATTGATTTCAAGTACAAAGCAACAGCTTTCTAATCCACAAATTAAAACTACAGCGATGTTCTGCTCTTCCTAAAACAAGTTTGAAGCCATGATTATATTAAAGACACAGATGTGAGGGGATTTTTCAACTTCCAAACAGATATGCAAACAAAGTATTACAATCCAGGGGTGCAGGTAAATGAATAAGCAAGCAAACTACGTGACGTTTGCGCAGCGTCCTCTCAAATCCTGCAATCCCTTCTAGAAAGTCTGGGTCTACATCTCCCTCTTCTTTACTCATGTTCTTCTCACATGGCTTGGTCTCAGAAACTTTCCATGCCTGTAACGGAAACTTGAGCCAACTTCGTAAATGTATGATTTCTTCATCTCCACTCATCATCCACTTCTGTTTCTGAGAAGCTCCTCATCATGACACCTGTATCTCAAGAAGCAAAACAGGAAACATCACAGGGATGAAGCAAGGAAAGATGAATAATAATATGCCTCTGTGTCTTTAATAAAATCCCAACTTTCATTCAAGTTCCTTTTAGGAAATAAGAGTTCCTTTCACAAAAGCAAAGTTTCGCCAAACTGGGTATGTAAACATCGCGTGCCAAAATTGAGGCAACCAATGAAAACTCCCAATCTGCACCTCTGTTTCTGACATGACAAGCAGGAGAAATCCTGTACTGGCTAGCCTTACATACTGTGCAAAACATCATCAGGTGCCAAGCCTGCAGAACTAGTCTGCGGCAGCCAGCTCAACTAAAAGAAACCGCTGACCCATCTAACTAATCTGCTACCGAAAACAATGCGAGTTATCTTTACCCAGGACCCATTTGTCCAAGTAGGTAGAGCTCTAACCCACAATCAGATGAAAAACTAAGATATAAACCTCTCCTCTGCTCTCCCCACGGCTCCTTAATCTATGCAACTTCCACAGTACGTCTGCGTTTTTATACACTTAATCAGGTACCAGAGATGCTTCCTCTGCATTACAGCAGTTTAACTACAAGGTGACAAAGGCCTAAGGTATTTTCAACGTGTCTTTGTCCCCAAAATCAAGTCAATAAAATTTGGGGTTGGGGCAGAGGGGACTTGCCTGTCTGTTTCTACCAGCCAAAACTTGGGACCAAGCAGGCCCAAAGCCAACAGCAGCACTGTTCAGAGTTTAACAACAAAAAGGCAGAGGGATGACTCATCCGCAAAATGGAGACACAGCCATCTTGCGTCCAAACAAGCAGCCCAAACCATTTGCCTGCCTCACAATTTTGCCTGAATGCTGAACGAGGGGGTGCAAGAGAAACGATCTCTGCAGCCTCCCCCACCATGAAGCCTCGGGGCAGATAAGCAGGCACCAAAGCCATTCTGCCAGTGAGACGGAAGCATGAAAGCAATTTTCCCTCTCCCTTTTAGGGTTAAGGCCATCTTTAAATAAACATTAGCACCAAAATCTCTTCTTAGTAGAGGCAGAGCAGATCCTACCTCTTATCAGCTACCATCTCAAATTCTCAGAATTCCACCTCCCATCTGAAATCCTCCTTTCTTCTGCAAAAGCACTTGACAGCAGCATGCTCCATACACGGGCACACTTCACTCTGCAAGACAACACAGTCCTTCGCCAACTCCTCCCAGTGAAACAACATGGGCTGTTTTGTCTTTCTTACACTAGAAACAAGGGACAGCTGTAGGGACAGAGTCCCATCCGAGCACAAAAAGTCTTGGTTTTGGTTCTTGCACACTGCAGTAGAGAAGATAACTGAGCTTTGGACAGTCAAAGCAAGAATCACTCTGACAACACCCTGGGTATTGCAGAAACAATAGCTGTTAAGTAACTGGACAGAAATATATTTGCTGTGCAGGGATTATATGTCAAAGAAAAATACATATTCCCTCAATTCTGAACTCTTGAAGAAGTCCTTACCCTCAAAAGTGTTTAGGTGGCAAACAGTCCTGAAAGCCTCTGCCTCAGTGATCATGTCTGCTACTGAGAAACATTTTATTGCCTACTCAGGAAAGGCAACTATCACGGATTTTAAGAGTTTACAGAGCACAAAAGCTAAGGCAGCCACACATGTCCCATCAGCGGGACATCCAGAACATAGGGTCCCAATACTATCCACTTATTTTATACCACAGTGATCCTTAATCTTTTATCATGATGAACACCGTATACAAGAAGCAGAAACCACCATTTCACTGTTCCATAATCACCATAACTCCATATTCTCTCTGGGCACCAGAAATCAACTGCGGACAAGTAATTCAATTTATTATTGACATCCTCACTCATTAATCAGATGTCTACACTCAGCATATGCACCATACAGATTACAAGACATCCAGGCTGCTCACTATTGCATGCAGAAAGAGAACTGTGGAAAAAGATTAATAATTGTCAAAAAGATCTGACGCTGGCTGTCACCTGAAACAACCAAGGAATTTTCTGTTTTCTTTTGAAAAGACAATTTACTGTCAGGCTGGTACTTCTAACTTTGATCTTCCTAGCAGCCAACACTGGCAGAATTTTGTAGCTCAGTAACAAAACACAGAAACCTCCCGGACTGTTAACTCAATTACAGTATTTTGGCAAGGAAGCCTTCCCCTTATACCTTGGGGAAAGTCTTAAGATTAAACAGTGCATGTTTTAAAGGCACATGTGCCTCAATTACTTAGTGTAACTCTTCATGCACCTAATTGCTTTGAGAGAAAAAGCATTCCACGGCAACTTACTTGGAAGCAATGGTTACATAACCACACTGACTGTCCTGTGCACGGAAACATAAATTATAAGGCAAATTTCAACCTAATCTCATGGAAAAGGATAGAGATTTCACAGGTGCTCAATTCCTACAACAGGGTTGCAGAATAAATAACTGAGGCAGCCCCCTGAGCAATGTGCGTGGTTCACAAACATCAGTGAGACGTCACATTTTGATTAAATATACCCAAGAACTACAAGGCGGTGAGAGGCTGCTCAGACACTGTGCTGTTGGGAAAATCAGGGACACTAACGGTACTGCTGTGTAATGGAAAGAAAGAAGGGAAGGTATTTAAGGTACCACAGTGCCACCAAAACTGAGAAAGCTGCAGGAAATGCTCATCTTCCCTAGTTCAGCTGCTCACGGAGCTACTTTTTAATCTACGGAGCGATACAGCAATGCCCCATGTGCCCATCACAGTACCATCTTTATGCGGGCTGCTGCTGACGTGCTAGCAGGCACTTCTCAGGATTTGTTAAAGGCACTTGGTCAACAGTTGTCCTCTTTTGCCAACGAGAAACTGGAAAAGTAGACATATACTGCGGTACAGATGGCCTCAGAAAACCCTAAACAAGAAAAAAAATGCTTCTCAAACCCTTTCAACAAGATCCTGCCCAGGCAGGGTAAGCTAAGCAGTGCCACAACAGGTCAGATTGTTGGTGCATCTGTTTGAGAACCCTGCCTCCTGTGATCGGGACCAGACGCTTCAGAAGGTGGAACAGCTCAGGTAGTGAACAATGATGTAATTCACCCAAAGGGGAAATTCCTTCCTGACCTCATCAATTAGCATGAAGGCTTATATGCGTAATTTATTTTTAATCCTATTTACTGCAACTCTGGACATTGTCATTATATATATAAATGTTCAGGTCTGCTTGGAATCAGACTAAACTTTTGGCCTCCGTAATATCATGTGGTATAATTATGCCAGGTTTCAAATGCACTGATTTTCAATTTCATTTAAACATCCCTTTGTTCTTGCACTATGGGAACTAGCACAGCTATCAACCACCTCCCCTCCCCTTCTGAGGGCTCCACCACGGCTTGCACCATAAGCTCCCCTGCCATACTATGCTCTGTTACAGAGCAGGAACATAATCTGAGGGCCTTTAAGGCAACAAGTTCTCAACAGTTATCCAGCAACATTTCTATATGCTAAACTTCTGGGATCTGCTGGAAGCTGGCAGCTCCACCAGAACTTCACCAGGCCCTACCCTCTTCCAGACCTTGACAAGCTCACTCTTCTGATGTTTTCCACTCCACAGCTGCCACCCTTATAAGCAAACTGTTTTGCCCTGTGTTGTGCTCTTTGAACCCCCATGACATTCTGATAAATTTAGTTATAAAAGAACAGAAAAGCAGCATACCATGTTGGGCTTTTCAAGCTCACACAGGAGTCTCTCCCTCCGAGCAAAGAATTCCCCTCCCATTCCATGCCTGGATAAAGAACAGCATCCAACCAAGCAAAACCAATCCCATTTTGCTCTTGGCTAATGTTCCTGTGGGCTGCAGGTTCCTCCATGCAACAACGTTAGCCTATGTTGTTACTTATGGATGAGCTCATGACGTGTTCATCATGATTATTATGCCAAGTACTTACTAAAGCTCCAGTGCAATTAGTCACTGTCGTTTCTGCTCACACAATGCTTGCAAGAGGCGTGAGGCATAAAACCACACCTTCATTCAACAACAGTTTGGTGAAATAAAAAATAAAATAACGATGTATGCAAGCAGCAGACAAGGATCAGAAACTCTTAAAGCAAACTTGAGGTTCTAGATCCTCTCGTCTACCCAAAACATATTCCTACTTTCCATATCTGTTTGGGCTGCATTTTCTTTTCCCAGCCTCTGAAGCTAAAACTTTGGACCCCAGGTTCTTAATCCCAAATATTAGGTCTAACAGTAAGTCTGTCTGATATCTCATGGGAAGATGGCCCCCCAAGGAGATGATGGGAGTTTTTACAGCATCTGCGAGAAACACCACATAGCCATCACTGTTTTACCGCAAGTGTTTTATTATAGGCTTGGAACTGGTGAATTATGGCAAGAGAACACCTCTTTGCCTCAACCAAGTAGAAATTTACACCATTTCATCCCTCTTTAGAAGAATCTTCAGGCAAGCAACTGGTCGAGAGAAAACTCCTTTCCCAGCCTATGGTCCATGAATAAATGGAGCTCTTTAATGATCAAAATAGCACTAATAGAACTGGTAACAGGCACCACTTTGCCAACTGTTAGCTCATTAGTAATACAACTTCATGCAACTTTTTTCTCTATTTAAGTATCATATGCTGATCAGAGTCAATAAAATCACAGGCCTCACAATGGCAGTTAAATTGTCCCATTGCATACTTCTCAGTGACCTCCCCATGCTGTTTAATAGTTACGCAGCAGTCTTAGAAACTGTTCCAGAGTGATGATCTTAACAGTTTCTTCCTCAGAGGCCTTATACGCTTTCCTGTTCTTCTGTCTCACATGTGTAAAGACAACATACTGAACTGAGTACTTCTACAATGCTCTTAGGCAATGCTCAAACAGCGGTCCAAGCCACAAGCTTCAGACCACTGCCATACCAGCATCTCCGGGACCTCTGATCAGCCATCAAGTGGTTTGCCTTTGGCATTTCAGGATTTGCTGAGGTCGAAAGACAGTAATGATAGAGAACAATTCTCCCATCAGCAGTGGCAAAAGTAATTTTGGAGGCCTTGAGCGCAATGCTTTCACCGCTTTTGGGTTGTTACTGAATATGAAGTGAAAAAGATGTGATATTTTCTGTTAGTCACACACAAAAATGGAGTTTGGGTAAGGAAATCTTTTAACAGACTCAAAGGTATTTTTGGCTGGTAGAATTCTCAATCTGTTGTGCTAAAATTAGCTTTAAATAAATGTGTAATATAAGCAGTACATACTTTGCCTAACAAAAAAATCCACTGGCCACTTACAGATCACGTGAACTTGGTTATTTAGTTGAGCTAAGAAGACCAGTTATTCCAAGCCGTATCTGACTGAAGATTTGGATCTGTTTAGCAACGGCACTGCTGCATATCAAAACGCATGATGAGCCACAGCTCATAACCAAAGGGAGGGAAAGTTCCTGCAAACAACGGTTGCTGCCATTTAACAAGATGGTCATGAAGAAAAGAGATATGATTGAAAAAGCTTGTGCCTCTGCCTGTAATCTTTCAACCTTCCCTCTGAAAAGAAAAAGCAGTCCACCCTTCCTTCCATACTACAGCATAAAGAAATCGGATGTCTTCAACTATCACTCCCTGGTGTCCACCAACCAAAGCTATGGAAGATTATATTCTTACTTCTTTTCCCCTTCGAGCTTTTCATCAATCAGTAAAAGGGTTCCCTAAGTTCTGCTCTGTTTTTACAGCCAGTAAGTTGGTTCTAATATTGCTCATCGAAGCATATACCATGATCTGAGCAATGGCAAAATAAGAGTCGTTCAAACATACCGAGTACTCTGTGCTGGGTAAAGTTCACAGCAGCTGTTCCGAGTCCCAGAAAGACATCTGAGAGAAGCGCCATAAATAACGAGATCACATGGAGTCTCCCATTGCACAACCAACATACATCTTTCCTGCTCAGGAATTTATGCTTCACACCCTACGCTGTCAGTCAAGAGCGTATCACAAACTATGTTTTCAGGATGATCCAGAGGATATTTTGGAAAGTAGTACAGCCCTCCTGCCGGACGAGTCTTTTCAAAACACTCGTTCTATTCCATTACAAAAAAAGACAATGTTTCTATAATCTTATCCAAACCGCGGCCTTTTTTAGGAGCAAGCTATAGATCCACACATGCCTTTATACATCACAGATGTCTAAAACCAGTTCCAGCAAGTCTGACAGTCTGGTGGAAACTGAAAGGGACTACTCCTTCGCAGACTCAGGATCTAAGTTTGTCTTCAGAAGGGAAAATGTAAGGTATTTTCTCAGACTCCTGTTTCAGCAAATCCCTAATTTGAGCAGCAAGAATTTTAAGATTATTAATTCATTTTACTGTTAGATTAAAATTAAACCCAGTGCTCCTAAAACATCTAATTCCCAGGCCTCTGCAAGGGGAGAAACAATTTTCAAAGCAGTGCCTAGCTATAACTGAGAAAGAAGATACACGGCTATTTTATAAAGTTGAGATTCTTTCTTTCTTTTTCTGGAGTTTTGCCACAAATTGCCTTCGAGGGCTTGGTTCAGAAATTCCAAATTCAGTTTATTGTTTTTCTCATTGAGAACTAACTCCTTTTAGCAATTCTGTTAATCTTGGAGTTTGGAGTTATTTTTATTAAGGTAACGCCCAGAGTTTAGATATTCCATAAAAAGATAAGGAATTATTTTCATTAAAGTAACACCCAAAGCTTAGACATTCCTTGCAAAAATCAGGCAAAGCACCTTCATTCTTAAAAAGGTCCTTAGCCTTTTCCTTGTAAGCACAGATTTCACAGAGACAACTGAGCACTGAGAAGTTTTATCGGGCTTTTTTTTTTTCAGAGTTGGAAAAAAAAGTTATTAAGGCAGGATTTTTCCTGCCTAAAAAAATCCTGAGCTTTTTACTCTTAAAACAACGTGTTGGATTTTTCCTCCTCCCTTCTTGTCTTCTGTTACAGAAGAAGTAGTACCAATTTCCACTCCCCGACATCAGATTTCTCATGAGACATTTGTGCTGGCCTTGGGGTTGTTCCGCCAGCAGTCGATATCTCTGGTCAAGCTCAGTATCTGTCCCTTAGCCAGCAGGGAGTCCTGCCGACGCAGTTGACACCAATTTCTGATGAAGCTTGTTGACTACAAGAAACTTGTTCTTAGCCTTTAACTCGTATGCGACAACAGAAATGGGGCTGCAAAGTAAAGGATCTTACCTCCTTTCTCAGGGGCCTGAGGCACTGAAACCTTCTGCTCTCCGGTGGCAGCCCTGTCTCAAGGACAAGACCAAGTGCTGCCTTTTTGTTTGAGCAACTCTTATTAAACTAGGTGACATCATGCAGGTTTCTTACCGTGACTAAAACACAGTTTAAGGGTTCGGAGAGGAAAGGGAACACCTTTTGATCACTAGTTCCGATTCAGAGCATAAGCAACCGCAACTGAAGAGTGCGCTTTGTCAGCAAGCCTCCTCCAAATGCTATTGCTCTTTAGGCACAACAGGCCGAAGACATCATGGAGTTAATAACATGTTTTCCAGCAAGGTGCTTCTTCCCTGTTGAAGAAGGCACGTAGTGACAATTTTCAATCTCTTTAATGTAGAAATTAGGGCCAGGGCAAAATCTTTTCAATTCCTCTGAAAGAGAGGTTAAGTTGCAACATACCCACCTTTCTCTCTGCAGCGTGTATAATTTCAGCTTGCTCAATAGCAGCGGCACTCCTAAGTTCAGGAGGACTTTAAAAGGAGCGATTATGCTCACGAAAGTAAGCTAACGTGAATAAACTGCCCAGGCAACAGGGAGACATTCCAGAGCCCTGTGCTGTCACCAGGCTTTTGGCCAATGCTGCTTAATCATATATGCAAAACGCAAATTACAGAAAGATTCATCATAGGTTAGAAAATTCTCAATGAATAATTTTGCACTGCGCTGAAGAAACTTCCCCACAAACCATGCCTCGGACAAAGGCACTGAGATCTTCTCCCCATTTTCAGAGTTTCTACTGATGTCAGTGGTACAAGTTGTACAGCAAAGGCTTCCCCTGAGGGTTTTCTTGATGCACATGGCAGTTTTGGAAGGGAAGTTTGACAGCAAGTTTAGCACCACCCAAGCATCACGCTGCTGAAATTCGGAACTCTTATGACTATAAGGCACCACGACAGCTGCTACAGGCTACGTTATCTGGCCTCGGCCGGCGCATGCTAATTCATACTATCCAGGCATGTAACACTGGACTGAAACTCAAAATGCTCATGGCACGGGGAAAGGTATTTTCACAACAAGGCCCACAGAGTTCACAACTTCTTCAGCTTTAAACATAGCCACACTCATAGCTTAGAAATATTTAAGACCCTCTTGAGCCTTGTCATAGAATTTATAAAGCTCTATCCAAAAAGCTTCCATCTTCTGTGCTGCACAGAGTATAAAACCTAGCCAGCCACGCTTTAGTTATGAGGAGAGGTAACTTTTCCACCACTTAACAGATTATAGTTTTCACATAGAGTCATGGTTGTAACTTTATCTGAAAACTGCATTTACAAAGATCTGACTGTTCAGCAGCTCCCATGGATGCAACAGAGCGGTCAGATTCTCAAGAACATCCCGAGTTATAATTGAGAGCAACTTGTTAACACTTTTTTGTAGGACCTTATAGATGCAAAGTTTTAACTGCTTTGAATGCCTTCCCTCGCATGCTTTATGTGACCAGACACCACTAAATCTACATATCATGATAGCCTTTTAAACAGTATTGGGTAAGCTAGTAAGATTAGCCTCTGTACAGCATTCTCAAAAATAAACGCAACTAAAGATAACTTTGGCACAATTTTTTTTCAAGGTCACAAGCTTTCCCCATCCAAGACATCTAATAATTCAGCATGAACAAAGTTCCACAAACGTTCGAGAATCTCTTTCTGTGCATGCCTACAAGCCCAACTACAGCGAATGGATGTAAAAAAATAGCTCTACCGTCTCTACCCTATCTGCCTTTGCTTTTAGGCATCGATTTTTTTACTACCAACTAAAGAAAGCACTTTTTTTCTACACGCAATATTGTGAATTAACAGGTAAAGATCACTGCAGAAATCTGAGGCAAAAATTCAAAAGCTGACTGCACCTTTCATCCCAAAACATATTTGTACAGTAAAAACAAAATATAAAAACGCCAGCAACACAGTCTATAGTTTTGCTGGGACAGAACTTCAATAGCTGCACTTAGGTCAGAAAAACAAATCACTACCTGTCCTTCCCTCATGGCTCAAGCAGCATTCTTCGAATGCAAACAGTAAATGGTACGTGCCCTGGAAAAGCTCTTGCTTTTGTTGCTTCTCCTTAAAAACGTTTTGTCTCGACGAGTAAGTTTGTGAGATGCTTGTGCCACTACCTCAGGTCCATCAATACAAGCGGAGCTGCAAGCCGCTCGAGATTTCTAAGCGCTTCACAGTGCTTCCAGCTCAGCTGTGAGGAAAATTGTAAAATTATTAGCTACAGAGGGCTGGGTTTAGTAAACTGGAAAGAATGGGCTCATTTTGACATGCTGCTTTATTGAAACGCACGGAGCCGCATCGGATGGCTGTTGAGGACCGCAGCCCTGGCGAGCGTGACAGAAGATGCGCCATTAGAAACGATTCATCCCCGCGCTGCCCGCTCGCTGGCTGACCCCTCGGGTGGGCAGGGCCGGGGGGAAAGAGGGCTGAGCTCCCGGTACAGCCATGAGCCCCGCGCCGGGACGCCGCTGCGGCGCCCGCGGGGTTAAGCCGGGCACAGGACGCGGAAACACCTTCCGCGAAGGATGGAGGGGGGAAGCCCACCCGGCCTGGTAGCCCGCTGCCTGCTCTCGGACCTCAAGCGCAACCGGAGCCGGCCCGAGCCCGCCCGTCCGTCCGTCCGTCCGTCCC
>VZSZ01000729.1:360398-472145 GCA_013398815.1 Ibidorhyncha struthersii
GCTTTTCTGGCGACTCCCCGCGGCTTTGCTGGGTTGATTCGCTTCGGTTTTACCTTCGAGCGGCACACCGGGAAGCCCCGCGGCAGGAGCTGCTTCAGTCCCTGCACGTCTTTCCTCGTCGTTCCTTTGCCGCTATTGCAAAGCAGGCCCCCCCTTTCACTCTCCTTTGGCACCTAACGAGTTCCCTTCACCCTCTTCTTCCACAGTGCTTGTATCAGTTCCTGGCGTTCGTCCCACCAAGCAATGGGAGCCTGAGAAAACCGGGCACAGCAGCGGTGATGGTGGATACCCAGCATCCACTCACCCTGCTGCTCAACGGCTCTGTGGGTGACAGAGAGTTCTGCAAGTACGTGGCCCAGCCCCAGGGAACACCTGGATAGCTCTATCCTTTTTTTTTTTTTTCTCCTTGAAGCCATGCACCTACTTATTGCCTGCTCATCACCTCCTTTTTCCTGACTGTTTAGACCTAGAGTTCAGTCTTCCCCCCGCTGCTGCTAACTGTGGCGTACGTTGTCATTGTGCTGAAAGGAGCCAAAACGTTATGCGTTGAGCCAACATGTGCAAACGCCTGGTTTCTCTTGCAGAGAGGCTGTAGTTCAAGGAGACGGGTGATGTAGGAGGCAGTGCGCGTGTGGTAAAGCATCTCTGTTGGGCTAGGGGAGGGTAATGCTTGGCAAAGGCAGAGTCAGGCGGCTCCTTGCTAGATCACGCAGTTAGGCCAGATTTTCAGCTTGCCTTTCCTACAAGCATTCAGGCTTATAGCCCCCCAAATGCTGCTGTGGTACCCGCATGTAGCGGTGATGGCTCAGCAAGTTTCGTTTCCTTTATCCTTTGCAGGATTCAGTATCATTTTGGAGAGTTTGGCAATTATTCCCTTGTGGTAAAGACCCTAAGTACAAGCACCAAAACTGTTTCTTGTGACCTAGTCATCAATGAAGGCCCTATCAACAGCTACCTCCGTATGTAATGCTCTGTTTTCCCCTTCCATTCTACAATTTGCATGTCTCCCTGCAAAACCAACTTCCTAAAAAGCATGTGCAGCCACTCATGCTGTGCTGAAGATGTGTCACGGGCTTGCTCCTCCTCTCTCAGCATCTTACCTCCTTATGTTTCATACACCCATCTTGAGGCCCTGACCAGGATCAGGCCTCTTCCCATGATACACTGTATGACCACAACGTTTTTGCAGCAGGGATTAGCCCAGAAAAATCAGTGGGTATGTGTCTGGAGGGAGATATTTTTGTAGTTAGTTCCTGTTTCCCTGCATGTTTATGTATGTACACCGAATCCTCCCTCTTCTTCCCTCTGTCGTGCTTCTCTCACAAAATGGGAAACAATTCATACGGTGTTTGCATTTTTGTTGCGCTATTAATTTTAAAACTCATGTCTTGCTTTTTTGTTTATCTGTTTTCCAGGGCTGTTTCAAACTCTTACCTACCTCTCTCCCATTCTTTTCCTTTACATGAGGTTATTCTTCAGTCCTTCCAGTTTTCCAGCTGTAAAGAAAAAATCTCCATGCATGCAAACTCTATTACCCTCTCCCCTGTCTTCTTCATGTTGAGGCTGTTTCTTCCAACGTATGGCACACTGACTTTTTTTCTCACCATTGCCTTGTGATGCAGTGCAGTTTTATTTTGCCTTTTTTTTATGCCGAGATGTGCAGTCACTGAGCTGCACTTTTAAATTAGCCTGCTTTTGGTTTGGGTTGTTTTGTTGTTTGTTTTTTTTCTGGGACTCAGGCTGGGGATGTGTATTGCATGGAGAAGGTGGTGTGGTGAATGGTGGGTTGGGCTTTTTGTCATGTTTGTGTCATGCTTGAGCAAGCCCAGGCTGCTGAATGGTTTTGTTAGGTCATTTTTACAGTTGTGTTCTTCCCTCTTTCATGTAGCTATTCTCTTTGCTTTCCTGGTTTACATGGGGATCCTTGCTATCCTGATTGTCGGGCACCTTTTTATGAAGTAAGTCAAGAGTATTGTGATACCTCCTCACACATCAAGTGGGGCCGTGTTTAAAAACATGTGTTGTAGTGTGGTAGTGCTTCAGAGTCCCACTGTAGCCCTGCTTGTAAATCAGATCCTGTTATCAGGTTGCCATGTACAAGTTAAGCTGTGGTAGCTGTCCATATGATAATAAATACAGAGTGATACAATTTCCCTTGAGGGATATCTTGCAGCCTTGTTGGCTTGTGTGTGGAGCGGTTACTGCAAAGTAGCTGATGTTTGCCGTAAGCTTGCACACACGCTGCCTCACCCTCGCATGACTTGTTCCTGGATCTAGTCCCAAATCAGCACCTAAGCATGTGTAGCATATGCAGCCTTCCATCCTGTGTACTGAATGACGTGAGTCATCCCTGCCTGTAAACAACCCGAGAATAAAGCCCCCAAACCTGAGCTTGTGGCAGTGTAATTACATAGCTGGACTTAACTGGGGTTTCAGGTACTGGCTGAATCTCACTATTATGTGTGTGAGCTGGGAAAACAGAAATAGACACTGCCCCGACTTCTGATTTATGCTGCAAAATAGTGGATATTAAGATGAAACTGGCCATAAAGTACTTCTTGTTTTGTTTTGTGTTTTAAACTCTTACTAATTTTCAGAATTGATCCAGTCAGAAACTGGGTTTACAAGAAACTGAACCCCAGAGAAACTGATCGTCTCATTAATTCTGTGAGTGACCACAGTATCTTTTAATTTGCATTTTGTAGTGTTTTTATCTCTGAGGAACATGCACTATCTGGACATCTGGGGACTTTTTTATTGATAATCATCTTCCCCTTGTACACGTTCCCCTTGTCAAATCTTGTATTGATGTCAGACAGGCAATTTTATGTCAACGGGGAGTGCCAGACTAGGTTCTGATGCAAGTTTAGTGGATTCCCAGTAGAGCTCTTGCAAGTCCCAACCATACATCTTTGAGCCCTCTTTAGTTCCCTTGAAGCAAATGTGTTGGTGAAAATACTGTCCCCTTCTGACACAGACAATGTAAGGGGAGGAAAGAAATGCCAGCTTTCACGTCTGCTTCCAGCTCAGTAGGAATTGTAGCAGGACCTACTCTTAAATCAAGATTTTTCTGGCAGCCCTAGAGCTGGCATTTCTGTGTGAGCCATGTTTTGTACTAGAATGCAGATAGATAGACCATCACAATCTGGGCTTCACATCTAGGAGGTCCAAACCTGTCTAGAAAAAGACTTGGGAGCAGAGCTCTGCAACAATTCTTGTAGTTGTTCATCTCCATAGCTCTGTTACAGCGATGTCTGCTTCTTTATGCTGTCACTGGGGCTGATCAGAGTGATTTAGGGAACTTGACTGGAAAGAAGCCTTTCCTGCATTTAAAAGGATTCATTATCTGCTGGTTTAGCTCTCTAAACAGTCTGTCCGTGGTGTCAGACAAGTGCTGACGGGATGGGATGGACTCTGAGAGTCAGCAACTGGATCTGCTCGGCTCTGTTGTAAAGTAGTACTCACAGTGAGGGCAAGTCTGTGGCTGATTTGGACTGGACCCAATTCTCATGAGTCTCAAACACAGCTTCTTTTCACTACATTGTTGTTTTCACCCTGGTCAAAGGTGTAATGTGGAGCATCTGCAAATATTACTGCAATATGGTGGAGCCATGAATGGGTTAGAAGTAGCAAGTGGGGAAACAAAAGGAAGAGGAAGATGGGGTGAACAAAGACAAACACAGTATGTGAAAGTTTGCAGTTTGCTGACCCCTGTTCCCTAGGCAGCTGATGCAGCTGCTGACTTGCTCTTTGTGTGTCTGTTTTTATCCTGAAGGAGCTGGGGTCCCCGAACACGACAGACTCCATTAGCAGTGATCCCACCCGGCGTTTGTGGAGCACAACCTCTCGGCAGCGGCTGCGTTCCCTGGATACCTTCCGAGGGTGAGCATAAGACCTTGCTCAAAAGCAGCTCTTCCGAGGGGAATGAGATTTTTCCAATAGTGGTTTGACAAGTGCATGGAAATATATAGCAGATGGACGGTTCAAGGGGTCAAGGTGGTCTGTTTAAATTGGAAGATAATCAAGGTTTTAATTCTTGTATTTTCCGAAACACTTTGCAGTTGATCTAGTTTGAGGAAACATTAAAGTTGTGGCAGAGGGTGGAAAAGAACAACATATGTTCAGTGCGAAAACGCTATGTGAAGGAGCTTACTTTGGTTCACTGCCACCCATGATCTTTGGAACACTGCTTCCTGGTTGGCAAAGCTGGAAACTTTGTACATAATCTTGTTTTAAAAATAAAGTAAACCAGATCTCACAGTTAAAAATGTTTTAATGGGGGTAAACATTAACTGTGTGTTCATATGTATGTGTTTCATCAACACGTGATACTTTGTGTGTGTCTTTTGTTGTTGTCTTTTTAGGCTGTCTCTTATAATTATGGTGTTTGTTAACTATGGAGGAGGAAAATACTGGTTCTTCAAACATGAGAGTTGGAATGGTAAAGTACAATTGAGACAGCTAATCTGGGTTTTAACTGCACCGATATCTAGATATGGTTAGCACTGCAGCTACTGCAGTGAGCTGTTGCTCAGCTGAAGGCTGGGACGCTGTACCAGTTTGCCTCAGCAGGGTATCTGGCCTGTTAGGTTAATGGGCAAAGCAGTGTGTCGTCCTGCTCATCACACAGTGACACGATGGTTTCAGATCACAATCAGTGTGTAACCTTTTCATTTTTGACGCAGGTTCATATATTTAACTTTTCTGTGTCATTTAATGACCACAGTCAAGCTGATGAGGCTTGATGCTATACAATGCCTTGATTGGCAAGCTGATAGGGGAGGGGTCAGGCATCAGGCTGCCCTAGTAGCAAACAGCAAGGATCCCATCCTTGAAATCTTTCCCAAGACACAGCAATCAGTTCTGACCCTATTTTTGAAGAATGGTAAAAACAGTGAAGCAAGATGATTAGTTCTTTGTAAGTTTTGTTTATGTGTTTTAGATTTGGGGGCATCAAATAATTGCAAGCAGCCTGCAATTCCTCTGGAAACTCAACAATAACATTGTTAAAATTTAGGGAAGGTTCGAGGTAAATAATGCATTCCTTCCTATTTCTCTGTAGGATTAACTGTTGCAGATCTGGTGTTTCCATGGTAAGTCTTCCTGAAGAA
This sequence comes from Ibidorhyncha struthersii, assembly GCA_013398815.1. Taxonomy (NCBI): domain Eukaryota; kingdom Metazoa; phylum Chordata; class Aves; order Charadriiformes; family Charadriidae; genus Ibidorhyncha; species Ibidorhyncha struthersii. The sequence goes on from VZSZ01000729.1 coordinate 365,510, forward strand.
TAGTTCTTGTGTCAAGTGATTCTGTATGTTAGGCGTTGCAAAGAGAACATTGTGTGCACCTTGCCTCCATGTGGAAATGTATTTGGAGGGGTGAATTTGTGTTAAATGATTGATAGGAATCTGCCCCTCCAGATAACAGCATCGTCCTTACGAACCAGTAGAAGAGCTAAGTGCTTTTGGCTGCCGCCCGTCCTCCTTCCTCCCCCCACACAATGTCAGTGGGAGGCCCAGGGTTACTCGGCCAGTGGAACCGCAGTATCCCTGAGGAGCTTGTTGCCACGCTACTGTGCTGAAGGTAGTCAGTCTGGCAAGATTCAAAGCTGGACTGCTCTGTATCCAGAGATAAAATAGCCAAGAGAATTTTGGATTAAGCTAATCTCTCTATAATCAGAGAATGGTCTTATGGGGAAGCAATTATCCCATCTGCCCCTAGCATGCTTCTCTAAAATACACACCGGTTGTGGTTACTCTTGGAGATGGGAGCTGGGCTTGGACTGTGAACCTAATGTAGAGGGGAGGAGTGGGTCAGTTCTGAATTTGAATCATAGATTTGCAGCTTGTGCTGCTCTGAAGATGCTAATTTAATTGTGCGTAATGGAATTTTTTGGTGGCATATATGTATTGCTACAAAAGGACCAGAATGCAATTACTTCCCTGAACTTTATTGCCTCAACTGACTGCTGAAAGAGGCGGAAAGGTCCCATAGTGCAAACTCAGTTGTCTGCGAATTCCTGGCAATCACAGGAAATAAAAGTTGTCCAGTTTCACTTAATGCATGCATTTCTGTTGGGCCAATGCAGGCTACTCTGTTATCTTTAGTGTTTGCTGTCATGCACATGTGTGATGAGACATCTGTCAGCCCTATTTCCCACCTGCTGCGTTCTCCAGGTTCGTGTTCATCATGGGGACATCGATATCGTTGTCGCTGAGCTCCATGCTGAAATGGGGAAGTTCCAAGAGGAAGGTGCTCGGGAAAATCCTCTGGAGGAGTTTTCTGCTTATCCTGCTGGGAATCATAGTTGTGAATCCCAATTACTGCCTTGGACCATGTGAGTGGAACTTGCTCTCTTGTATTTCTGCAACTGTTGTTCCTGCCTCCTTGGCTGGGCTGTTGAGAAAGCAGTGTCAGCCGTGCTCTACTGACCAGTTGCTTGGGGCAGGTTGATGGTATGGTGTAGAGTGCTGTTCAGTTCTGCACTGACACAATTCTCTCTGTCCCCTGTGTCCACCACTGTTTATCATCTTAGTGGTGACTTTCCCAGGGTTATGATTTACAGAAAGTTGAAGGGCAGAGTGGAGGTGTCCCTTGTACCTGCAGGTGCAGTGGGTCTCTGCTCTCCATGGAGAAGTGAAGCTTTCATATTTACAGAAGAGACCATGTCTGCTCTCTTCCACATTGCTTGCATGTTTTCCAGTGTCCTGGGATAATCTGCGTATTCCTGGGGTGCTCCAGAGGCTGGGATTCACGTACCTCGTGGTTGCTGCTCTCGAACTCCTCTTTACAAGAGCTGGGGCTGAGAGCGGGACCTTGGTGAGTTACGTGGGGAGATGACAAGTGATACTAGAGCAGGATTTGGGAGCTCTTGCTCTTGTTTGGGCACAAAGAACACATGAGAAACGACAAAACATGTAGTGTCTTACCTGATGTGTAGCACAGTGTGACCTGGCAAAAAATTTGGGGAACATGCACCCTTCAGTGTCCCAGTCTGCAATTTACAATCCATTCAGATGGTCCTTAGAAGCAGGCATTCCCAGGCACTTTTGATGACTTTCCACCACCAAGGGACCCCAGGGACAGGCATCTCTATGCTGAGTCCTGTGGCCTGTGTTTTGTCCAGTTAATTTTGGCAGTGTTTTTTCTCAGCAGGGGAAAGTAATACTGCTTTTTGGCCTTTCTGGAGTCTGTTTTCCCAAAAGGCTTTTGTTCTACTCATGAATCAAAATTCCTTTTGACATTTCCAAGCTAAAAAACATTGTGGGCTTTTGTTTTGGTTTGTTTCTCCCCCTCCCCCAAGTAACTCAGTGTCGGGAAATCATTTGTGAAGATGAAAGGTCTATTGGTGGAACCCGTTTTTAATGACAACAGCTCCCTCTTGTATCTGGGGGACTGCCTGCCAGGAAGTACAGGATGTCCCCAAGGGCATGGTTTTTACTTGCCAGCTAATAACCCCCTCCCTCCATCTCATGCAGGAGACGCCATGTCCTGCTCTGCAGGATATTCTCCCCTACTGGCCACAGTGGATTTTCATTCTGATATTAGAAGTGATTTGGCTCTGCCTGACCTTTTTGTTGCCAGTGCCAGGTTGTCCCAGGTAAGACTGTGCACTCAGACTACCTTCTATGGGGTAGAGTACTAAAGTACCAGGTGTTATAAAGGTGACATCATTGTTCCTTTACATCTAAAGAAGAGGATTAAAATCTCCCTGAGGTCTGTATATAGTGAATTATGATCTTCGCAGTGTCATCCCTGTCTCTATCTTTGCCCCTTTAAAGGGTCAGCACCTGCAGAGCAGGGGGAGCAGCCAGCTGGGTAGCCAGGGCAGAACAGAAGCATTGCTGAAGGCTCCCGATACTGCCTGTCCCATCATGACCTGCTCATGGCATTGCGATGATCAAAACAGGGTGGCCACCAACCAGCTGTTATGTGGGACCTGTGTTTCACTGTGTGCTCTGGCCCCAGAGAACATTGGGCACTTAAGTGTGCTGGGCCAGTGGACCAGCTACTATTCAGGTTGAGCGTACCAACGCTTTGTGCCGTAACATGTTTGCTTCTGTCCCAGGGGCTATCTCGGTCCTGGGGGCATTGGAGACTTTGGAAACTATCCCAACTGCACTGGAGGAGCAGCTGGTTACATTGATCGTTTGCTTCTTGGAGAAAAGCATATATATCAGCATCCCTCTTCAAGTGTAAGTAGCTTTTGTTTTGCAGGATGAAACTGCAGGCCAGCGCTGAACATAGCTGTCAGGAGGGCCATAGGAATGATACATGCAAGGGGATGGAAGAGACAGGAGATTGGTTGCTCAGGTGCCCTTTAACAACTGTTTTCTCTCTAAGGTAATTTACCAAACAACGATGCCGTATGATCCTGAAGGTATCCTGGGAACTATAAATACGATTTTTATGGCATTTCTGGGACTGCAGGTACCTCTTTTCTTTCTGACTGTTTGTTATAATGGGAAGATTTGAAGGAATCTCGGAAGTGGGGAGGTAACTTGGTTTCTTTATTTAAGGCTGAGACTGGTTCTAACAAAACCTTTTCCAGAGCAATACTTTCAGGCTGACCTAGCCTGAGGTGAGTGTCAGAGAAGTGGAATTTAACCTGGCAGTAGCTTGCATTAGATAAACCAAGACTTTTTCTCAGCTTTTGTATGGGATGGACACAAGAAGTTTGCAAAATATCCACCCGGGAACGTCCTTTGCTTATTTTAAGGTTGGGCTTACACTGGGAGTAGGCTGGCTCTGCATGTTGGAAAATAGGGCCAAGAGATGCATAGACTTCACAGCTTAATTTTAAACATACGGTTTTAAGGGTCGCAGCTGTACATGTTCCCCGTTGCTAATTTTCTGTTTGACACACAGTGTTAGCTCCCTTGGGAATCTCTGGGGCACAGATTGGAACAGAATTGTGACACTGATGAATGAGTGATCAGGACACATTTCTCAGTGGTGCCTGAAAAGGAGCATGTGCTCCAAGTAGGCCAGGGTGTGATGTAGCACTGTGGAGAAGCTGTTGGGGCTGGCTGGGGAGTCAACGTGGCGTTGTTCCTTCATGCAATCCTTGCTGAAGGAGATGGAGCTCAAGTCACGTACTGTTAACCTAATGAAGTTTCTTGTCCCCTACCTCAGTGTTACTGTAGTAGGGAAGGGAGAAAAGGTGCACCTCTGTTGCTGAGTGGGTTACATTTACATATTTTCCTCATCTGTGTCCATTCTTTGCAAAAAGTTCCCTTTCAGCCACTTAGTTATAAATCCTATTCACATTCTCTGTCTTAGCACAGGTAGCCGGTGGCAAATATATTTGGCTCTTTTGAAATGTAGTTATATTTATGAGCATTAATTCATTTTTTGGTATTCTTTTTATATTAGGCAGGAAAAATTATCTTGTTCTACAAAGACCAGCACAAACAAATTATGAGTCGGTTCGTCATATGGAGCATAGTAATGGTAAGTCATATAGTTATGTAGCTCTTTAATAGATATGTATTTTTATGCAATGCAAACTTAGTATTTCTGAAACAAGTTGCAGTGGTTATATAAACTTTAGCAACTTTCTATTTCAGGGAATTATTTCTGCTATCTTGACAAAATGTTCTAAAGAAGAAGGGTTTATTCCCATAAACAAGAACTTATGGTAAGCAGAGAGATACAACTTTTAGTATGATTTTGTTAAAGTACTATTTTACCTTGGAGAATGTTTTAACTTTCTTATATTGAGATCTGTCTGTATCACATAGTTCTCTAAATAATCTTTCTACTGAAAATGTGTGTAGGTCAATATCGTATGTGACAACCATGAGCTGCTTTGCCTTCATCCTCGTAACGCTGATATATTACCTTGTGGATGTCAAGAGACTGTGGTCGGGTGCTCCATTTTTCTATCCAGGTCAGTAAAATCATGATGGGAAACATATTCCTTCCAGTTCTTTCTGCACTGGTATTACCCTTTTATGTTTTCTGCACTTCCCTTGTCTTTAAAAGAGCTGGGATTTAGAATGAGGTAGTAACCTGAAGGGTGCCAGAATAATTAACTAGAGCTCAATCTTTGCATAGAACTGGGACATTCGAGACCAGATATTTAGGAGACAGGGACTGCCAGGTCTTTAAATGAGGGCTGGAAGCTGCTATTGCCCAATGGCCATTCTCAGTTTGGTCTTGAGTTAAGGTCCCAAGGAAGAGCTACCTAGTACCAAGTGAAATACCACAGCTGGTTCACAGTTGGTTTTGGAAAGAACTGCTGACACTTGGGTAACCTAATGGAAAACTCAAAGGCCTGTCAACAGAGTTAATACCACTTCTGAAGATGTGGAAGACGAAATCCCCTGGGCAGCTGTGTAGGTTCTGTCTCTGTGTTTTTTAGAGAAGCCTGTCTCCCAAAGCATCCCACTGTGGTTTTAACCACACTGGGCTCTTGACAAGCATCTGAGTACAGAATGCAAACCCACAGCAGAGGGAACCTTTCCACAGCCTTGGTGTCTGGTGTCTGGACAGGAAGATGGGTAGGGTGGCAGCATGGTATCATATCTCCTACCAGAAATCCCAGAACCTTGAAGGGCAGTCAGCATTTGTTTGTAAAGGCAATACATCTGACCAAATAGGTTGGCACTCGGCCACCCTGAAGACAATAGCTATGATTATTCTCCTTGTCAATAAAATTGCAGGATACTGATTTGGTTATATTATCAATTTATATGCTATATATCCTATATGCTATATAGGTTGTCTGTATTTCTTTTCAATAAACGTTTTGGGGGAGAGAACCCCTCAGACTGTATTTGAAAACACATGTGTGTGGCATCTCTGGGGCAAGTAACATTAGCTGTTGTGATTAGCTGTTGTTGTCTCGGTGCTACTCTGTTTCATAAGCCTGGCACGCCTCTGCCTGCTTACTCTGAAGCAAGATCATACCTGCTCTTTCAGATGGTATGACCTGTGCTTACTTTCAGGAATGAACTCGATCCTGGTCTACATTGGACACGAAGTGTTTGAAAACTATTTCCCTTTTAAGTGGAAGATGGAAGACAGTCAATCCCATGCAGAGCATCTGACTCAAAACCTCACTGCAACAACTCTTTGGGTCATAATATCGTATCTACTTTACAGGAGAAGGATATTCTGGAAAATCTGATAGAGGTGGTCAAGGTGTAGCAGGCCTAGATTCTGATGGGGCAAGTGCATAAGGTGGATTAGCCTAAATATTGCCACTCATGCTAGGCTGTATTACTAAAAAGGGATACTAGTTCAAGTTTACAGTGCCATGGAAGTTGTCATCAAGACTTTTATGTGACTTAAGGGACAGTATTTTCCTATTTAGCAAAAACTTACTAGTCTGCTGCAGTTGCTTTCCGTTTTCTGCATTTTGTAAATATTTTACTGATCACCCTCCTTCATATAGAGAAAGTGAACATATTCCAACAGTTGGGCAAAGACAGCCTGATGGTGCTTGCAAAAGGAACTGCAAGGGATCTGGGTGGTGACTGCAAGAGGTTATCAGAATGGGACTGTGGTAACAGTTGTTGCATCCGACAAGGCACCCCCTAACTCACGTGATCTGGGGTTTGTATATACCCTTGACACCTGCCGCATGCCTGCACCACACCAGCTACTGGCACACATTTAACTTAGCCATCTTTTTGACTCTGGAGCACTGGCAGCATCCTCAGCCCTGCACTTGGGTCCAGTGACTGGGAAAGCTCAGGGGCACCTCTGTCCTACAGCATGCTACGGAAAGTGGTGACTCAACTGATTGTTCTTCATTGTGTTCTTCCAATTTGGTCTTGGATCAAACCCTTATGTTTAGGATCCTCCTGAAGCCTACTGCCAAAGCTCTCTTCTATTGGCTTATTAATCGGCATGCTGCTGCTACAGGTTTAGCAGCCTGTCTATGCATGTTCTGGGCCTTTGTGTTACATACTTCTAGCACGGATGAGGTCCAGGTTTCACGTGCTGCACTCTAGGAGTGCAGAAAGGCCAGTTCCTATTGAGTTTGTGTAATCACTTGGATACTACCAAAGTTCGAGCAAAGCAATCCTCTTTATAAATGGACTTGCATAAGGGCCCTGAATCTGGAAACCAGCAATACAGGTGGAATTCAGCCAGAAGGGAAGAGATAGCAGACCAATTAATAGTTTTGGGAAACTCAGGAAATTCACTCATGCTGTGATTTCCAAACTAGTGCTAATAAAAAGCCTAAAATACCCTGTTCTGTTCTCTGTGTATGTATAAAGACAGAAAGAACTAAGATGCACACCTTAGTATAATTTTATGGAAAAAAACCCGAACAAATAGACCATTACAGAAGACTTCTTAAACAAAGATTTATTTATAGTTTGATCTACCCACATAAGAAAACTAAGCGGTGAACAAACACTGAGGAGTGTTTGTGTCCTGTAGAACCTGTAACTCATAAGGAACTTCTTTGACTCCCTGGACAAGTGATTTTTCCACTGCCACACTGCTGTTCATACAATTAATAGGCTTCTCCTCTTTCCGTAAGAGAGATTGCATCATGATCCAGTCCGTTCAAGCAAGGGTCTGAAGCAGCAGTATTTTCTCATTAATGCAGAACCTATGCAAGACCACCATGAGGTTTTCCCCACAGCGTGAGACCTGGCGCTCCATGGCCAGGCGGAAATCTTCTTTCACTCCTTTAGTTATACCCCGGGTAACTGTGTGATGCCTTAAGCCATAAAGGAAAGAGAGACAGAAAAAAATCAAATAACAGTTATTTGGTGCACTGCAGTATTTAAAAGGTGCTGCATGTCGCTTACTATGTATCTACTGTCCATGCCCGAGTTTATATAAGGAGACCCAAATAGCCCATGTTATGCTATTTTTAAAAAATCATGTGTTTAGTAGCTTACAAGTCTTTCAACAGTTAGAAGTTCCATAAAAGTCTATGCTCTCACTGCTTTGATTATGACTGTCGAGGGGGCAAAAAAAATATTGCTGTGCTGGCTAACAGGAAAACCTATTCTCTTAACCCAGCATGTACAGAGTTGTTGCTTGGGGATAGGATTTTTTCTTTTTTCTCTACCTTTGCTGCCCAGGCCACTTCCTCCTTGTAATCACCTCTATAAATGGTTGGGGTTGAAAGAAGAGTGAAAAGATGAACCTGCTTTCTCTGGAGGAAGGGGACAGATGGCTGCCACCATAAAGAGCAGAGGGCATCTTGTACCAGTAAGAAAGTGCAGGAAGGAGCTATATAATCTTGTGGGTGCTGATAACTCTTTGGCTAATGAAAGGTGCAGTGAACACTTCACAGGCCAACACAAAGCCCAAACCAAGCCAGGCTGTGAGTCTGTGTCAGTAGAAGCCAGGTCTTGTGGAGATACTAGACGCCAGGCAGATATTACATTTATTCTGAGCAGAAGTTCAGGACTTGTTTTCAAACAGAGCATGGGTCCAGCTACTGAGCAAGATAAAGTGATGCTGGCTGGGGAAACTCTTGGGATACTGCCCTGTTAAAGGCCATTCTTACGAACAGTTCTTTGTCCTCACGCTGGCCTGTAGCACTCCATACCTAAATCTTGTTCTTAATGTTCTGCAGCACCAAAGTACTACGCTTTACACACACTGCTCCAGAACTGGATAAGTAAGATCAAGACTTTGTAACATCTACTTGCAAGCCCTACTTGGGAAGGGAAGCAAAAGATAGGCCCTCAAATGAGAGCCCTAACGCTACTAAAGGAGCAGCGTGAATAAATTAGAGAGAAAAGCATAATGCTGACATTGAGACAAGTCCTGAGTCATGGGTAAGAACAGAAGAGCTGGGCCGAACCCAGCAAGCACACTGAAAGACAGAAAGGAAATAAAAAATAAAGGGTGAGGGCATCTATGCCAATCCAGAAGTGCTGGAAACGTGAAAGGGAAAAGCACGGAAATTACCCTCACCAACAATACCACCCCACCTTCACTTAAATCAGCAAGTCCAGCATTTGAGAGAGACTTCTCTGCCAAAACAGTAGAGTCCTCTGTAACAGGTGGAAAAGACAAAGAAGAGACTAGCCTGGAGACTACTGGGCTATTCATTGATGAGCGAGGCTGAGTGAAGCAAAACTGCACTGAAAATACGCCAGCATATTCAGAGGTTTTCCATCTTTGCCATCTTAAACATTGCTGGCAGTTGAGTGCTATGGTCAGTTACAACCTAAAGGAGAATATGCAACCTACAGCTACTGAGCAAGCCAGCAGCACTTTTGAAGATGTGTGTCATGTAACAGCTGGAAAACAGAAAACAATTCAGAACAACTTAAATGAAGAAAAGTACCTACAAACTGATCCAGTAACCAGTATCTTGAAAAGAAAGGGTTATACTCTTGCTAATACGTGACTGAATACCAGTGTCATTTTGGGGGGGTTTCTACATTTTTGTTTAAATTCAACAGTGATTATTAAATTGAAAGGACACAGATACTGGCAACTTATGGGAAAAAGAAAAATAAATGTTATAATAGAACAACATGGTTTGCCAGGCAATGTAGGCACAAATGGAGAAAAAAAAAAGATAAATATTGAGTAACAAATTGCTGAAAACCATGGGCAGTAAAACATGTTGACAAAACACAGCACACTATGAGTGGGGTTTTTCCACTTGGTACCTGTCAGCAGTCTGTATGCTGGGCTGTAGCACAGGTATGAATTCCTGCTGCAGTAACCCCATGGGAGGGCTAGAAGTCCTTTAAAAAACAGCAAATAGCAGCATTCAAACACCCACACACCAACTCCCCTTCCGGTGCAAAACAACTCTCCAGAAAAAGGAGCAACAAAGAAGTAGGGTGAGACTACACAGCAGTATGATCACCGAGCAGCCAAAGGGGTCAGGGACCCTAACAGCATCAAACATGCAAATATCCCCATATTTCATTGCAAGGGTGTTCTGCAACTGTGGTCTAAATATGTACACATATTTTTGGACAGTTACACCACATGTAAGGACAGCAGTAGGTGCAAAAACAATATCCAGTTGTACTATGATGAACTGTCGTAGCTCTTCCCAGGAAGCGTGTCAATCAGAATAATCAGAGGAGCACTGCAGATACCACAGCTTCCCTGCAGCGCCAGCAAGGAGCATGTCAGCGAACCGGGAGAGCCCACAGCTTGGAGTTAAGGGATTTGCTGCTGAGCCCAAGCCGAGTGCATGCACAGCGGGTATCTGCCAAGTTGAGTGCATGACAGTGTTTGTTACAGGTTGCCTAAGTATCTTTTCTTTAGCCCACAGATGGCCCTTTTCACCTTTTCAAATTCAAACTGCACACAAAAATGGCTGTTGGAGGATGGCACAATATCAGAGCACAAATGCCCACTCAGAGCAACCTCCCATTTATGACCAGGGCCACATCAACTAGCCACCAAAAGGTGTCTCAGCTGAAAGACAGTTTGTCTTCTCTGTGAAGTTAAGTCCTTATCTCTGTTTGCCATCTGTAACACAAGATAATAACCTCACATGTCCAGCATAGAGCAAATCCAATGCTCCACCTAAGGACAAATGAGCAATTTGATATATAGAGAACAGGTCTAGTTTCTTAACCTAAGTCTCTCAAAATGTTATCTAAATCTTACTAGGCACCCAAGTAGTACTGAGTGTAGCATTCACCCCCGTAGATGCTAAGAAGGGAGCAGAGAAGCAAGACTCGCACTTACATGTCTATAATATTGAGTTAGGTGCCTACCTTCAGATCTCACAGGTGGGCATTTTGGTTAGTATCTATAATTTATTAATGAATATGGTTGGAGAGCTATTCTTATAAAAGCCAAATAAAGACGGGACATTTTAGTAGTACAGAAGCACTCTACAATACAGCTACAGTAACCTGAAATAAAATATTCACAAGAATTGTTCAATCAAATGAGATCATTTTTCAAGAGTTCTTGGCATGAATAGGTCCAGTACTTGCAAAAATGGACACCGGGAACAGAAAATACAAATGAACAGCAAGATGTTATTGGTCCCAGGGTGGCAGATGTTTGCAAAAGGGATTCTGTGCAACTGCGTCTCCATTACTGTTTGCAAGATCTGCATTCAGAACTTAACATACTCAAATGCACAATCAGAATAAAAATTACATTTTCAGGATACTTTGTTGCACTTCAAACCAACTGAGCTTTTCCTTCCCTGTCCCCAAAGGGAGATCTGATGGGAATGTGAGTAGAGGCAGCTTTCACATCAAGTTTACACAGTTTGGTAGGCTAAGATTAGACTAATTATAGTAAGATTCATCAAAAAGAGGAGGAGCACGATATTAATCAGTCATTTCTTGCATGTTGTTCTTTTCATCTTTAACCTCACTAGCTAACACTTCCACTACTGACATGTATAATCAGTAAAACTATGAAACTTGGTTTGTCTAGAATGGAGTTCAAAAGCACTTAGTGGTTGAATTCAGAGCTAATCATAGACGTCTTGTTGACACTGCAAACAGAATAGGCTGGCCATATCACCAAACTGTGGACCTTCATAATCCCACAATGGATACAAGCAAAGGGAAAGTTTACAAGCTGTATATATATTTCGCAGGACCTGATTGTAAGTCTGCAGGCTACAAAGATCTTACTTCAGCTTTTGAAAACCACATTACAGTTTGCTTTCCTGGGTTCAGAAAAATTAATGTATTAAGTATAAGGTACTGAGGAAAAGTATTGGAAGAAGAATGTGGAATTCACCTGGGGAGAAAATGTCCTATAAGTCACGAAACATAAAGCTGTCTGTATAAAAAACATACAATACCTGTAATACGTTTCCCATCAATTAAGAATCAGGATTGCTATGTACATTTATGCTGAGGAAAGATCAGGCAAAGGAGCAACTGCTTCATCTTTGGGCTGCTGTGGCAAACTCGCAGAGTCTTCCCATCCATGACTGAACAGACCTGAGCTGCCTCTGCTAATTATTGAGAGGATGGTGCAGCAGCTCATACAACCAGAACTGGTGACAGTTTTGAAAGATGAAAGACAGTCTGCAGATTTTGAGCCTACCAACCATTGTCCCAGGAAACAGGGCTCTTCTGGTACACTTCATCTAAAACCCCAGCTAGGGGAGGCCATGAGCTAACCAGTGCTGCTAAGGTCAACACTGTTGGGTCACACCATCCCTGAGGCTAACAGCCAGTCCAGCTAAAAAAATAACTGGGGTACCAGGGGAGTGGATGTCATCTCCAATGAGTGGACTACATCCTAAACTCTCCCTCCCATCAGCTCTCCGATGAAGTGGTTCCTGTCCTACACATCTCAGCCACATAAAATACACTGTACACTGTTCTTCCAGCTGGACGGGATATTTGACCGTTTTGACTCAATAAGCACAAAGAAATGGACCTCTTTTCTACAAGCATTTCCATCATTCAGGAAACAAAACACTGGTCAAAAGGAGGTCAAAGAGAGATTTCCGTCTTGCTAGAAACACTACTTGCTACCTACTTCCTGACTGGTAGGGTCAGAACAGTAAGTAAGCCAATCAAAATAAAAGCTGTGATGCAGAGAAATAGCACTGAACTATTACAACTAACTTGAGATAGCAGCTAAGAAGTTAGCAGGCATAGTCTTCAGTGCTAAGCCTTCTTGCTGACAAAGCTTACTACTTAATATAGTACAGCATACTCTGATTCTTGTTTTCATGCAGCTGGTTAGAAGCAGTGAGATATAGCAAGGGTAAGAGTGTGAAAATCTAGAGCTTAAGAGAGCAAATTCTCTGCCACATCATTAAGCATTTGTATTTCTTCTTTTTCTTTTCTTTAATTAAATCTCATACCTCATTTTTGTGTTGGTTACCTAGAACTCTGGAAAATCTATTTACTAGTCCAAGTGTTGATCCAGTTTGTCTAATGTCTAGGCTCCCATTTTTGAAAACTTCAGCCCATTTCTAGTTAGTGAATAGCCACAATACACTGACCCAAACTGGAATTTCAACAAACTTCAGCAGTCCCCCTCTTACAAAGCAAAATACCACAAGCTCTAATAAACAACCAGGATATTCCAAAACATTCTGTCACTAAAACCTCACAGCAGATACTTGTTCAGTCTTGTCTCAAAACTAAGAACACCTAGGAAGTTAATCCAAATTATTAATTTCCTTCAGCATCTCATAATAAGCTAAGCAGAATAAGCTTGTTCAGTACATAGCAAGAGATGACCTGTTAGTTCTGACAGAAAGGTTATTAGAGTTTACCTAAAGTGTAATTTTATACCTAAGTTTTTCATCATTCAGTGGTCTTTTGTAACTTTGTTTACAACAAATAGTGCTTTTTGTTCAGCATTACTGTTCAGCAAAATTAACACCTTGCACTCATGCCTAATTATTTGAAGAATTCCTGCAAAGTGCAAGTGTCTGGTTGAAAAAGCAACACTGTAATCACTTTAATATGAATAACTCTACAGCAAAGGCAACACTTAAAAATAAAATTCTGTAAAAAGTAGGAGTTTCAACGTGAAGAACCCCCAAAAAGAATTCACAGTTCAGCAGGAGAGTCAGAAAAAGAAACTCATGGCCTTGTTTGAACTCCTTAGCCAATTCCTTAAGTTTAAACTCAAAGACATGACAAACTTACTATCCAGAAGATTACATGAAAGCAAAGACAACCAGAACATACTCCCCCTTTTTTTCCAAAGAAAACAGTAAATGCTTTTTTATCCTTACTTGATCAACATTGCTTGATTTGGCAGCAGTTCCAGATGAATTTTCCCTCCTTCCTGTGTTCTTAAATAAGCAAATTCCTCCAACATATCAATATCTGAAGAAAGCGTTAAAGATTTGGGTCGGGAAAAATGACAGAGAACATTCCTCCTTATTCCCCACATCTGAAGCCACATTACTGAAAGATGAGTCAAAATGAACAGCTATTGAAGCATCTCTTTCTTAAAAGTGATAAAGATCACAGCACATATTCCTAATCCTCCACAAATTCATGAGAAATGGCTTTTTTAAAGTGCAAAATACACAGATCAGTCAGTTTCTTTCCTCTTCATTTCTTCATATATACAGTCAGACAGAGGTAAAGAAAACTCATCTCTGCAAACAAATTCCTTGGTTGTTCTTACTTCCTTTTCCTGCATTGCAAGTTATCAAAGCAGCATGTACTGAGGCTGCAACCATGGTGGCACATAACACCCTTTTTAGTTTTCTATCTTGGTCCCTTATATAGCTTTTCTTCTTTTTTTTTTTTTCTTTCTTTTAACATCAGAGCTTTTTTACTTGTCTCTGATAGGAGTTAGACTCCTTGCTTCCTGGGGACCATGGCTGGATGTCTGTTTAGGTTAAACACTAAACTGTCCACATGTCTATGGTGATCAAAGTGTATGTCAGATATCTGAATACAGAAATCAGACATGCTTTGCGTGAACTTTGACATATCTCATTATCTTACTCAAGCCAAAAAACTTAGGAACACAAAGCATTTCATAAACAATAGCCAAAATCATTCAACTCTGAAGCACAGGTACCGCTTTATTGTTTTTGTTAACAACCTTGTAGTATAATGCCCTATATATCTTATTGAAAAGACTGCCATCACTTGCACAAGCAGCCTAAGCTGCTGCTGAATGGAAGTGCAATTGCAATGTACTTAAGGGTACTCTCAAGTGCCAGAACAGGTGGCAGGAGCCATATTTATAGTCCATTGTGCATGGCCGCCTATTGCAAGAGGCTTGCATGGTATGAAAATAAATACAGAATACGATTCACGGAGAAGAGCTGCTGCTGAAACTATGTAACAGCTTTTTCAACAGCCCAGCACATAGTTTTGGATGCGAAAGACATTCTTCGTTAGAGAAAGGATACTTGTGACATAGTTGAAAAAATTCTCATACTGGAAGTTTCCTTGTTGGCAGATTTTGTTGATGGCTTTCAGGAACAAGTTCTCACCCCTTGGCCACTCATGCTGAAGCAGAACAACTACGTGGCCCAGCGCCATATCATCTCTGCTGTCTGTGAAAGCTCTGAGCTTCAGGGAAAACATTGACATTGAGACAATCAGGAAACACCTGTTGCTTTTATAAATATATAGGATTCACCTCACCTACATCTGTGCAAATACAAAAGAAGTTCTTTAGGAGCATATTTCATTATGCCCTAATATATACATTTAAAATAGGTTGGAAATTTCCAGCCAAAATACAAAATTCTCTCCACTGACCTACAAGGGAAGTCTGAATACAGATAAAAATATGTTAAGATTAATTCTATCTCCTCTGCCCAAAACTAAAATGAATAGGAGAGACAGAACAAATCTTCCTCCATCAACACTGCCTCCCCCCTCAAAAAAAGACCCTCCACAAACCCATTTAGGTGAGAAGGACTTGAGGCACAGCCGTTCGCACTTAGTCACACCACTGGGATAAGGCCATGCAGTTTCAGGACCCCACATACATAAACCAGGCCTTAGAAACAGGAGAGAATTTGAAGCCTTGACTATAGCTTACCTTAAAACAAGCTAACAATAGATGAAGGCAGTAAGGCATGATAGCTCTACTGGTACATGGCCAAAGCTTCAAATCAGACCCTGCAACAGAACAATTTATCATATGCTTCTCAGAAATTAGAATGGAGCAAAACAAATCTACAATTGCCAAATCTCAGGTAGGAAGGAAAACTTTGAAGGTAAATTATGAATGATTCAAAACCTTAAGTTACACATTTTAAATTTTTTTCTTCATTTCTCTTTTCCTGTGGTAGGACTTTGTCACCAATATACTTTAACAGTTACCAGCAGGAAAACCACTCACAAAAACAAGAGGTGATAAAGAAATTTTTCCCTTTTTGTAATACAAAAAGAGAATTATATACTCAACCGCAACGCATGAACTGAAATTGAGCTGACACTGAGGTTAGGGTAGTAGCAACTCCATACCTTTCCTGAATTTGGACTTTACTTTAGGTTGCTCCTCTTGTACTTTACCTCCTTCTTGTATTGGAATTAAAATACAGCACATGAGGTCAAGCACTTTTTCACATGTTTGCTATAAAAAGAAGAGAGACATGATAATGCTAAGTCTAAATTAAAGTTCTTAAAATTCAGATGTGTTAATAATGATTAAAAATTTCAGACACCATAAACAAAAAAAATAATCACAAAATTCTCTGCTAGAACGTGAGTGGACTTAATGCATAACTTAGTTTGGCTGAGCAAAAAGACACTGCTGTGATTAAACAATCTCTGAGAGCCTCCATATGTCATTTTAATTGTGAAAAAATCTGTATTGGCATTCTTCATTTCGAGAGTGTAAGACCAATACAACTGAAATCAAAAGCTATTTTATTTTCAAGGATTAAGTTTTCAAATGAATTCTTAAGAATAGTTTTTAAAGGCTTGTTCTGTCCATGGTAAAAATAGAAAGGAAAATGGCAATCTGACAGCATGACAGAAATGCAATGAATTTTTAATGCTATTTCCTAGAGACAATAAGAGGTCTGTGGGGATATATTATCACATTTCCAATGAAAACGTAGTAAACTGGAAGGGACAAAAAGACTTGTCCAGTAGTACTAGGATGCTGTTAGATCCTAAGAGACCCAGCCTTTATTATTAGTGCTGACACTGACTGACCTCAGGCCACCATGCACTCCCGTAATATTAAAAACACAAAATATGTATTGCAAAGGTAAAGCAAGTTCAGCAGTGAGGCCAGACAATATTGTTCTAGAGTCTCTTATACTGTCAGTTGATAACTAATTCTTTTCTAAGATGATCACAGAAGTTTCTTTTCTATAAACCTTTTCTTTCCCCTGCCACATGATGAAGCCTATACTTAGGAATTTTCCCTTAACATTTAAAACTGTTTCAGTAAAGTTAAGATATCCAAATTTAAGGTTACATTTACAGACAACTCAAACACTTGTAGTTATGGAAAATCATAACTAAACCCCCCCAATCATAACTACGAAATAGACTCTTTAAGAGAGTTGTTAATGGACGGTCGGTTAAGGTACCAGGATGTGCAGTTCTTCTCCCTGTGAAGTATGGATTTTTCAGTGGACTCTGCGTTATGTTCAATACCCTGTTGAAAGCAGGCTAACGGGAAAATTCAAAGGAATAAGACAAAGAGGAACCACAGGACCAGATGAGGAAGGACCAGTATGTGGAATGCTGTACGTACGCGGTATTCTCCAAGGGCAAAGTGGCATGTTGCTAACTGGATTAGTGCTCTCTGATTTTCTAGTGATCCTTGTCCTGTAATTTGCTGTGGAGAATGAGAGCCCTGAAGAGCTGCCAAGTGATGTAGGCTGCTAATTGCTTTTTTGTACTGCCCCTTTGAAAAAAGATAGAAAAAGACAGTTCTGTATACAATGGGTAGAAAGATAGAAATAAAAATTCCCTTACAGAAGCTTTCAAAACAGAGCGTGTCCAAGTAACAAGGCTTCAAATTTTTAATCTAGCAGAACACTCTCGAGTGATGTGATGTGCTGTGTACAGGAGTGCGCATCGATCACGTGCAAGGCAGTGAGAAGACACAAAGAATTCTGTTTTAAAAAGACCGTTTACAAAATTGCATTAATAACTGAAACAAATAATCATGCTCTTCAGAGTTAATCATTACTTTATTTAGACTAATAAAGTTTGAAATAGCTCTTGTTCAGGTACAAGTACAGGCAAAAATAAAAGACCTCCAAAGGAAAAATACAAAAGAACAAGCTTTGTTCTATAGAAGGTATTTGGAATGAGTACAGTCAGCCTAATTTCTGAGGAGAATGATAAATTTTAACTGAGACATGTTAAGATCTTCTGCTGTTTGAAAATTCTTGTCTCTTTGTTCCAACAGAACGCACTGTCAGATGAATAAAATGCACTTTTCTTGCACAACACTATGTATATCTACGGGTCAAAATGCCAATGCAGAGGTCTTTTCCATATGCCAAAACTAGATGGAGCTCAACAAACAGCTATTGGGACAGGAATATCCTAAGTAGCGTACCTAGCTTGTGCTAAGAATGGTAAGATTCCATCCCCAAACAGTCACGCTTTAAAGGATAAAATCAGCAGACACTTAAAGCAGTCAAACTGGCCAATCAGAACAGCTATACACTAGAAGGAAGAGCAACATAATCGTGTCATTTTTACCAGTTTTCACTTTATTTTTTTACCTGGTAGATGATCATGTCTGTAAGAAAGATTCTTAACCAAAGCCAGGTGTCTGTCTTCCATGACAAACAAATTCTGGTGAACTCTGCGTAAGTGGTCAGAGAAGAAAAAGTAAAAGAGGAAATGAAGCATATCACAGCTTTGGGTTGAAAATCAATTGTCTAGAAAAAAAAAATAGCTGAATTTAAAACTGAAAAAAAACAAAGTAGTGAGAGTGTGAAATCTTTCAAATATAGGATATTCTCTTTATATACAATCATATACAATTACATTTAACAATAGTAAAATGACTTCTATGCACAGCAATGAAGCCTAAATGCAACTCTGCCTGCAGTTGGCCTTACCTTTGTCAAGTGATTCCAGAGAATAGAGCAGCTCCCAGCTCTCTCTTGCCAGTTTAAAGCTCTCTAATACTTCAATAGAGTTTGCAAGATCTGCCTTGTTAACTGTAATATGGCGACTTCGTGCTTTCCCAGAAGGATCCTCATCATCTGAGCTCTGCTTAAGAGTCAGTATAAAGCAAAAAGATCCACTTCAATTTATACTTATTTCAGAGGACTCTAAAGTGACAGAAGTTCCACTGAACACAAGAAAACAATTCTGTACTAGAGACGCCAAGGTCCTAGTTTAAGTGCCTTTAAGTGACTTTTTGCATAGCTTGTTTTAATATTAGAACTATCTGTTTTGCTACCAAGAAACTCAGTGGTATAGTGTGATAAACAGCATCCCAAAGGAATTAATTCTGCTAAACACAGCATACCCACAACTGAGCTTCAGACAGATTATCTGTTAAACTACACACATACTTCACACTACCACTCAGTTTAAGCCTACAGTGGCATAATGTAAAGGAAATGTAATTCTTGTATAAGTGCGTACTTCTACCAGCAGAGAAAATCTATAAAATAGTGAGTTTCTACTATTAAAGAAATAGATGTATTCAAAGTTCCAGTCATAAAAAGTCAATTAATTTGGAGGTTTAGTTGTAGAACATGACTGCTCTAGCTACCATTTTTAACAGCTTCAGTAGTCTCTGCTGAACTCCTTTAAGTTAAAGTGTTCACATCAGCACACATGGGTCTACACCAATTGCTACAAAAATTGTTTTATTCTTGCTGGCTTTAGCCAAAAAAATCCATTTGCAAATTGTGGTGATAAAACAGCTATTCCAGGGTAGCTCTAAAAATACATCTACTACATCTGCGTCAAAACCACTATTGTTTAAATTCCAGTACCAATGCAAGTCTTGTTACAAAAGAAAAAGTCTAGAAAAGTTACCATTGTTTTTTCTCTTCCTTCGGCAAGTTTCCTCTTTTTGTGTATGTGTTTGTTACGATCAATATCTGTATCACCATAGATGTTGGTCACATCCTCCAGAAGAACCAGTGGGGCTTGGTTCGGAGCATTTGGCCCTGGATTTAAAGATAAATTAATTCAAGATTTCTCTAAACTGATCTGAAAGGTCTCATGCCCACATCAAGCTGGTTTTGTTTCCTTCACAAGTAATGATTACAATGCTAGAGAAATCAATCTGGAATTAATTCACTTAAGTTGCATAAGCATAAACTAAGCTATGGTTTTCTCAAAGCAGTCTTATGGTAAAGGTCAGAATGCATTTACCAGACATCACAAGACTTTGCTTGAGAGCTTCAGAATATTTTTGAATCCTTTTCTTACAGAGCAGTCACAAGATATACTCAGGCAGCAGGTGTTCTCTCACCAAGCATTATTTGCTTTTATAAAAGTACAACTATTTAACAGGTGAACAGAACAAATGGCTCTGAAGTTAACAGCCACAAACATCGCAAAACAACATTCTCCAAAGATTCTCAATATGCTGACAGGCACTAATGCCTCAAAGTGAGTGTATTTTATCGCAAGATTTTTCTCAGTGTCAGCTTTGCCCCCACTGATTTCAGTGTACAGAATTAAACCTTAGACTGCCAGAGCCCATCATCACTTCCCAAAGCCTCTAGAGAAGCATTGTTTTGAAGCACAGAAGACAAAATTTCTACTTCCACTGGTGTCACAGAACATCCGGTGGGATCTGGTACCTGTTATTTCAACCTCAGTGCTTAAGTTTCATTAGATACAAAATAGGAACAACACTGCTTAACGTAAAACATCACTACATGGCCATTACTGAGAAAGCTTTCCTTCCAAAAACATTTTCTCCTTTTGCACAATCAAGTTGTATATAGATGTGCAAAGCTCAAAGAGAAATATAAAGGAAAAGGGAAATCCAATAATCTGTTTTCCCTTTTTGAAATCTCCACCAGACAATATAGCAGTGCAGACAAGTATTTTCAGTATGTGCATTTCTTCTGTTTCTGTTTGCAGAAAGGTATGAGGATAAGGCCTCATTCATAATTGCAAAGAACTAATTTGAGAGCTTAGTGTGAGGACAATCCATTTTATCTCTTGACATAAAAGAACCCATATTAAGCTCTTCCCATCTACTGGAAAGTGATGTGTAAGGAGTCCACTACAACTGAAGTTAATATTACAAGAAACAACCAAACTGGCATGCTTAACAAATAACGTTATCTCCTTTGACTAGGTTCAAACTAAATACCACCACTGAAATGTCCCCTACACAAAGGCTACAACACCTTGAAACCACCTCTCCTGTACTATCACATATTCCACTGTGTTGGAATCTAACCTGTGTGAACTGAGAATACAGCCAAGTCATAATGTAGAAAATAGCATCCACGAGAAACAGGTATGAAAGTACCACAGCTGAGACACTGGAAGAGTTTTGTCACTAGAATCTCAAGATCTGTCTACTTCTAATACCTGAGAAGAAAGGAGTGGGTTTTTCTTTTACTCATACTGATTTGAATGAATACCAGTTAAGTGCTTTGCTTTACAAAGAAATGTTCTCTTCTCAGTAGGAGGCAAGTGCACTGTAGCCTTTATTCCAAAACCTTCAGTCCTAAAACAAAACAAAACAAAACCTAACCTCACCCTTGACTTGGGCTGCAAACCTTCTCTTACATTACTGAAAGTTACAGCCATACAAAGAGCAATGTTGTGTTTTTCTGTCTAACCCGGCTCTAGAATCTAAGCTTACAGAGTTTTTAATTGATTTCTAACACAGTGTTATAAATAAACCCCTACAAGCATCAGCCCAAATATCAACTCCTGCCAAGCCTGCAGGCAGCCTGAAAATCATGAGAGGTGTGAATTGCCTCATTCATTTCTCAAGTCTCCAGCAAGGCAGATATAAATTATGTAAGAGAAATGCATTGAAAAGTTTTATCTCAAGAGGCTTCTTGCAAGTCCATGCACATGAGAAGAAAGTTACAAATCAAATCAAAGCTCAGAGCTACTGGACTAAGAAGGAGACAACTTTTTTCCCCACCACTATGCTTCCAAAATCCGTAGAATTCCACATTTCTACAGTAAGCCCTCCAAAGAGGAGGAAAAACCCTAATGATAGAAAGGATATGAAAGGCACTGAATACCACTGGACTTTAATGCTAAAGCAGAAATGAGTAAAAGATGTCTTGGAAGTATTTTCCTGAAGTCAAGAAATGACAGAGAGTACCAGAAATGCTGCACCGACGGGACTGCACTCTGCTGTCTCAGTACACATTCTTTTTTTGGTGGTTCAGTCTGAAAACATGAGCTTTAACATACTCAATTGTACAACTTAGAAAGGAACATTTTCACCAGTGCTTTACTTCCTTTCTTCCTCAACTCAGAATCAAGCAGCTAAAACTATATGCACAGCTTAAGTATCTCACTGCCCCCCATAACTCTTCTTTCCTCTGGACAGAACAAAAAACTCAACTCAATTAGTTCTTGTATTTGTTAAACTGACTACATGTTCTTTGCGTACCAGCTGCCAAGTCATTTGTCTTCTGAGCTTAGCTATCTACTGACATCGTTTAACTGATTACCCAACTTCCTGTAACATTGTTTTAAACCCACCATTTGTATTGTTTAACTACTTAAATGATCGTTTGCTCTATGCAGGAAATTGTGATGAAACTTATGAACACAACATGCAGAATTAAAATTGTAATTTTATCATGAATCAGTAATTGTAGTGCTAATAAGTACTAATTACCTATGGTGACAATTGTTGCAAGGAGTTCCCTAGCAGTGACTGAAAAAGCAGGAAATGCACACTATTAAGAGCTGAAAATTCCTCTTTATGATGCTGTTTATTTCAATAAGTTCTAAACAAGCTGGAGGTTAAAGAACTTCCCTCAGCTTCTGGGCCATCCCTGAAAAGTCCAGTCAGTCCCTGAAGAAGCAATCCAAGGTGTTCCAAGCAATACGATATGGCCCAAATGCAGATTTGAGTGGGCAGGAAAAAGCACAGGTAACATTCATACTTTAAATGTTTAATTTACAAATTAATTACTAATTAGGATTAATGTGCAAAGCACACCTTAAACATTATGCTTAAACTATACAAAGAAAGCCAAGTTGGAAGTGTGTGAATTTCAGGAAATCTTTTCCTATTCAGGTTTTATTTGATTAATTACAATTTTTTTGTGTGTTCCTAATGCAAAAATATCTTCACTTATTTTGTGGAAGCTTTTTGTACAATTTTTTTGACTGAAGTAAGCCAGGAAAATGTCAAGCTTCAAAGAAACAGAATCAGAGGAGAAAATGAAACAAACATGATGCTGATGGAAGAGCGGGAATCAACCCTAGGGATGTTTCTCCTAACATCTGGTCTGTTACTTTTCTCTTTGCTAGACAACTAACCTCTGATGGCCAAGTCTGAAACCAAGATGCTAAGTTAGACTGGTCTTTGGTCTCATCTGCTACAGTAGTTGTCATGAACTACTTCTGCTGGAAGAATTTTTAAGAAGACCCACATCACTTCATAAAATGATAGTTTCAAAAGACTAAAGAGAAAAGGTCTTTCAGACATTAGCAATGAAATCACAAAGAACTCTACAAAAGTTGAAACATTAGAAACTAACCTTGAAAGAGCGATGGCTGGATGTTGCTGACATACTGGAATGCATTTTTAAAGAAGACCAACATCGTGGAATACACTACTTGATTCTTATACTTAGCGTGTGCATCACTATCAAAGTTACTGATGTATCTGCAGAGGTCTTTCATTCGATGCAAAATGTCACCAAAACTTCTAAGGAAGAGAGACAAAAAGAATTCAGGATGTTACACGGATTCCAAAACTGAAGGAAAGAATCCATAATAAATATAAAAAACCTAATGTTTTCGCTGAGGAAATCCCCCAGCTGCAAGTCAGTGGAGGCTGGGAGTGCAAGCCAGTGAAACTTCACTAAGCATTTACAGTGTCTGTCTTTGCTGAGGCACACAGGGAAGGATACCCCACAGTACTATAGTTCTTATGGATGACTTTCATCAACAAAGATTTAGTTTAGAGACTAATTTGAAAGGGCTCCCTGGATCCGTTTTTGCTTTACAATGTATAGTCTTGAAAGAAAAAGTGCACTGAATTTCACAAAATGTCCTCATGTTAAAATCCTTCTTTAACCCATCTCCTTAAGAATTAAAAAAACAAATTCTCCTTGAGAAAGAAATACCAGAAAAAGTATACATTTCTCACCTTCTTCCCTTATCCATTTGCCATTCACACCTCATTCCCACCACAGACAATATTTTAAATAGCCTCTCCCAAGGATCTGTAATCTGCGATGATTTCTCTGTGAGACCATCTATTACATATTTTTGAGAGCTACGCTTGCTTGGAGACATAATATCAGAGGAATCCTGTGAACCTACGAAAACCAGCACATTTATCTCTTCATAAAGAAATCAAACCAACTGATTTATTTTCAAGAAGGAGATATGTAAAAATGTACAATGGAGCTTTCAGGGTAACCAGTCTTTACTGAGAAGGCTAACAGGGACCAGTAGGCATTTCTGCCTCCTCGTACAAGAAAGCTGATAGGCTGGATAAGGAGATCTTAGACAATTTGTCCTACCTCTCAGTATATATGTTGAAGCCTCATGAGCACCATGATTAAGTAGTTGAAGCATCATGAGGTATTTTCGTATCAAAGAACTAACAAACATCAAATACTACTATTAATCCTTGTCTACGGGATACATTACATAAAAGTAATATATTGTTCATTTATGGATGTCACTTCAGGTTAATTTTGTAAAAATATTCTTACCTTGATATTGGCTTTCCGTCTGTGTAGATCTAGTTACATAGTTAATATAAAATTCTGCTGCTTTATTCAGATATTTATATAACAAGCTGGCAGGAAGTCGAACATCAGGGTTGTTAATTATTAGAGGAAGAACATCACAAACTAAAATAGAAAACAACGAAAAATCCTTTAGGTTTGTGGGGGTTTTCGTTCTATTTGTCCTAAGTAAGGTTTCTCAATCAGCAATGTAAGTTTCCATCTCTGGTTGACCATACACCACAAAGAATTGCAAAGAACCTCACATGAATGACTGCAATACCAATTTTTACCATATGGTCAGCGTGGCCTAATGTGGCTTGAGCCTCTTCTGACTAAAGCGGTTTTCTAATCTTAATGTCTTGAAAGTAGTTTACGGAACTCAGAATTTTGCCATGCTAAAAAGCTGTATAATAAAACAAGAACATTAGTATTTTCTTACCAAATAATTTTCTAAAACAATTCACTGGGGATTCTTGGTCTTCAATACTTTCAGCGTCTAACAATGTTTCTCCAAGGCCTACCTGTGTAAGCAGAGGTGAAAATCAAACACTGGACCAGTGGTTTTAGAAACTTTTTGAACTGCAGTTCAATGGAGTTGAACAATAATTCAGTGGATGCGTGAGTAGCAATTCACTATATAGCAATTGCACATGCTAATCTCTAAATACATAGTAAACTATCCCTACTTAAGAACAGGTGAAAAGCAATGCCAGAAGATAGCAAAACAAAATCAAGAGAAAAATTGTGCATGCAGCTGTATCAGTAAAGACATGCAGGTGAAAGCGATGGAGGTACCAGGCCTTAAAGCTGTAGCTTGTCACCTGAGCTGTACTAACTGACTGTGCACTCTGTCTGATGCTAGTACAAGCTAGAATGTGTTAGTGTAAGTCAGTCTCAGAATTAATAGGTTTTATAGTCTTTAGACTATTTTTAAACTATCCTTAAACTATCCTTAAATAAAGTTAAACAGCTCCAGCTGAAGTTTTAGAAGTCAAAGCAAACACGCTTTGTTAGAGTCTAGTCATCAGCTCAAAGCACTCTGCCCTCAGTGACAGTTTACTGATGAAAAGCTGGAGCAATATTCTTTCTTAGACTATAATACCCCTCTATACTCTTTTTTGTGCTATTCTGCTTTTTCAAAAAGAATGGAATATTCTTTGCATTTACAAAACAAAAAATTATTTTATTTGCTTCCATTTGTTTTCTGCCCAATTCTGTCCTGGTGGTAACCTCAAGATACATCAATCTGAACTATTAGCCACAATTAAACATGAATAAAAGGTAAAAGGACTCACCCTCTCACTAGGCAAAGGAAAATACATTTCAGCAAAATCTCAAGAAACAGAGTGCCAATATCTTGAATAATTACTATAAGCTCCTCTTCTCTTACCCCGTGTTGCACCACAGTCTCTGGGAAACGTCGCAGAAGTAGTAGTAGCATTTCTGCCCTTTCTAACGTGTTAAAACACTGCTCTGTGGCCTTCAGTAACATTTCACACTGGACCCGACCAGGAAGTGTTTCAAACAATCCTTAAAAAAAAATAATTCAAATGTTTAACTTGCTATGTCTGAATTGTAAATATGACTGGCAAAGGGTAAAAGACTGGTCAACATCACCTTGCCATGCAGAGTGAAAGAGATTTCCTTATAGTTTTTCTGCTTTTAATATCTATGCCTGGAAAAAAATTGGCTGTTTCTTTCAGAGAAGACCATATGAATATTTATCTGTTTGTTTGGGTGCACAGAACTTGAATTAACAAGTAAGACTGATAATAAGTGGAATACTGAACATTCTAATACTTAAATATTTGACATTTTAAGATACTTTTTCAAGAATGTTTTTTTTTTTACTTACATTCCACTTCTACAATTAATAAATACTTTCATTAATAAGACATAGGGTTTTTCAATTTTATCTTCCAATGAGACAATAAAAAGAAACCAACATATTCTCCCTGTAAGTTTTATGTATTCTCTTGGAAAAGTAAACACACCCCATGAAAAATCAAAGGTTTTCTTAACTGGAATAGCTGGTATGCAGAGTTACACACTGCTTATCCTTAGAGCTTCTGAAGCACATATTCAAACCACAGACTGTAATCTGTCAGGTGTAAATCCTGCCTTCAAAACTGCGTGTGGTTGCCAGCAGTGAATGTCAAGCTCTTCTGGTCACTGTTCGTTTTCATAACCCCCACTTCATATGTACAAATTCATCCCATTTTTATGATCATTCATCATCCTCTGCAATCAGTGGGACAATGATTCTTAAGTCTCATTCCACTTATTCCCCATGCAATCTCTTTTCTAACTGCTGTTGTTCTGGCAGACTTAGTCTACCCATATCAGAGACAAGGCAATGGGAATCAGCTTCTCATGTCCTTTTGTGTTTCCTAAGCCTAACACACCAAAAGAAGCCTCGAAGGCTGAACTGAGCAAAACAATCTGCAGCCCACAAGCAAAGTTAAAAACACTGACATTTGCTTGCCCCACTAGGTATGTAACCAGAAGGCTTATCTTTAGATTCCTTCAGGACTCTCCCTATTCAATTAATAGAATCCTTACCTCTTAAAAATTGTGTCTGCTTGTCCTGCGAGTCATTCCTTAATGCTGATGTAATAACGCTAATCTCCCTCCATACAGCAGGTTGGTCTGGAAAATTCACAAACCTGTAATAAAGTTTGAGGCAAGGAATGCACAGCGATCTCATAATCTGTTTCCAAGACAAAACTTTCCAATGAAAGAACAGGCATTGGCAAATGGAAAATAAACCCTTCCTTTTTGCTTCTTATTTTTAATTAATAACACCTTTTCTGCCTAATTTATCCACATGGATTTCCAAGAACATTCACATTATATTTTTGGAAACTCTGACATTTATGGAAACAAGCACCTGGCATAATTGTAGAGTTCCAGCTCTGATTACTTACATGTCGTAGAGCAGCCTGCCTGCAGACGCTGTCCTTTCAGCATTCCTTTCAATAGTGTACATCTCATACTGCAAGATGGAAGAACAGAACATTAGCTTTCTTGAATACATTTATGAATCAGATTTGTCCTTCCACTCTAAAAAACTGCCTCCGATTTGTCACAGCAGTCTGAATAACAGAAAATGAAAGGATTGCAACATTTCCTGTAGAAAATAGGAGCTGAATGGTATCTATTCACACATTAAATTAGGAATAAACTTCTGTATAAGTACTCTAATATTAACATGCTGGCTTTAATTTTGCACACAAACACACAAAAAAACCCCACCCAACTTAGTGAGAATTCAGAGAGTTCTTAGACCAGGGTTTGTTTCCAGTCAAATGCAATGCGAAAACCCAAGCTATTAAAAAAGACGTAGGCAAGAGAAATACTTTGACTCCCTACTAGAAATGGCTATTTTTTTTTTTTTGCAACAGCAAACCCAAATGTTTCCTCATGGGCAAACACAAGAAGCAGAAAGGGACCTTCCCCATAGTTATTAAAAACACAACACTTTCACGTCTTTCCCAAAGCATTCATAGAAGTGCATTTTATTGCAGTGAAACAGAATGAGCAGTTACATGCTCACCACTTTATTTTTAACCACTGGACAGTGAGAGGCTGGGCATCTGTGGCACCGCCACCGCCCAGCTCTGTGTTTCTCAACAGCTGTCCTGTGCCTTCAGGGGGCAGTGAAACGCAATGCAAAAGCCTGCAAAAGAGAGTTCCGCTGCAAAATACGGCTGCTGAGTCTGGCCCCCGCCATGGGTGCCGGGTCGGACCCCTCTGGCAATGGCGCCACGCCTCTAGCTAAGTGCTGCGCCCGGACGCCTGTAGGGGAGCTGACACGGCTGTTGGGCCTGACCCCTGCCAAGTCAGCCGCCCTTCTCCGCGCCCCCTAGCAGCGCCCTGCCGCAACCGCCACCCTCAATAACGGACGAAACGGCGCCGTCGCCGACGCCGTCGGGTCCCTGTAACCACGGCAACCGGCCGCCCCGCCCCTCCGCTCCCATTGGCCGAAGCGCCAGTCAGTCAGGCGGCGCCCGCCGCAAGGCCCTGTGGGGGAGCGGCGCTCTGTGCCGCGCCTTTCCGTTGCGCCGGTGTGGCGGCGTTTACCTGTATGTTGAAGTCGGCGGGGTAGAGGCTCCGCGCCGTGATGAGCCAGGCCTTGGCCGCCCACAGGTCCCCCGGCACCAGCTCGCGGGCCCGCTTCACCAGGAACTCGCAGTCCCCCTGCGCCGACATCTTGCGCCCGGCCCGGCCGCCTGGCGGCGCGCATGCGCCCCGCTGCCCCGGGGCGGTCTCTCCCGCTCCTCCCTCCCCCCTACCCTGGCGGCGCGCGGCGGAGGTGGCGCGCGGCTGCCGCCATTTTGGAAGCCGGCGGACTCTGTGCAGTTGAGGGGGCGGCTCTGCCGCGCCGTTATTGCTCCGTCTCCCTCCTTTCTGCCGCTCTCTCGGTTCTTGGATGTGTCTTTTCTGTGGTGGCCGCTGGGCTGGAAATAGCGAGGGGCAAGGAGCCCGGAGTGGCAAGGGGGTGCAAGGAGTGTGATGGGGAGGATAGGCTGAGGAGGGCCTGTAGAGCAGGAAGTTTGGGAGTTAGGACGATTTTTGTGGGTGGGGAGGACTGCAGCGATTTCGTGGAGCCCAAGGCAATAGTTCAGGCTCCCAAAGCTTGTGACTGACCATAGGGAATTTGGGAAGTCAAAGTGAAAGAGGCCTGCTCTTCAGACTTTGGCAGCAAGTATGCTAGGTGGTAGGAGACTTGCCAGGCTACTTTTCAAGAAACCTGTCTTTTGGCCCTGTGGGCAGTGTCATGGGTATAATACCACTTAGAGACAACTGAGTTTAAATCACTGAGGTTGGTTGCAGTGGAACACTGCCTCCTAAAGTTGTCGTTCCTGCAAATCGAATCCCACTTTAAAAGTCCAAGGTTATAGCATTACTGCCTGAGTTTGTGCTTCTCAGAGGTTCTTACAGCCCAGTACTGAGGTCACCAACAGCAGATGCCAATGAAAAAGAGCACCTTTCATGGCAGAAATGCATCTAGCCTTCAACAGCTTGGAACGAAGATTTGTTTGTTATTGTTAGTTTTCAGTATTAGGGTTCTTGATTAGAAGCTCCTCTCTTTCCTTTCTGATACTTAACCTAAACTGTAAATTTCTGCTTTTTTTTTTTCTTGTCGCTTTGTTTGCTCCTTTAAAGTAAGCTGTTCATTTCTCATGTAGCAACAGACATTGTAAACTTTGCACTTGTGAACTTCGACTGATCAAATCCATAAATCTCCATATCTAGGAGTTAGTGTAATAATCCAATTAGCCAATAGTTTTAACAGACACTTAACCCCTGTTATAGGTAAGGGGCAAGGTCCCTGTTTTCCTGCTGAGGTGACTGTGGTATATTTTTGCCTTCTTCTTTCTCAGTTATTGCACAAGGCCCAGATGCCTCTTGTTATTCTGGAGAATGTGAAAATGTGTTCTCATGGTGCTAGCCTGCCACAGATTTTTGGCTGTAGAGTCCCTGTGAGGGCTGGGAGCTTGGCTTTTCAGCTCCTCTTCTCCATACTATTGTCAATTCCTTCTATTCCAAAACTACTAGCAGGAACTTTCCATGCTGTTTTGGTAGGAATCTTACTTTGATTTCACTCTGGCTGCAGTGTTGGGCTGTGCTTGAGGAAGAGATGCTGTGTGAAAATTGGCAGACTTCAGCAAGAGGTGTGCTTGCAGAGGCCCTACCCTCTGAGGGAAGGGTCTGAGTCCAGACTAACTTTGAACTGCCCTGTTCAAAGAAAAACTTCCATGCCCTGTTATAATTTCCTGCTGCTGTACTAACAAATCCTAATTGAGGGATCCATGACAAATGACAGCAGTAACAACTATTGCACAAGTGCCTCATTGAAAGCGATTGACCCTATCTGTCAATAGTCAACAGCACATGGTGGCTGCAACAGGATCCTGTTCGTTGCCCCCTTTCTCAGGGCTGTCACAATACACTGGTCCGTTGCAATCTGAAGCAGCACAAAGTGTGATTAATTTGCCGTTCAGAGAGGTGACCATGCCACAGCAGAAAGTCAGCTGTCCCTCGTAAAAGAAATGCCTCCTCTCCTGCTCCTGCTATCAAATCTACAAACTGCTGTAGGTTGGTACAGGTCTTTAGAACTGACTTCACAGCACTGCAGTCCCCTGGAAATGCAGCAATGTTAATCACTGGCTGGTGTGTAGGTCTATCCAGAGCTCTTCCCTGTGTGCTTGTGCAGATGCATACATCCAAATTTGATTTAAAAAAAAAAAAAGTTTTGCATTGTGAGGCTGAATATGGTAACAAGCTTGTGTATTCTGTCTCTTCAGAAACTGCCCAGCAAGGACTGATGGGCTGGTTGTTGCTACCTATATGCTGCTTGCAAAACCAAGATCAGGATGCTACAAGAGTGAAAGCAATGGCAGTGGGTTGTCAGAAGTTGCTTTTGAAGAGGAATGGATGTGTGAGGAGTCCCCTGCAAAATTTCTGGTGTGGAATCACCCCTAAGACACCAGCTAGGCAGAGAGATGGCAGTTTTTGAGGCAGTTTCACAAGGTGTCCTGAGAGTAAGATGTAGCTGTATTTAACCGACTAGGCAAAGGGGACTATCTCCAGTAATTTAGGAACACACCCCCCCCCCCCTTTTCTTTTGTGACTGTTAGCTGGACACTGGGTTGTTGGTTTTTTTTTATTTCATTTAAAGCTGTGAAAAATCTTTTTTTTTTCAAATGAAGTACTCTGCTGCCTCTTGCAGAGATTTGTTGAATCCTTGCCTCTGCATTTATTCCTAAAGCTACACTTGTTTGCCAGTCTACTCAGCCCCCTCAAGGCAAGGAGGAGATGAGAGTCCAAATTTTTCATCATACAAACTGTGTAACTTAACACCAGGCAAGAAGTCTGAAGAGGAGGTAGATGAGGGTAGGAGCCACCTGAGGAGTGTTCAGACATGGAAGAGTTTGCTCTGCTAGTTACATTGGGATCTGAAGCTTCCTCTCCACTTAAAGTGGCTTTCCTGAGTTCTTGCAGATTGTGCTGTTTAGATTTCCATAGTGCAGGGCATGCTGAAGGTCTCAATGTTTTAGCCAGCCAACTAGAAGTACGCACAGCCTTCTTCCTGCAGGAATTCAGGACCCAGCTGAAATGCCTACATGAGCCTTGTTTATCAGGAAGAGGCTTTGTAATCTTCTGTAGCAGGAAATCGGCGGTGTTGACCTCAAGGCAGTTTAGTCATCTGATGCTGTGAAGGTTGATTTTTCTTTCCCTCAGAAGATCGTCCTGTTTCTTGAGTAAGGTCTCTGAGTAACAGAGATGACACATGCAGTGGATTCAGGCAGTATAGTTGACACAGCACAGGAACAGAGATACATGGTGCCTGCAAAGGTGGAATCGCAGACCGTGGCTGTAGCATGCCAGATTGTTTCTGCGCCACAACTGAAGGGCTCCATTAGGGCAGCTGTGACTCCAGCCAATACAGAGAGTGTTTGGAAGGCGTTAGGTTGGCACTGAACAGTGACAGAGGGCTTTGAGTGTCATTCTCCACCTCCTAAATTTCTGGATAGGTATAGTGCTAGCAGATAGCATCCACTCTTTGTTGGCGTTCCTGACTTGGTCCCATAGGCCGCTAGCACTTCTGCAGGACTGGTGTATTAACAAGTGCTAGGGGCAGGTAAGTCAGGTTCGTGGTATGGGATAAAGCGGGTTATGATGTGGAGGTGGAAAGATTAGGATAACTGCTGGACTGCATGATGTGAGCCTGGCTTGCTAGCTATTCCTTAGGCTTGAGGACCAGGAGTTGCTGTCTGACATGGGTAAGAAGGAAGCTACTATATTTTCTAAGGTTTTACACAGATACTGAAAAGATCTGAAAAGGATCAATCTCCTTAGTATCTTATGAGTGAGGCCTTGGAGAAGAGAGTTTATAATGAGCCAGCAGTGCGGTGCGGTCAACACAAAAACTAGTGATCATGCGGATGGGTTTGTTGTTTTGTGGATTTTTTTACCAATTCTGTGTCCTTGGGCTTTGTGCAGAGCAGTTTGTACAGCTGATATGAGTTGTCTAGGCTGCCAGTCACTGAGAATTTGAGGCTGAGACCAAGCGTCTTGTTTGTCCCTTGGAGCTGAAGGACAGTAGATCGGATGTCTGGGTGACACACCAGGAGGAAAAACAAAAGGAGATTGGGAATCCAAGAGTGGAACAGCATGGGATGTATGGGATACAACACAGCCCTCTCCATAGACTGGTATCTGTTAATGACCTCATAGGTGGCAACATCAGTACAAATGCACGTGTTCCACAGATGTGGTAGCTTCTCATGAAATGACAGAATGGAGATCTTTGACTCTGGGGTTATCTGTAGTCTTCACAGTTGAATCCAAATTCTGGCTTCAAAACACTACAGTTGGCCACAAACCATTTCTGTAATAGCCTAAGGCAGCTTTTAATAATTGACTTCATTTTCACAGAATGATAATTTAGGTTAAAGGGGACATCAGGAGATCACCTGCTCCAGTCACCTGCTCAAAGTGCAAATAACTGTTCTTTTATGGTCCTAAGATAAACCAAAAATCCATTTCAAGCAAAGAGAAAATGCAATCAGTTTCCTTCAGCCTGCAATTTGACAGTGAGGAGAGGTGGGGAGTCAGCGTTTATAGGGGGAAACATTTAGGTAGTCATATGAGCAGGTTATTATTATGAAATGTGTTAAAATACTTGCCTAGCTTTTAGGTCTGAAACAGATTGTAATTATCTTCCACAGCGCAGGGGCAGAATTACTGATCATCATACTCTCATATGGCCAAAGCTACACTCATATGACTCCAGTGACACTACAGCTGGAGCTTTGAACACAGTAGTGAGTTGTCTGGTGTGGTGAGATCATAATAAAGCAGCACACTGCTTGGTGCACAAATAGGACATTGCATTCAGTTCACAGGGCTAAAAGCTTAGAAAATGCCATATTTAACTTGTAAATTAGGTGTACTTTATCCAGAAACTTACTCTTACTCGTTTTATGAAAACGCTTTTTAAGAGAGAAATTAATTTTCACCTGGAAGGATATGAAAAGAAGCAGTTAAAGAAATAATTTTTCCCTGTAGAAGTTTTATAAGTAGAGAAAGAACATGGATTAGGGAGAATTTATCTCCTGGACATACTTCCTTTCCTCCTGCTGACTTCCCACATGTTCAGGCTCTTAATATCCCTGTGGCAACTCTGAAAGATGTAGAATAGAAAAGAAATTCTAAATTAACCAGCTGCATACATTTGTCCCTGCTTTTAATCTAGCAGTCACATCAAAAAGTGCGCTCCACAGTTTATATTTCCCCGTTTTCATTCCTGTCTCTTACCAATCCCATTCTTCTTCCTTGCAGATTCTTTCTGTGCACATCTCGAAGGTGTGCATTGCCTTGTCAGTTGGAGTGGCACTCATCTCAAAAAATGTTTGTATGTGCCACCTTCTTTTGAGAAAGCTTCTGTAGGTTCCCTTTGTAGGCAGTGAAGCCCAAAAGGCAGTTCAGCTGACGAGATATGGATTGGAGTAGGTTGAACTGTGCTCTGAATGCCTTTGCTTAGGCCTCCGTGGCTTGTAAAAGGGATGAAGGGTGGTTTCCTCAGACACAGAGATCTGTGTAGTAATTCCCTGTAACATGGTGGGGAATGTGGCTTCATTCACGTTTAACCGGCTTGCTCTGTTTCCTTGCTCTGTTCACCGTAAATACACTGCTTCAACCTCTGAACATGTCTTCAGTCATGTAGTGGACATTCGTGGGAGGGACAATCAACTCATCCCTCGTAGCTACAGTCTCTGGTGGCTATCCACACTCTCTGCGCTAAACACAAAGCTAGTCAGCACGTGTGACTACTGGTTTCCTTTAATCAGTGAGTGCTGCTTGTACTACAACCTCCCGATGGAATTGCGTTAGAGGTTTCCTCTGTAAGTACTCTGCCTTTCAAAAATGCTTTCCAACAGCATACTGAACGATATAAGCAGAGCACAGAGTTTTAACAGGCAGGCAGTCAGTCATCAATAGCATCCTGCTCTTAAGCCAAGGTAATGATCACTAGTTTGACTATGCCTGCATTTTCCCCAAGAGCATGCAGTTCTGATACAGGAATGCAGGTATGTATATGTGTATAATTACCCTCATCATGTGCAGCAAAAACAGTTGAACAGCATGTTTATAGAAACTGTCCTTAAGAGTGATTGCCTCTTGAAGGAGCATAGCTCATATAAGAGGAGTGGGACTGTCTCCAGCCAGCCCTGGGAGACGATGCTGAGAGCATATTGAAAAGCTGTCTTCAGCAAAAGCTTGCCAGTTTAACAACTCTGTTCACTGTTCCTATTGCACAGTGGGCTCTTTGACGCAACAGAAAGAGCTGCTTTTTTTTTTTTTTTTTTTTTTTTTTTCTNNNTTTTTTTTTTTTGCTTCCTCTTAAATCCGCCTGGCCAATTTAAAGCTTGTGGATATTTCTTCCCCCTCGGGGAAAGCTTATGTGAGGATTTTCTTTTTTAACAGTTCATTCCGTGAAACCATTTTTTTTCTTGTTTGCTGTTAGAAAATGTTGGAGCTGAACACAAGGCTTTCATTGCAGGTCAGTGGATGAACTCTTGACCAAAGCATTTAACATTTCAGTGTAGCTTTAGCAAGAACTGTAGTTTGGGAGTAAAAAAGCAAGTTGACAAGGTTGTATCATGTAAGCCCATGTGTGCCTAGTACTGGAATAGGAATCTTTTCAGGTCTTCAGTGACTGAGTTCTGCACAGATGAATTTACCATCTTTCTTTTGCAGACAAATATACCGAATTAGTATTTTATTGAGAATTGAGGTGACATCATAGTTGTCTATATTATTTAATTCCTGAAAGTCTGTACTCCCTCAAAATGCAATAAACCTTACTGTGAATTTCAAGTATAAAGTTTTTGCCTTTTTATTTTGCAAAGATTGTCCTTTTGAGGTTGTTTTTTTTTTTTTTTTTTCACTTATTTTCAGCACACTTTACTGGGAAGCATGTTACTCCTGGGCATGTGCTGTCTGCAGGGAAGATAGTTATTTGCTATTTTGTATTTCTTCTTAGATTGCTATCAAGGGAACTAAGAAAGGATGTAGACATATTGTTAATATCTCTTTTCAAGCTGTATCTGAGGTAAGGCAATCTTCTTTCCCTATCTCTGAAATGAAAATATTAAGTAGATGCAGTATTTCTTTTGTTTATAGTTACTAAGATTATCCTGTTGCTATTTGTTTTTCATGTTGATAAAATGTGAATATATTTGTCACAAAGCTGTTCCTTGCCTATGTGATGTTTAAAATCCTGTATTTTTATTTCAACAATATCTACTACATATCTGCATGTTTCTATTAGCTCATGTACCCCAGATCAATGAGAGATTAATTTTGTAATTGCTTCAGTTTTCTCCTCTATTATTATCACATTAAGTGTGTGAGAGAGTGGATTTCTTGCCCTGGGTAGGCAGTTCTTAAGGAAACTTTGTAAAACTGAGTTACAGATTGTTTCCACTGTGAATCACTTTCCTTGTAAGATGATGACTTTTATGGTAATGTTTAACTTGAGTAGAATTGTTTTCAAACATACACAGTGCATTTTTGGTGTATTCTTTTTTTAACAGCGCTCTAAAATAAAATAAAAAATGATTCATATCAGACTGTTTATTTCCATCTCCACTTAATGTTGCCTGTTATGTGAAGTATATAGCTTTGAAAGATTGAATCATTATTTATGAGCATCAGTACAGCTGAGAGGTGTCACTGCAACATTGCCCATATGCAACTGCATTGAAATGGAATTTGTATGGGATAGCACTGTTGATGAGTTATGATTAGCGCCTGGGGAATTAGAAAATAGTACTTTGTGTTTATGTTTCTTTTCAAGCAATTTAAGAACTTGCCATGTAAGGGAGATTAATTTTTCTTTCACCCTTTTCTGTAGCAAGGTTACAGTTTTTATAATTCAGGATTTTGACACATGCTTTCTATAATTGTTATTTAAATCAATCCATCTGAGTCTTTGTGACATCTCTTACAGGGGGAAGCATGTTTTAAGGCAGATGCGCTGTACTGCAGGTCCAGAAACATTTTTAATTTAGAAAAATGTTCTAAATCTATCTTGTTTGGCTCCTCACATCTCTGAAACTGTTTGCTGTTTGAATTCCAAATGCTGTTTGCTCCATTCAAGAGATCTGTCTTTAAACAGTTTGTTGAGAGGCTTTTCACTTGGGGTGGGGTAGGGAATGATACAAGGTAGAGTTACAAAACTATAGTGAAGTATTTTTAATCTTATAGAGCAAAAATATTTACTACTATAAGCATATATAATACTAAAATGAATAATTCATTCAAAGGTGGTTTTAAAACCCATTGAGGCTTAACTTTCTTTAATCAACATCACACCAAATCTTCTTAGCTTTTTCTGTCGTCTATTTTGGGGAGTTATAAATCCGTATCCTGTCACAGTGCAAATACACAACTTATGTCTTCAACCTGTTTTCTACTGTCAAAAAAAAAAGCTTATTCTCTACTGTTGAATTTATCTGGAGTTGAATGTGCCTTAAAAACCTTAAAATTAAGCGGTATAATAAACTAATGAGTCTTTATAAAACATGTTTTTTGAACCATTTTCTCAAAAAATTAGATACTGTCTCTGATCCACCATCACTTGCAGAGGGTGTATTGTGCTGCATTCCTTCCCTTCTGATCTCTAGTTTGTGAGGTAGTCAGTCCTGCTTCTCAAAGGGAATCTCATGAGTGACACACCATGATGTGTTGACATTTCTACTGACATTACTTTTGCTGGGAAGCATGAATGGGAAAGGAGGATAAATGATGTGGGTGCCTTGGTGTGTTCTTTGGGATCTTTGAAGATGGAGCATGTGGATATCTTACTAGATTCCAGCCTTCTTGCTTACCAGCAGTTACTGGAAGGTATTTATCCTGATGTTTGTGGTGCCAGCTTTCTACCTAGTCAATGTAGCAGAGCTTGTGGCTTGTATTTCTCCTTTCATGCCCTGAGCAGTGTCAGGTTAACTGGGTGCTTGTTTTATTACCCTAGTGACCTGGTCTGTGGATTGACATCCCTTAATAAGGAAAGGCTAGCTGTTGTCTAGTTAGTCTAAATCACACACAACTCAAGCCAGGTTAAGAGGAAATGCAGTAACAACTTTTATTTTTAACAGTTAAAATAGGCGATGCACTTAGAAACACTTATGCAAGATATAGACAGAAAATAAAAGGCAAAAATGCTTGATGTTATATATATACCTAGCTGATATTAGAAAGGTCTTTACCCAATCCTACTGACTTATTCCTTTTCTGACAAGATTTTCTTGTTTGCACATAGCTTACCTTTCAGGTCACATCTACTGGAAAAAATCATGTTCATGAGCCTCCATCAGTTAGTTACCCCTCTGATGAGAGAAGGCTCCATCATGGCATGTCTTTGGGAGCATACCTCAGGCCATTTTCTGATTGTTGAGGAACCTCTAATTTCTTATTCAATCTTTTCTACAATTTTTTTTCAGACAGTGCAGTATTAATCTTTCATCCCCTAACCCATTTTGTTTGTGTCTACCCAGACAAGGTGTCATCATTGTTCTTGATTATTTCATTATTAGAGACTGAAAGAGACCTTATTAACTTATGTGTTGCCTTATTAGCTTATGTGTTACCTTCTTATACTTGACTGGTTAGTCAAAAAGGGAGTAAATCTCTTCACCTCCCTTTGGGACTTAGTTTTCAGAACAAAATGTCTCCATGGTGAGCTGTATTCACTACCAGTGAGTATATTAACATATTCAATGTTGTGCAGAGCTCTGACTGGCTTTTTGCTGACACTGAGACAGAAGGGTTGTTTGTCAGAAGACAAGCTGTGTCTTACTGCTAAAGGATGGGCACACTAAAGTAGGTGACAGGATAGAAGACTTGGATGGCATAAACTGAGGAGTTTAAGGACCAAGGGCTAGAGAGAAACGGAGCTGTAATGCACTTGGCAAATTGCTTTTCTGTTAAGTCTTCAGGGTGCAAATATTTCACCCAGATTATCTCGTCATGTGTGTGTTTTAGAATGAGTGTGCAACTGCAGTCTCTGTGAGGGCCTCTCAGCACTGTTAAAATATTACTAATAAGGAGTCAAGTCTGAAGTCATGCCTTGGTCTGAAGAGAGGCCTTTGGCAGAGTGCCATGCTGCTGGAGGGCTTGAGTGAACCCCAGTGGGTTTTTTTTTTATTCATGCAATTGAGTGGGACTCTTTCATTGTGACTTGATTGCATTTAGACTCGAGAATAAAGACCTGGATAAAAATACCACACACTGAATGTCTCCCACAGCCTCCAGGGAGCTTGACCAGCTCAATGGCAGTTGTCAGCATCTGCTTTGGGAAATTCCATGAGCCTGTTGATCAAGCTGAAAGAACTTTATTCCTTGTGTTCTACCTCAGCTGTAGCAAAACATCAAAAGTTAGGGCCTTAATAGCAGGTTTCCATTTGTTTCAGTTCTTTAACTACCCATTTAGGCTACAGCTATAGGTAGCGACTGCTCAGGGGTGGAGAAAGCCTGTCTTGTTCCACACCTTCGTTAGGAAACAGAGACACGGCAGCCTGGTCTTCCAGGCATTGAGCTTGGAATTCTTGATTGTGATGTTTTTTGTATGGATGCCTATTGTTAAATTTCTAGTGACTGGAAAGCATCAGAGAAATCAATGATGAGGCTGTAGAAAGTTGGCAGGTTTCTTTTGCTTTTTTTCTCTGAAGTACTAATTTTGAGTCCATGCTTTGAAGGGTCAGCAATGCAACCACTTCTAACTACATTTAACTACATGGGCCGACAGAGAGGATTGCAGATTGTTCACATCTCCTCTGTAGACTGTCGAAGGCAACGCTGACTGCATAGCTTCTTGCCTTTACTAGAACTTGCGGAACAAATGTAATATTCAGTTCTGTAAAATTAGTTCTTTTCCCTATACTGAAAGCAATAGTTTGGGTTTTTTTGGTTTTTTTTTTGTTTGTTTGTTTGTTTGTTTTTGTTTTTTTTTAAAAAAGGCACAAGCTTAGTTCCTTGGTTTTAGAATAGTTGCAGTTCTGGATTCTGTTTTCTGGTTCATCATCAACAGATTTATGGTTTTTAGGCTAAATTGTAATAGGCTAACTCTGTTCCATCCCAAGCACCATTAAAGCCAATGGGAGTGTTCTTAAAAGTTCATTAGAATTAAGTATTGTTGAGATCTTCTGTTTGCCCTAAACTCTGTGAAGCTGCAGTTCTGCTGTCCTATTAAAGCCGTATAGCCATTCTGCCATATTAATTGCTGGCCTTCTCCCAGC
This sequence comes from Ibidorhyncha struthersii, assembly GCA_013398815.1. Taxonomy (NCBI): domain Eukaryota; kingdom Metazoa; phylum Chordata; class Aves; order Charadriiformes; family Charadriidae; genus Ibidorhyncha; species Ibidorhyncha struthersii. The sequence goes on from VZSZ01000729.1 coordinate 404,763, forward strand.
CCAAGAGAAGGGGCTTGCAAAGGTCTTGTGAACGTAGTAGGACATCTGGATTGCATGAAGTAATGCAAGCATCCAAGTAAGTTCATTTTTGCTAGTGATGTCTGTGAACTAGATTGGGCAAAATCTACCAAAGATGGTGGGAGAATGGTGGTAGGAAAAACTTTGCAGGAAGTTTTAATCTTTAATAGCAAATAGAAGAGGTGATAGCTTTCATTTCCAAGTCTATGCCTGTGATTAAATGGGCTGCCCCTCCTATTACATGAATAGCCATTTTCTTCATGCTTCATTGTCTTGATAACGGGGAAACGTAAACCAGGCACTTGGACATGGACATCATCCTCCTATTCAGAAAGAAAAGAATAACAGAACAGTGGTAGAAATTCTACTGAAGTGAAATCCTGGGGAAAAAATAATTTTTTCCTTTTTCCTCTCCATTGTATGACTGAAAGTGGTCCTGCTATTTGCTGGCAAGAAGACACAGAACAATATGCACTCCAGCAACCTTGGAACAGTGTGCAGATACCCCTGGGAATTGTTTCTACTGGAGTGGGTTGAGGCAGCAATAGGTTTATGGCTTGCCATCTCTGAAAAAACAGCTAGGGCTATAAATAGTTGACAGTTCTTAAATTGAATAATTCTCTCTTCCTCTCCAGGATGAGAAACTGGATCAAGATGTTTGAAGCCAAAAGCCTACAGCCAGATATCCCTATTAATCATCTGTTTGTAATGTTGCTTAGATTTTGAGGGAATTCTCTTATTGTTTCTGCTTTGCATATGGTAAAAAGACTCACCCAGGGTCTTTTCAGTGGACCAGTGGAAGAACCAGAAGCAGGATTTAAGTCTCTTGCATTTCAGCTCAAAGCTCTGCCTACCAGACTATATTCTATTGTATAGCCATATTTAGAAACTAGAATCGCTTAATTTTCAAAACAGTTAAGCCATCTGTAACTTCACCTGGTTTGGACATGGGTTACTAAATGATTGCTGCTTTTGAAAGTTGGGTTGGTAATGAATTACAGGGTAAAATATTCAAACCACAGGAGTGATTGAATATGCAAAGGGCTCCCAGGCCTGTGGACTAAAGCAGATGGCTTCAGTGGCTTTCACATGTTACCTAGACCAGCATTGGTGGTCACTGGTTTGTGTTTCACTCACATCTTTTGCTGGGATGTGAATGGTGAAAGATAAGGAGACGTTATGTCACCTGTACTGCTATTTCTGCTACCAAGGTGGTACTTCAGTTACATCTGGAAGGCTCACCAGGTAGAACATTTCAGTCTTAAAAATGGGATTTTAGTCCTTATATAATTTAAGAGTTTTTTCCAGCAATTTTCCCTATGCATTTACTTCAGAGAAGATAGGTGTGAAAGTGCTGGCTACGGTGATCATAACAGAATTAGGTAGAGTTGCACGTGCCAGGGATCAATGTTTAATTACTCAGTGTTGGAACAAAGGGGCTTCCAGTTATGAAGGATGCATTGTGTGTATTTTTATGTTTTATGTTTTGTAACAAGTCACCCAGCCCCTCATTGAGCTGTTAGATTTCAACTCATCCACTCCAGAGTACGTCTATATTTGGGTTCATGTATCCTACAACTGATGTTTTCATTAACATTTAGGATGATCGTATAGGTACTGACATCCTTCACAGCGGAAAACTTTAAGAGATGTATTGATTTGGAAAGGAGAAGCTTTACTCTGGCATATCAAAGAGTCTTTCCTATACGCACTTTTAATGTGGCGCCAGTCCTTAAGAAAACCATTCATCCTCAATTAGAAGAGTCTGAAAATAGAGGTAACAGTTTTGAAAAAACCTTTTTACAGGAAAATTTTATTATTTTATTTGTGAGAAGGAGAAGTCTCTTGATTTCAGGGAAGAGATTTTAGATCAACTTTTAGAAAGTTTCTAAAAATCTATTAGTAAAATACACAGTACTGTGTATTGTGAATCAGATTATGTGCACTGCTTTGTTCTCATCAAACTGCTATTAAGGAAAAAAAAATATCTGAGGGGAATATGTAACACATCAGAATACTGACTGAAATCCTAGCAATATATTAGATTGATGCACTTATTATCAAAGTGGTGGTTACTAGCTTAGAAACTGATATAGAGATTTGTTTGAGTCACAGGGATAGAAAACAGCCTAAAGAACATATCACTTTTACCTTCTAATTTGCAGGATAGTATAGTGTAAAGTGATCCTATGGGATAAAAGTCAGTGGTGAAGTTTTCTCATGCTTAATTGAACCAAGCATATATATTTATGAATGAATTAATAAGCTATTCCACAAATATCCTAGCTTTCTGTGAGAATTGTTCAGGAAATGAAAAGCACTTATGTAATGTTAAAGGAATGAAAGGAAAATTTCTTAGCATTAGAGAAGGGAAAATAAAGCTTCACTCTAAAATCCTTAGGAACTAACTATACTAAGAAACTAGATCATTGCAAATGTAAAGTACATGCAAAACTGTTTTGAAAGCACATGTCAGAACTTCTTAAAAATATTGCAATGAGTCAGTAGCCCTAATTTTTAGATGTGACCAAAAGAGTTTAGAACTGAATGCATGCATGTTGCATTTGTCCAAATCTGGTTTAAACTTCCTTTTCCTCCCTTGATTCTGGATCTGCCTTTTCCTATGACAGCCAGGTAGAAGAAGCTGAAGAAAATTGCTGTAACATCCCTTGTTTGCCAGCAATTCCAGGGAGTGGTATGTATGCCAGGAGGCCAGAGCTGTACGGGGTGCCTGAATGTGCCTTGTACTCCAACTGCAGGGAGTAAGTGTGAAGCAGACCATGTCTGTTTCACCAGAAGTACCTCTGACACTGGGGTGCTAATTATTCTTCGTTAGCACAGGTGGGCAAGTGAGCTATGTCCAAGGAAACTGTAGGCTTTTTTTAGAGTTTTCAGGGAGCTATGTTACAGATTTTTTCCAGTTACTGCAGGGCTGTAATTTTCTTACCTTCTTAGCAGTTCATCTACTTGAATTGGTGAAAACAGGCTCATCTGGTGGTAAAGCTTTTTTGTTTCTTCTAAGGCAGTTGTCCATTTCTTATATGCTGATTAGAATCTTTTTGGCTATGAACTACAAAAAAGGTCATAGCTTCAGAGTCCAAGTCAAAGAAACTTGGCTGGCTACTGCTTAGTGATCTTGTAAAACTGTTAAACCTCAACAGCACAAGAGACACAAAGGTCTAGATTAGAGTTAGGAATTAGGATTTACCAAATTATCAGTTTCACCTCTTTCCTAGGATGACAGCCTAGGAAAAGCCTTTTGAAAAGGCTTTGCATCTCTTTTGGAACCCTCAGGCATTTTACTGAAGTCATCTTTATTTTTTAACCCCTATCTCAAGGATTTTTTACTTGTTTGATATAACGCTGTATTTTTACTTTCAGGCAACTCCAGCATGCCCTTTATGTGGGTCACATATTCCTCATCCTCTATATTGGTCTAGGATTTCCAACTACTTCCATATTCATTGAGCTCAGTCACTATACAGCCAATTGAAACAGGCAGGCTGTTCAATGTCTTTTCCACTCCAGGAGTAATTTAATCAGGGAGTGGCTGCATTATTTTTTCAGAGCCAAGCTGTGCATGCCAGGTGATCTGCAGTGGAGAACAGCAACATTATTAAAAGGCTTAGGCATTTCATGCCATTTTGCTCTTCTGCAACTTGTAGTGCAGCTAACGGTACTGTCTTGATTTTTTTTCTAATATGCGTGCTTCAAATGTAATCAGTTAGAGGGGGTGTAGAAAAGAGGATGGATGAGTCACAGGACTGTATTTGTATTGTATGAGATTGAGTTTCAAAGCTGTTGGGTCCTGCAATATCATTAATCACTGCAGTATTTGTTTTACACAAGTGCTGGTATTCACAGAGTAGATTAAGTCTATTTCTTTAGTTTCCCTCCGGAGTTGAATCCTAGAGTTAAAAAAGCTTTAATGGAAGTTTGATATTGCTACGTTCCCACACAAATATTTCAACTTTCGTAAAACAGCAAGAGAGAGAATTAGCTGTGAGGGGGAAGTCTTCAGGGAGTCCTTGCATCCATTATAATCTTCATCTTGGTTGACTAATGTGCTCCTCTCCAGACAACCAAAGAGAACAGGTGAGCCTTTGCTGTTACAGGGAACCTTAGGTCCACAAGGATGTCCCTTGCTACCAAGGGGAGTCCAAGGGAAGGCTAAGCTCTTTTCCAGAGTTACCAAGGAAAGAGAGAAGGTGGGGGTGAGACAGATCAGAGTCCTGGTGTGATAAATACCTGTACTGTGCTAATTTCTTGCTGCTGAGCACTATTATTTAGATCACTATCAGTCTGAGGTGACAACTACTTTCTTTTTTTTTTTTTCATTCTCTGGGCCAGCTTGTCAGCTGGTGGGCATGATTTCATGCTGGTGGAATCACACTCCGTCAGCTGAGCATCACCTACTGGGAGTGCCCCTGCCAAACCATCCACCTCAGTAAGACTGTCCTATTGCTTCTTTAAGAGTTTTCACCTTTATTTTGTCTTTAAAAAAATAATCTGTGATTTCAAAGAATTAGAACCAAATTGTGTTTACAGTTCCTCTCAGCTGAGTATGCACCACCATTAACATGATTTGTGATAAAAGTATCTGACTCTTGAAGAAATCTATCTAACTGACATCTTAACCTTTATAGTGGCATGTTAAAATTTTCATGTTGGCATAGGACTCTTAAGTTTCTTGTTTTCTCACTGCAACTGTCATGGGCAACTGCAGTCTTGGCACGTTTTCCCCCCTTTGTATTTGAAGTAAATAGACTTTTTCCAATTAATGTCTATGGTAATGTACCCAGTGGTGAGGGGAAAACCCCCACCTTCTGGAGGATTCTGATATTTCTCATTGAGGTTTTACTGAGTAGTATTCAGCATACTAATAATGATGCTAACTCTTCCAGTGCTAGGGTGGGATTTGGATTGTCAAGTTCCAGATGTCTTTAAGTTCAGTGTCTAGTTAAAGTTCCTTGACTGGGTGTGCATGACAGTTAGTGAAGACAAGTAGTAGTAGTGTGCATCATCATTATTGTCTTTGCTACACTTGGAAATATCGAGAAGCAGACAGTGAAAATGACTCACATAGTATCATATTGCCTCCAGGAAGGAGACTTTGCTTGCCTAGGCTGGTGTTCAGTCCTATAACATAATGATGTTTATATCTGACATCTACGAATTGATCAGGGCTGTCTTCCAGACCAGTTCACAGGTGCTTTTGCCCTGGGAAAGATGTTGGAACCTGCACATGGTGACCTAGAAAGTACAGTAGTGTTTTGGAAAGGCTCTGATGTGCTGCATACTAGTCACCTCAATGCAGTGAGAGCTTTTGCTCTTCCTTACTGTCATGGTTTCAGCTCGGATAGAGTTGACTTTCTTACTAGCAGCTGGTATAGTCTATGTTTTGGATTTGGGATGAAAATAGTGTTGGTAAAACGCTGGTCTTTTTGGTTGTTGCTAAGTAGTCAAGGCCTTTTCTGCTCCTCACACCACCCCACCAGCGAGTAGGCTGGGAGAGCACAAGAAATTGGGAAGGGACACAGCTGGGACAGCTGACCCCAACTGACCAAAGATATATTCCATGCCATGTGACGTCACGCTCAGCAATATAAAGCTGGGGGAAGAAGAACAAAGGGGGGACATTTGGAGTGATTTTGTGTTCCCAAGTAACCGCTACATGTGATGGAACCCTGCTTTCCTGGAGATGGCTGAACACCTGCCTGCCAATGGGAAGCAGTGAATGAATTCCTTGTTTTGCTTAGCTTGCCTGCATGGCTTTTGCTTTACTTATTAAACTGTCTTTATCTTAACCCACGAGTTCTCTCACTTTTACTCTTCTGATTCTCTCATCCATCCCAACAGGGGGGAGTGAGTGAGTGGCTGCGTGGTCCTAGCTGCCATTTGGCATTAAACCACAACACTTACCATGTACTTTTGTGTTTACTCACATGGGGCTTTCTTCAAGAGAGGGCTTATTTCCAAGTGTGAGGGGCTGTAGTGTAATCTTTGCCTGCTGAATGACACAACTTTTGAGTCATTGTTCCTAAGCTTATGGTATGTACTTTCTACTAAACTTTTGGTCTTTGTCATTGAAGTGATTTGTATAGTCAGTAGTAGCTCAAAGCAAGCATTTCAGATCTCTTAGGACTGAAGCAACAAAGCATTAAAGTGTGGTTTTGATCTGAAGTGAGAAAAACAGGCAAGAATTATTCACAACTCTTCGCTGACACTTCTATTACACGGGGCAGTTTCCGTTGTGTTATGCCTATTTTCTGTGTAAGTCTGTAATTGTTTTCCTCAACACATTGTGTCTTTTTCTTAATTTTGATCTGTTTTTTTGATCATATTGCATCTTGCTGGTGATTCAGATTAAAATGAACCTTTCACTTAGGCTCTTCAAGAGTGTGTTTCAAGATAGAGAGGAAGAATTTTCAATTTGCGTTATTGTTTTTCGGATCAGAAAGCAGGTAGGACATCAAAACTTATCAGTAGAGAAGGTTTGCTGCAATTCACAGGGGGAAAAAAGTTGTTGTCTTTGTGTTGTGATACCTAAGTCAAAATTAAGGCCTGAGTCTGCATTTAATTCCACATAGGCTGCAGTTAGAATTGGATTTTAGCCAATCTCCCAAGCTAAAACTGACATGAAGCTGCCTTTGCTTTCATACAGCACAGAGGTCCCAAAATAGTTGTCTTAAAATTAATCCAGACATGGCTCAGGTGATACAGGAGATAACACAGAAGTGAAAAGCTTCAGTCTTGCCCAGTGCATAATTCATCTAAGTCTAGGGTGCCAAGCTGGGTTGTGACTTTATGGGTGCAGGTGTGTGTTCGTACTGACTCAGACCTGCCTATAACTACATGCATGAGAAAGAAGGCATTGTAGCAGGGAAAGCTTCTGGCTAGTTCAGTTGAACAAAAGTGTCTTAAACAAGTTGGACAGTTTCTTGTCCCAGAGGATCCCCAGTGTGGGCAGGTCCTGTAACTGCTGCTCCTGTCAGTTGACAGTATGTTATACTTTTTCCTTTATTTTCTTTCTCTTGTAATTACTCACTTGCCTCACTAATTAATAATAATCTTAGTGTAAACATGTAAAAAATACAGTGTGGAGTGACAAGAATTGGTGTAGTACTATACTGCTGCTTCTCTCTTTGCCAAACTCCTTTGCCATGCTCCCATTCAGCTGTTTTGTGGTTTTCATTTGAGAAGATCCAGCAGGTTTGGGTTATCGCTGATATGATTGTCTAAGTTGTCATCTGTGGACCTCTGGGCTAGAGTATAGTGAAATGAGAGGAATGGGCCCGATCTCCCTTTACAGACCTGTTTTGTGCCCTACAGGTTCAGCAGATACTACTGTACCAGCTTGGTTTCTGTTACCCCTGTGAGGTGCTTTGCAGCTGGGTGGATAGATTATAGACAGTGAGTTAGTATCTTTGGGGAGCTCCTGGTAAACTGGACCACTGTCAATTCTCTGGTTTCACTCCTCTATAATATCACAACCTTGAGGTTAACTTCCATTTTTTAGCAGTGACATTTCAGACTAGTGTAGTTTTGGACTGGAATTTTCACTTTCGCTCACAATGCAAAACTTCTTCCTTTGACCCTTTCAGTAGAAACTTGATTCCTTAAGGTCCTAGTTGCGAAGTTGTCTCTTTCAGCTGCTTCAGGCTCTACCTATGGCAGTAAGGTTTAGATTTCAGTGCGGTTAAAGATCATGTTCCCTTCTGCACTATGCAATATTTATTATCCTAGCTTAGAGTATGAAGACTGCTTCCACATACATGGAGGCCTGCACATCCTGAATTCTTTCATTTTTGCCCTGGATATAAAGGTGTGGAAACAAAGGACTCTCTCTTCTCTCACTATCAGTTTCAACTGCTGCTTGGCTTTGTCTAGAGGAGCAGTTTTCAACCTGTGATCCGTGGGCTTCCAGAGCACGTGGACTGCTAGAGAGGCAGACTGTGGAAGATGCCTGAAACATAAAATCTACAGCAGTGTACTTGCGTGAGTTTCCTAATAGAGATTTTCTTGCAACTGGATACTTAGTGTGGTTCCAGCATAAAAATAAAGACTTGGGAAAAACACCGTTCTTATTCTGGGGTTATTCCTGTAAACACCATTGTCAATACTGCACGTTGTGTTCTCATCCCTTGGATAGTCCTCTTTAATGCTCAGAAATGTCAACTTATACTGAAATTCAATTTTCTGGTAGGTTCTGGTGGTTGAAGTTTGACAGGACAGAGAGCTGTTGTATGTTGGTATTGTTTCAGCACTTTTGGTGCTCCACACTTTGTGTCCTTATAAGTGGCTCCAGGACAGAATCTCTCATGTTGAACGTATGTGTTGGTCCAGGTTTTCACCAAGTGGATAGCCTCCCTTTTAGGTTGGCCTAAATCATGGTGTACTTACCACAGTAATATTCATCTTTCCTGCAGCACTTCAGCATGTGCAGTCTTGACAGCCTGTACTTTGGGTCTCTTTCCAGGATTCATTTGACATCTTCTATTTTTTCCTCTGTCTCGATGTTTGATTAACAGTTTACATAACTGTACTGTGATGCTAATTGCATTATCTGTGAGTAATCCAAGACATGCAGACTGACATTGATTTTCAGTGGTATAGTAACTAGGGAAGGGATCTGCTTCGTCTTCACAGGTATTGTATTCAGATGCAACACATGTTGTCATACATTACCATTGTAATTTGTGCAAGGATAGGCTGGAAAGATTCTGAAAGACAGTAAATAACAATTGATTCCTATGAAGACATATTGGGGTGCTCAGCAAAGCAGTTACATGGATGTGTGAGGGACCTGGATTCCACGCTGTGGAAGGAAACAGAATGAGGCTGACACAGACCAAAGAGGTAACACTGATAACCCATAAGGAACAGGGAAGATCCTCTCCAGGAGCTAGAGAGGAATCTGGGTGCAAGGTTTTTAGGGATGATTATTATTCCCAGATGTTCCAGGAGCTCAGTTAGGAGTCCAGAGTGCCGAATTGAGGTTGGCTTTTGGTCACAGACCAAGTGCAAATCCATGCCAGAGAATTCCTCAGAAAATGATTCTTCCAGATGGCTTGTGGGAGATATCTAGTCTATGTTTTGACCTTATCTTTCAGGCTCTGTTGCTGCTCACCATGGCAATGGGAACATAAGTGGGGAAATGCTGGTGGTAAATAAACACTGATACTTTTGATTCAACTGCATTACAGGACAGATGAGTAAGAGTCTCTGAAGCACAGGGCTATGGGTCTGGGCAGGGAGGCAGAACAGTCAGAAGTGTATGGGGAGACAGGAAGCCAGATAGCAACACCTGCCTAAGGCCAGAGAGAAGGGCTAAGCTTTGTAAGATGAAGATATGTAGGGATGTCTTTTCTTACACCTGTTTTTTCTTCTCCCTCGACTTATTACGTTTCTGTGAACAAATAGAAGATGCTTACTTTCTGATGTAGCTTGGCTAAGTCACTGCATTTCATAACAGTCATAAGTGCGCAGAAAGTGTGCTGGAGCTGGATTCAGGCCCATTGGGACTTGTTGAGATTAATATACTTGGTGGAAAGAGGGGTGTTAAGAGCTTTCTAACCCAGCCTGCCTTCAGGAAGAGCAAAAGCTGAGTCCCTTGCTGGTAGAGGCTGCACAGGGAAAATAGGAGTTACTTGAGTAAGGCTCCCAGCACACTCCTCACTCCTTCACGAGAAGAGATGTAGTTCTGGTCCAGGCCCTGTTGTGCTCTCTAAGGGTCTCTTGATGGTGTCTGCAGATGTGTACATCTTGAACATGTGGGGTATTTTGTTTGGGTTTTGGTTTTCTTTTTTTTTTCCCCAAACACATTTCATAATCCAAGCCAGCTGCTACAGCTCCTTTCCTTCAGCAAAACTACTTCAAACCATGTTGAGGTTTTGTGGGTCTTTGTAGCTGCAAACCTGCTTGCAGCCAATTTCTTCACATTGCAAGGTTATTTTAGCAACAACATGATTCTAAATGATTCCCACAAACACCCTCATCTTTTGTCTCCACTTGTTTACTCCTCACTTCTTCCTTCTGTACACTTCCATACCTTCAGCAAAGCAAAGGGGGTTGTGTGTCCCCAACTCGGGTATACCCGTGTTAATGGCTAAAGAGGAATGCTTGAGGACAGCATGATCTACAATTTAACCCAGCCCCTTTGGTTTCCTAGAATGAAGGTTTCGGGTTGGAGCATGTGGTTTGTGTTTTCACAAGCGTATGGCTTGTTTGCATGTGTGCGGTCTGAGCGTTCAGCACCTGAAAATCAGAGCCTGTAAACAGCCTGCTACATTAGGAAATCTCGGCTGTGCTGCTTGTTTACTTTGAGTGTAAATGTCATCTTGGCAGGCGATACATCTCCCGCCTTGCATACACAAAAGTTTGTAATTTGGTTGCTGAGCTTAAATGGCATAGGCTTGGTAATGACTTTTAAAGTTTACGTTCCTGTTCTTTAGTGACAGTGCACACGTGATGCAAAGGTGCAAAGCAAATTGGTGTTCTTTGAAGCTGCTTTCAGAGGTTCTTTTACAGTATATGTGTTGAGCTAATCAGAGGGATTTGACATTTTGAGATTGAATAGATGAATTAAGGAGAAAAAAATGGTCATTTTAATTTTCGATGAAGTTAAGGCATCGACTGGTCTAAATAATGGCTCCTGGCTGTGGCATCTTGTCAGATGGTCTACTTGCAATGTTCATTAATAGCAGTTACCACTGCTTCACTGATGTTTTTGACTGACACAATACTTTACAAAGAATCAGCTCCAGAAAAACAGGTTGAGATTCAGCAGTTAATAGTGTTTTAAGCCTTGGAAAGAACCTCAGTAATTTTTTCCTTCAAAATAAAACTAAAACTTCCACAATGAATCATTATGACATTAGTAATAATTTAATTTTTCCATTTAGCTCATACATAGATACTCTCTGTATATTTTCTTCCAAGTGATTTGGGAAATAAACAAATCCAAAGTGTCCTGATACCTGATTAGATTGATGGCATTCCAGAATAAATGGGAAAAATTATTGAGAAAGTGCATATTTACAGGGAAAAAGTAGCCAAGAATAATTAAATGTATCCAGCTGTAAGGCTCTGAAAACAGTTTTCATGTTTTGTCTGCTGTGCCTTTGAAATCTACCTAGGAGGCATAAAATCAGAGGTGTGAAAAGGTTTGCTTTCCATCACTACAGCTGACTGTTGTTTTCAATGGGAAATTATAATTTGTAAATTCTTTCTCATTTGATTTATCAGGAGTTACTGAAGTCATCTGCGTGACTTCCTCATGTTATCTGACAAGTGTTGATAAGCTGTAGTATCTGTGTTCTTGATGTTGTGTTTCTTTGAGTAGTGGGACACAGGTTCTTTGTCCAGAGTATTTCATCTGCAGCACAGGGAAGTGTGTCCTGATGGTTTTCTGTTACAGTAGAACTAGTGCTACCCATTACAAATGTTCTTCTAGTATCGTGTCATCATTACCTTAACTCCTTGGGGAACTTCCCTTTTCCAAAGGAAAAAATTTACAGTCATCATCCCAGTAATATCTGTTTTGTGGGATGACTCTTGTTTTTTGGTTACATGTTTCCATGTCTCTTTTTAATGAAATGCCAATTCTAGCTCTGCTTTCACAGTGCACCATCTCCTTTCAGCAAGTCCTTTGTTTCAAGTAGCCTGACTGTGCAGTGTTTTGGTTGTGTGAGAAACTTCGTCTAGTTACATCATTGCTATCCCGGTGAAAAAAGTGGTCTGTCCTTTAGAAAGCTTTCTCAGTGTTCCCAGTGATGGATACAGTGTTTCCCAGCTGATTGATCAGGTGTTTATAACAGCAGGAAATGTGCATGCTGGGGTGTTTAAAATCACACGCCTTTGGTGTAGAAAGTTTTTAAAGTGAACAAGTTGGGCTGTCTTCCGCGGGTACGGTGGAAGCATTTTCTGATCATTTTGTGATTATTTTTTTTTTGACAGCTTTGCAGACTGAAATGGATGAAGCCTGAGAACCAACCTGTCTAATGAATATAGCCTGCATTGTGCGGTGTTGTGCCAAAGTATGGATTTGGGCTGAGAGCGGGTTGAGTTTTGCCAGTGCTTTGGAGCATGAGCAGTTGAATTTTGTTTATATCTTTGCCGGATGTCAAGTGTGCTGCTAAGAAATGCTGTATTGCATGAGCCTCTAGTGGAGTGTGTTCTCAGGGAATGACTCTTAGCTTGAACTACTCTGGAGAAGGAGGCTGCCTAAAAGGAAGTCTTCCTACCCATTACAGTGCGTTGTCTTTACTTTTGCTTCCCTTTGGCTGGATATTAGGGACCTATATCTAGAGGGACCTCCACGTGTAGTTCAGCATCTGAGGAAGCTGCTTCTCACATGCTCCCCTTGTCTCCCTTTAGACTGTGGATCCTTTTTTTCCTGTGCTAATGGATATAGAAGGGCCCATCCTATAACTGCAACCCGGGGTTTTTGTCTGTAGGTGTAGTCCTTAAACCACAGTTTCCCCCTTATAAGGGAGAGTGTGCCTGGAGGGAGTGAACTTCATGGGGCATTTCCTCTGGAAGTCAAGGAGTGGGTAGAGCCTCCATTCAGCAAAAGGTGCACACATCAAAACAGGGATCCTGAGGGCATGCACTTCTTAAAAGAAGGAAATTCAAAATGATGCTGTGAGATCCTGACCAAGGTGTTTGCCTCACATCTGCTCCTCAAATTCCTTCTCTCTGCCCGTGTGACAGATTCATGTGAAATTCCAGATCTGCCAACAGCTGAGGAACATCGCTGTGTAGCTGCAATACATGCACAGTATTTAGTTTTATGCTCCTAATTTTGAAGGCTAAGATGAGATTCCAGAGGAGTCCTAATTTCAAGGTATTTACTGTTTTCTTACTCTTTTTTCCTCTGGGCTGGAGCCATAGTTTGTGCCATATTTAAAGTTTCTGGGCTGATTGCCAGCACTAATATGTCATTTCGGTAGACCAGCCAGGCTGGTTCTGCTAGGGCCTCTGAAATGGCCTGTGCATCTGTTAGGGAGAAAGAGGAAGCTATGGGTCACTATCGGGTATTTGATGCCTGGCTGTTGCAATAGGTTCACTGGGGGCGCAACTGGACCTGACTTCTGCTGTGCAAAGTGTTGAACAGTAAGGAACATCATTGTTCTGGAGAAGTTTACCATGTAGAGACACAAAATGGGTAGAAAGAAGACCTAAAGAGTGCTCAAAGAGTGCTAGGAATCTGTGGCTCTCATCTGGAGCAGACTCCCTGCCTGGGAGCCTGGCCATTCTGAAGGGAATGCAGTGAGACCCCACGTGGAGCAGTTGGCTCTGACATCACTGATAATGGTGGCAATATTTGCTACTTGAAGTTGGGACAAAATCGCTTTATTTATTTAACCATCTGTTTGCAATAAATTCTCACCATGTTTTTCTTTTATCTACAGATCACTTTTACATCCATATGCCACATTTTGCTGTTCTAACAGCTTCTGAAAGGATTGCTATTTTTAGATCTGTAATAATGGATGTATGCATGACTCCTCAGCTAGCAAGCAGCTTGTTAACTCAGATTGATGCCTGGTTCTTGCATTTCTTATATTTCAAGTCAGCTATACATTTTGAAGTAGAGTATCTGGGATAAAGCAGAAGCAGGTATATAAAGCAAAAGGGGAGGTCAAGAACGTCTGGGTTTTGTTATATTCTTTCCCTTTTCTGCTGAGTGTATCTTGGGTGCGTTGGACTTACTGGAGACGCACTGTACCATTGCACTCCACAGGTTGCATGAGGTCCAGTAATCCCATACAAGTGGCTGAAATCAGAAATAAAATGCATGAACAGTAGAATATTGGATTAGTCTTACAGGAGACAAGTCAGTGTGTCAAAGTTATCAGGAGGTTTCCCCACTTCCTGGCACGTTCCCTCTGTTGAGCTGTGGTCTTCTGCAGTAATGAATACACTGTAATTATGTAAAATAAATTAGCTGGGTTAGTGCAATGATGCTTATGCAGAGCTCTTTAGTGAAATAATCGTGTGGAATAGGTGGCCTGGGGGAGCATTTGCCCCAGCCATACGTAGGCATCTGACAGACTAGATGGTTAAGTTAGCCAGGTAAATTCCCTGGGCTCCCAGCAGGAATGTGGTTCTTGCTGTGTGTAGATGGAGTTGGGGAGATAATTCAGTAGCTAAAAGTGCAGGAGCCTGATCTTAGGTAAGGTGAGTAGATCTCTCAGCATGCATGTCTCTTACAGTAAACAAGGGAGAGTTCTGTCTATGATTGTGTCCTTGTCCCAGTGGGGTTATCTATAAGATAATTATGTTCTTTGAATTTTCCAGTTATTTTTGAGGGAATATACCTTCCTTGGTCCTTTTTGACTGCAACTTAATAGAACCAGCTGAAGTACTAATCAAGAAAAGTACCCATTACAAATGGTTGTGCTCTTTCAGAAGTAGCTAAAACCAGTACCTAAACAGCTAGAAGTGTATGGCTTCTCTGACAAGAGAGGAGATGGAAGAATACCAATTTTGAAGCACTGGAGGGTCAAAACCCTGTTAAAAATCCAGAGGAGTAATGAAGAAATGTAACATTTCCTGAATAGGAGAATTGTTTCTTGTGCCTGTCTATTATAAAATAGGAACTTATGCTCAGGGAATAGGTTGATTGTCAAAATTATGAAGGTTAGAAATATTTCTCTGCTATACAAGATTTTTTTTGCACCTTCCAAAGCACTTGGTATCCTCTGTGAGAGGCAATGTAGACCATTAAATGGATGGCTGAGCTGATCTGCTCTGTCAAGCAGCTTCTCTTACCTATATTTTCCTTCAAAAACACAGGGATTTCTCTCAGCTTCTCCAATTTTACTGATGAGTTTTTTGTCATGCTTTCAAAGTCAAGCCGAGCTTGTTGTCAAGGGTACATACCAGAGGAAAGAATTAAACTGCCACAATCCCCTGTACATACTCTTACCTAGCACTTAAAAATTCTCTTTCTATGGGAGTTTTGTTTAAACCAGGTATGAGTTGCCTTTTTTCAGTTGCTCCGTGTCCAAATGCTGACACCATTTGCTTATATTTCATTCTTTCCTATAGGATCTCTCAGCTGGTGTTTTCCAACTAACATCTTCCACCAACAGTTGCTTTCCTTCCTCTTATAGGCAAGAAAGTGTTAAATTCTCTTGTCATTTGCTCTTAAGGTGCCAGTCCTGGAAAACTCTGCCTGTTAAGTTGACTGCAGCTCTGAAAAGGAGACGCTTTTCCATCAATAGGAGAACCATTATTCTTTTAGGGACCATTGAAATACTTGTGAGAAATTGGGTTGTTGAAATCGGGTTGTTGTTTCTATTAGCCCTTGTTGAACTAATTATGTGATAACAGAACAATATACAGACAGAGGCTAGTGGAGGCGTAATGATAAAAGACATACAGGTCTCACTCAATTTATGTGGAATCCTTAAGATATTTTATTAGTGTGACAGGATTTCCATCTCTGACGTGTGAGATTGCAGAAACTTTATTTGCATCTACTCCTCAGCTGAGTGTTACAGCTTATTAACAATGAATTCAATGGTAATCAGTTATTTCATAGAATAGAATAATCAAAACATTTCATAGAATTGTCTAGGTTGGATGGGACCTTGAAGATCACCAAGTCCAACCATCAACCTAACACTACCAACTCCACCACTAAACCATGTCCCTAAGCACCACGTCTACCCATCTTTTAAATAACCTCCAGGGATGGCAACTCCAACACTTCCCTGGGCAGCCTGTTCCAATGCTTAACAACTCTTTCCGTGAAGAACTTTTTCCCAATATCCATCCTAAACCTACCCTGGCATAACTTGAGGCCATTTCCTCTCGTCCTATCACTTGTTACTAGGGAGAAGAGGTCGACCCCCACCTCACTACAACCTCCTTTCAGGTAGTTGTAGAGAGTGATAAGGTCTCCCCTCAGCCTCCTCTCCTCCAGGCTAAACAACCGCAGTTCCCTCAGCCACTCCTCATAAGACTTGTTCTCCAGACCCCTCACCAACTTCGTTGCCCTTCTCTGGATGTGCTCCAGCACCTCAATGTCTTCCTTGTAGTGAAGGGCCCAAAACGGAACACAGTACTCAAGGTGTAGCCTCACCAGTGCCGAGTATAGGGGAACGATCACTTCCCTGGTCCTATACACCACACTATTCCTGATACAGGCCAGGATGCCGTTGGCTTTCTTGCCCACGTGGGCACACTGCCGGCTCATATTCAGTCCTTATCAGTGTAAGGACTTTGAGTCTTTAGACCGGTGATCCAGAATGCATTGCACAATTACAGTAAGCCTTTCAGAGAAGTTAATGGGATGATATACACTAGTAAGAGACTATAGAAAACAGCTGCGTTTCCTTTTCCACGGGTTAGAAAACAGGCAGACTAGAGGATATTGGCTTGGGGGTAGGAATATCCTCCTCTGAGTTAAACTGCCATGCGTTCTCATTGAAAATGGTATGATTTTAATATTCTACAGAAAACTGTATTACAAGGAGGGGAAGGGAGAAATCTGTAAAGGCGTAGCAGCAATTTCTTATAATGTTAGCTTGCATAGCTGTGTTAACACACATTCTAGCCAATCTTTGTTAAAATCAAAAATAATGCTATCATTTACAGGCAGGTTTCCATATGAACAGAAAAAAAGACTCAGTAGCACGAAGCTTCATCTCATAAGGAAATGTCTTTTCTTCAAGTATTCTGGTAGGTTATGAGAATTATACTTTTTTTTTTCCTATTCCTGTTTTCTGAAAAGCTTTATAAATGCACCTCATTTCAGGAAACTTTTCTTTAAAAAGACGAACTATCCTTAAAAAAAAAAAGTTTGCTTTGCATCGGCTTGATACATGACTTGTTAAATCAAACCAAGCCAGTTACCTTTGTAGTACCATGAGAAAATATGTTATAGTGTAAGTTCATATTGTGTGTATTACTTCGTAACTTTGCATGAAATAGGCTCTGCTTCTGATTGAAGCCTGAAGTTGTTTTAAGAGAGGTTCTTCGGAACCTTTCAGGAAATGCTGACCTGACTGCGGGGTGTACTTCTCCTGTGTAACAAAAGGGTGGAAAAAAAAAGATAGCTTTTACTGGCAAGGGAAACTGGCTTTACTTTGTCATCAATCAGTTCTGTGTTAGAGAATCAGGATGCCTCTTGTGTGAACTGTTAACATTTAACACATTTCTAGCTGAATGGTTGGTTTTTAAGAGTTATTGACAACTATGCAATAACTGCATTTAAAATCTCCATAATAAACTACAGTTTTAATCCCAGCTACCGAAAGAGTTCAATGAGGGAACTGAAATTTCTTGATGACCAATAAGAACTTAAATTATCTTTGTGGCTGTAAGCTAGCATATCAGACTACTTGTTTGTATTGAGGTATTTTATAAAAAAATTGAAAGCATAGATTCCATTTTCAATATGTTTTGAAGATCAGAGATAAAATCTTAGAAACCAAAGTAACTGTGAGCAAGTGTCTCATTAGCACTTGAAAATGTGGCTTGGATTACTTAACTAAAGGATATGCGATGACATTTTTGATAAAATTAAAAAAAATATTTTTTTCTTACAGTCGTTTGACAAAAGTGATGTTTGTTGTGGGTCTCTGAGCATTCTGGCATTTTCAAAGAAACCCACAAAACCTGACATGGAAAGTGGAAAGTTGAAGCACTGAGATTTGTTAAGCTAAAACAAAGTAAACATTCTTAACCTATTGAAATATTTTATTTAAAAATAAATCCAGGTAAGTGATAAAGTATCATACAAAGATAAACATCTTAATTCTGCTGAAATCAATTGAGCTAAGTAAAACTTTGTAGATAGCTGTGTTTTGCAAGATAGTTCTTTAATTTTTGGTTGTCTACAGGTTTTTTTTCAATTTGTTTTTGGAAGAAGAATTTCATGGTCAAATACATAGACTGTACAATATTAAATATAGAAAGCTTTCCTTTCTTTTTCCCCTCTGCCTGGACCTTTTCTGCAGACACTTTGCTGTGATTTTAGTTCCCCTAATAAACAATTGGCTAGTTTAATGATGAAGGTGAAGTCCATGACCTTCAAGTATTATGTGAGCCTCAAATAAAAAAATGAAAAAGATATCTGGAAACTTTCTCTAGAAAGAGGAAAACTGTTTTACTGAAACTACTAAAAAAGCTTGGGCTTTTCAAAGACTTGCTAGGAGACTCTTTTCTGATATATCAAGGAAATGTTAGGTCTTTGACCAAAACCGCATATCAAAACAGTGGTGATGAATTAAATAGGACTCTGCAGCATGTGTCATTTCATAGTAAGCGCTAACCTGGAGGAGGAAGGAAATGGGGGCTGAGTCAGGGGACTGGCCTCTTCCTGTCGATCGGTACTGACCAGACTGATAGGGAAATGCAGATTAGCAGAGCTTGGGGGTTGGTACATGAGCTATGAGCGAGCTGTTAATGCTGCATGTTTCAGAGCTGTGTGTGGAGCCTGAGTGACCTGTCTCAATGCTGAACCGGGTTGCAGTTATTTTCTGGCTTCCTGGTTATTAGTTTGTAGTCTGAAACTTGATTTTATTTTGCAATGTAAATCATAGCCGAACAGTAAACTTGGTCAGCAATATTAGTCCCTATCCCAATAATTCTTGCGCAGCCTAAATAACATATCAAACCCTTTACACCTTGTCTACCAAGATGTTTTTTCTCTTGTCCCCTTTACTCTTAATTATTTTATTTGAAGCACTGCCTTGATACCACACTACCCAGCAAATTTCATTTGAAGTACAGGGAGCACATAATTTAGGGCTCTGCATTACCATGACAATATAACATTAGACCTGTGGGAGCCAGATGTCTCTCCTCAGTTCCACCTGTTGGACTCAGGAGGGAGGAAACCTCCTCTGCTGTCAACTCTGCTGGAGTTAATGAAGTTAAGTCCACCATCTAGCTTGATACGAGGGATTCTAGCTGTATCAGGGGATTTCTGGCAGAGAGAGGAAGAGGGAATCATCAGGTCAGGCTGGATTGTTCAGACATCTTAAAACTATATTGCTACCTTATCAGGACTTTGATAGGATAGGGACCTTAAGTCACTGTTAGTGTACGTTATCACCTAGCGGCTTTTCTCAAAGCAGTGGACTTTGATTCCACTTTGAAGGTGCAGCTGAAAGGCTGGTCTGATGGCAGCTAAATATATGAGTGCTTACATAGCCCTGACTAAAGCAGTCCTAGATAAATACAGTGATGCGCACAAACTGCTTTCCACTCTGCAACTCAATCTAGCTAGGTTTTCCTGTTTCTGAATGAAACTTAGTCCTGCATGTTTGCTCATTTTTATCAATGGATAAGTTACTCTCCTACTTAATTAGATACATGCTAAACCTTTCACTGATTCATGGCCTACATCACAGGTTGCATGCACTGGGGTCCAGATTTCACTGAAAGTCAGGCTGTGGTACTGTGTGATGTACAACTGGCAGAATTCTTAGGGCTCCCAGCATAAAGTGACATTAGTATGTACTTTGTACAAAAAACATTTTAAGTAACAATCACGTGACACAATCGTGAAGAGATGGGTCTAAATCCACAAGCATTCATAGTGTGTCCCTCTATAGGTGTAGATCCCTTCATTTTTACAGGCCTTGCTGCTGCTGACCTGGGCTACTTTTGTAAGGCTGTGGTCATCTTTGTTCTTAAAAGGAATGACTATTCATTCTTGCGGTGGCAGTCAGTTTTCTTTTGCTTGTGTAAATCACTGAGTGTGCATGTGTAAACATTTCAAAGTGAAGTAACAGCATTTTTTCCAGGTCCAGACTTAAATGGGTAAGCAAAATTTATCCTATTATTTGTTTTAATCAGGAAATACTAAAGGATTTTATGTTCTATCCATCTTATTATGCTGCTGAGGCATTTCAGAAGCTGGTATAGCTTGGTGTTATATTAAAACAGAGTTTAGTCTTTCTGGAAGCCCTCTATATGCAGAGCAGTTGTTGAATTAGATCTTAAAATTAAGTAAATTAGGGTAGTATCTTTCCCTGGCTGTAGCTTGTCCTTTTTTTGTTAGCTAGTTTCCTGCAAAAAGAAACTGTTTTCGGTTAGCATGCTGTTACCCTTGATATTGTATAGGGCTGTTTCAGCGTCATGTGATTGGAGTAAAATGCTCCTCTTTGACACATCTACAAAACTGAGATGGCACTTACCTACATGAAATTAAATTGAAGGTCATGTTCAGAAGGTGCTGGTCTTCCAGCTAAGTTGGACATTTCAGCTGTCCAGCCCAATCATTAGTTTTTAGGACTAGCAACTGTGATGGTTTGTTAATTTGCTATTAAAAGACCAGGCTGAACTCCAGGTCAACTCAAATGCATATTTTTCATCTCCATTTTAGCAAAGTTCAAAACACTTTTGGAGCAACTGAATTCTTAAAACTTCAGGTCAGATCTTGCTAATGAGAAATGGTCCTTTAGAGAAAAGCGTCATTGTTTCTTTCCTGTGGTAACATCAAGTCAGCCTTTGTGAGTCACAGCATCTTTGAAGCAGCAGTGCATGCTTGTCATCTCTTCTCTGCATTTTCTCTTTGGAGCTTGACAGGACATGCATCTGTCACATTGCCCACTGGAGGATAAACAGAGTGGTAGAAACATCCAGGAAAGTCCTGTAAAAGCTTTTGGAAGCATCCTATAGTACCCCCAACTAACAATTGTACTGCGGATATGCGAGTTTATATACCTACAAGTCAACATGTTTAGCAGGGAGGAGTAGTGTGTTGTGGTTGTAAGGTGGAAATCTGAGTGGCTAATACAAAAAATAACATTCCTAATACAGACTCTTGCAATTGCTGGTTATTGATCTGTGGAAAACTGCCAAGTCTTTCACAGATAACATTGCTCTGGGGGAGAGAAAGCAGTTCTGGGAGTGTTGGTGCTGTTGCTTACAGTAATAGTGCTTGTTTATAATAAACAATGATGTTATTGGTATGTGGAGATAGTTTTAGATTTTACATTGGTTCTTTTCAGATGTACTTAGAACTTAATTGATGTTTAACTTTTGTGTTTTTTTCCTTTAAAACTAGTTTGATTTACAGTGGAAAGCAATGACGCTTTCACTCTTGTGTGTGTATCCACATTGATACACCCACACACAGCATGTGTATGCACTGGAAGGGCAAAGGGACACCAATACTCCTTTTGAGGTTTTGGTTATTATTCTTTTTAAAGAGAAATAATGATACTGTAAAGGTAATAATTATTACTGGATTTCTACTGTAATAGAAATAATGACTACTGTAAAAGTTGAAACAACTCTGGCATGTTTTCTGCGTATAACAGCAGAAGGCTTTCAGAATATCTCCTGATTTCTGTTCCGGACTGTCTTTGGGAATGTCACTTTCATGAGCACTGAGACCATGTATAAGTAGATGGTCTGAAGCAAGTACGTATGGACTTCAGAACTCAGCTGAAGTGGCATGGCAGACAGTGCTGTTAAGTAAAGTTACTGATTTACTGTGATAAGAGCGAACCAATTAAATTAGCAGCACTGGGGTCCAGAGTACTAATGAAGGGAAAAGTTATAACTTCTGCATTGGTTTTGTAACTTTCAGAGCGAGAAGCCTATAGCAGTATCTTCAATGTAAACCCAACTGCTTCTCTGTTTCCCCACGATAAGAAAACATAGTATTTCCAGGAACGTTAATGCTTTTGAGGGTTTCTTGTTTTGTTTAAGACTGCTTCTAATCATTGCTGTAACCTAGTTGCAAGATGATCAGATTGTAATTGTTAATTATACAGGGGAACAGTGTAATTGTGTGCGGGGTTAGATACCGAGACTTTTCTCTTTGAGAGTATGCATGGCAATGCAAGTAAGATTTTCTGTTGAAGATGTCTCTGGAATCAAAGATTAGGAAATAATTTTTACGGTAAGTTGTCTACTGTCTTCAAATATTGGTATTTAGCATTTAGATTCTGAACACTATTTCTTAACAAACCTTGTTCCCTTCTCAAGTGCTCTATCAATTGCAAACCAGATGTTAGCAGTTTAAGTGGTTTGTTTGGGATGTGTGAGTGTCAACCCAAGAGTGACCAGTGGTGTGGTTTTTAACAGGGGACAATACAGGAAGGCTATGAAGGTGCACCCAGTCAGTTTATCAGACAGGTTCTTTTCTTTAGTCAGCCTTTTGTTTAATTCAGCCCTGGGCAGATGACCTGGGCTGAGAAGTAGTTGAGAAATCATGATTTGGCATTAAGGAGAAATAATTTATTTTTGCATTCCCTCCATATGCACCTTAAACACTTGTCTGACACTAAATTTTAATCCCTGTGACACGACACGTCCCATTCTGCTGAGTGGCTTGAATTTCTGTCAGGGGGCAAAGGGGCAAAATCTTTTCAGTAACATTTAAAGCAGACTAATTTGCCTGCAGTGCTGTGCGCAATCCTTGTAATTAAGAAGTTCAAGGGTGGCTGCAGAATATCTTTTTTTTGATTGGTTGTTGGTGTTTTGGGTTTTTTTTGTAAGGCATTTAAAGTCTGGATGAAACATCTGTTTCTTCCTCCCTGCAGCTCATTTTGGAGATTAATATGATTCTAGTGAAATCTCACTGCAATGTGTGCTGCTGTTCAGTGAAGATGTTTCAAACACCTACACAAAAACTAATTGCAGCTTCTGCCATTCACTGCCTCTATTAAAAAAAAAAAAAAAAGAAACCCCCCTAAATTTCAAAAAGGTTTGTGAGCTAAAATGGTAGTTGCCACTCTGAGTTACACCCGAAGTAGGAAGCTCTGGCTGAAAGTACTTGAAAACATGGTATTATTTGGCATTGCCCATGCCATATGCACTGAGAGATCGCTGCTTCTGCAAATGTGACTGTTCTTTTGCCATCCATTTCTGTCCTCAACATGAAGAGCAAGGAGAGTGTAGAGCTCAAAGGGGAGATACATATACAGAGATATATTGTTTTGAGTCCCTTTCTTCTGCACAAGTTCTTAGTTTGGCCTTTGGGAGTCAAAAATTCAGGCTTGAAATATGTTGTCTTTTCTGTGCAAAGATAAATTTCCCCTACCTCTACAGTCCATTAAAAATACAGATGCTGGTGAGTAACAGTGTTGGGTGCATACTATCCAAAATTTCAAACCAACCAACTTTCTTTAGTTTTGCCACTCCCTATGACTGGGTGCAGCACCCTCCACTGTGCAGAGCTGTTTACACAGCGCTTACAGTGATGACAGAACCCGTTTCTGTGTTTAGATCATTTGGGGGCTCAGATTCCATGAAAACAAGTGAAAAGCACTTCTGTGAGCTGGTCTGACCTCTGGCTGGGCTAACAGGTTGAGCTGAGATTGAAAATGTTTTTGCAAACAGAGGCTTTTTTAGAATGAATGTCCTTTTCCTGAGCTATCAGACTAACCACTGCATATTCGTTAAAACTTCTCTTTCCAAATAGATTAATACTCCTTGATGCAGCTGACTGCTGTGAAATACAGAGCTGTTTTTGTCAGTTCCTGGAAAAAAATGACATTTTAGTTTGTCTTCCCTTCATCTCAGAATCTCTCAGTTGGTGTGAAACTGTGTAGGTCTGGTGGAATCAACAGAATGGTTGTTAGGAGGAGTTACCATCCCTAGCTTTCTGCTACTGTCTGTGCAGCTGAGATGCCTTAGCCGTGACCACCTTCAGTGTTGACTTAAAGTAATCTGCTTTTTTTGGCACTGACATGGATCGGGACTGCTTTCACAAGCATGCCCATGAGAAAGTAGTACAGTAACAGCTGTATACTTAAATGTCAGTCACTGTAAGGCAATGCCACTGAAGCCACCAGTACAATTTAATAAGACAGATCTAGCAACAAAGGGCAAGTAATGAATGCTTGTTGTCAGGATGCCTCCAGTCACGATGGTAAAATCCCCGTGAAGAAGGTGGAAATCCCCGTGGCCTGAATTTCTTGTTATGAGAATGGTGGTTCAAGGGACAAAGTAGCTCGGTTAATTTACTGTCCTGAAGTGTTTTAAAGATGAGTGATGATTTTTTTTTTTTCCACTTTGATGAGTGAGATTACAAACCAGAAAACTAGATAGGAAAGAAAGAGTACCCTGAAGAGAGAACTAGTATGTTTTAGTGAAGATAGCTATATATACACACGCATATATTTTAAGGTCAACATTTGAAGAGCTCATTACCCAAAACTTGAATCTGTTGCTGCTTACAGAAATGAAATTGTGTGTTTATCTAAGCCATTGAGATGTAATTTCAGTTTATACCATGTTAGCACAACTAATCCTTTCAGTGATGTTCAGCTTCTGCCAATTCAGTCAATGGACTAATTGTGTGAAGTGAAGCATACAAGCACAGCAGTGTTTTATGTACTACATCTTACCACTTCCTGACCCTGTCTCACTGCACACTACCTTCTTGCAGTCTTCTAGCCAGATCTGTTGTAGAGTTAGAAATGCCCAGATTAATTTTCCCTGCTTTGACAAGCTCCTTTACGTTGCAGGAGGCCAGCTTTTATAGTGCATCCATAGGAAGCGTCTCCACTACAGCCTTTCATCACACAGGAGACAGACTGAAGATGTAGGCAGCTGGCAAATGTGAAAGCAATGAAGAGGTGTTCTGAGGTTGACAGCGCTTTTTATAGTACGCGCGTTTTCTGGGAAGGGAATAAGAAGGGAGATAAACAGGAGAAGATTGTGGCAAGCTGAGAAGTAGCTGTAGCAGACCAAGATGTTCCAAAAAGAAGATCACAGCAAAAAGGTAAGGGTGCCAACTTCATCCTGTCCTTTTTTCTGCTGCTTGAATATTTTCTTCAACATCAACAATTCTTCCTTTGAAAACACTGATGTTTTCTGGACAATTCTATCAATACTATAATAGCTATTCAGCATTACTTTGACAAAAATACAGTAGTGTTTTTATAGCTCGCTCTAGACCCCTCAATTCCTACTCAAAAATTGGTGTTTTTTTCTAGAAGCTCTGCAGACTGATCAACTATTGATAACAGTTCAAAGATCAGAAATATCTCTGCATAACTCCTGTATATAGTGTAATAGTCAGTCAAGACACGGGGGAAGTCATGTAGCAGTTCATAAAAAGTCCTACAGAAGACTTTGACTCCAGACTAGACATAACTGAAAATAACTCCGAAACTCTTATTCTTAGATAAACTGTTTTTACTTAAGGGTGTGTCGGCAAGGATGTATGACTAAAAGGACTATGAATCTCTATTGTCAAAAGCAGTCTCATAATGTCATGGGTGCATCCAAGGGGTGAGCATCAAGGGGTTAATTTGATTGTGTTCGAGTCTAATAATGCAGCATCGAAGGACTAGGAAGTTACTGAGCATTGACCTAAGACTACTGTCAGATGAATGAATGATGAAGTTCTTTGCATCAGTATGGATTCAGGCCAAAACTGAGGGATTTTGAAAACCCCACTGGTAGTGTTCTCAGCGCAATTGTTTTAATGTAGCTTACAGCTAGATCAATATTCATCTTCAGTCATCTAATTTTCTTTCCTGTTTCTAAGTATACCTGAGGAAGTCTTACTAAAAATAATAATGTTCACAGTTTTAACTTCTCTTATTTTAAAAAATACCTAAGCCAGCTTCTCTGTGGTCTTCATTGCTAGGCAGAGAGCATATGTGGAAAACACAGTAGTACTGTACATTGTCACAAGATTTTTTATAACATTATGAGAAACTGAAGAGGGTCTTAAAGTGATAGCATAGTGTGCAGTGATGACAGCCTCCTAGATGGAAACAAAGCTTCCCCTGATTTTGAACAAGACTTAGTCTGAATGCTCCTGAAAACACCCTATACGTTCTTTGTTTTTTATGGGAGCATCTGGTAGGATATGTCAGACAACGTTAGTTGCGGCAATTGGCCTTGATAACAGTTTCTAGTTTCTTGGTTATCAAATTTCTGCTTCAGGTCAGTTCAAACAGGACCACATTTGTCGCTTGGAAGCTGAAATGTATGCAGTAGCTGTGGGAGTGACTGCCTTCAAAATCTGAGCGCTTCAAGAGTTGAGAATGCTTGGAGGGCCATCATTGCTCGGATGAACTGAGCACCTTAAAATCTTGGCAGAAAGTAACAGATGATGACTTCCTAATATTTCTAAAGCATGGCAGACTTTGAGGCCTGGACTAGTTTTTCATTGGCAATGGGCTAAGTCATGTTATTAAAACTAAATGCATGCATACAGGATTTCCCACGTAAGGGTCTTGGCACAGCTCTGAGATTTGCCACAGCAGTTGAGAAAGGAGGTAAATTCTTAGAATACTCTCAATGGTCTGGACTGAATGACCAAATTCTAACGTGCCTGAATGACTGTGCTTGTCATTTGTCTTTCAGGTCCTCAGGCTCCATCAGCCACCAGCTGATGACATTGCAGCAGCATAGGCGTTGCCATGAGGATCAGGAGGTGTCCTGCCTGCTTCGCAGCTTGTCTTTTGGTCCTGCTGGGTAAACACCAGAGAGAGCCCAATACAGAGGCAGAGCACACGTTTTAAGAGTGCTGACGAGCCAGTTCCTGCACATACATGCATCTGTGTAAGAGTACTTCAAGTCCAGGGGCCTCTGTGGCACCTCATGGATGTAAGAACTGTTGCATGTGTGGGGTTAGGCTCTGCTTTTTGAGAGATGATGCTCCGACGAGGATTTGTTCTATTTCTCCCCCGACTTGTAGGCCTGCTGGTGGTGGCCTGTTGTTTGGTGTCTATTGTTTATATGTTGGCTTGCACACCCAAGGGTGACAACCAGCAGCTTGCCTTACCCAGGGTGCACAGTCCGACTGCAAAGGAGGGATATGAAGCCATTCTGCAAGAGCGAGAAGAGCAACACCGCAACTACATCATCAGCTTGAAGAAACAAATAACCCAGCTGAAAGCTGAGCTCCAGGGCAGGAGTGAGCAGCTTAAGAATGCACAGGACCAGTACCCAGACCCCTTGGACATTCAGCTTGACCACAGTAACCCGGAGAAGGCCCAGGCTAACCTGCTGGCTTTCCTCCGTTCCCAAATAGACAAAGCAGAGGTGCACACTGGCGTTAAGCTGTCCACAGAGTATGCAGCTGTGCCCTTTGAAAGCTTTACCCTGCAGAAGGTGTACCAGCTGGAGACAGGGCTGACACGCCACCCAGAAGAGAAACCTGTAAGGAAAGATAAGCGAGATGAGTTGATAGAGGTGATCGAGCTTGCTGTTGGGAGTTTGAACAATCCAGAGGGGGACAGCAATGCAAAACACCATGTATACACAGCCTCCGACTTCATTGAAGGTTTGTATGCAGACAGCAGGTTAGAAGGTCCACATAGTGCTGGTGAGGCGTTCTGATGTGACTGCATTGCTGAAGGAGTTGTATATTATCTCAGAGCACAGACGTCTGGGATGGTGTTGGTACTGTGATCCAGCAATGCTGTCTCAGGCACAACTGCAGAATGGCAGCTTTCCTGGGGAACGGGACTCTGTGACAACAGAGCCTGCCAGTCTTTCACAGTGACCACCAATGTGTGCTCACAGCTCTCTAGTCACGCACTTGCCTCAGAACTGGAAAGCAAGGAGTAAATGAACAGGCTGCAATCTCAGATCTGTTACCAGTGTTAAGATTGACAACTGCAGTTCAAATCCAAACTCCAACATTACCCTTACTTCCACGTGCACAGCTCTGCTGGAGTCAGAGTGGCAAGACAGGTTTTGAGGACAGCAGCTGAGCTCAGTAACTCAGGTGGTATCACCTATAACTTCAAATGACTAGGAAAGCTTAATCTTTACAGGGTACCTTCTATATATTGGGAGTGGCGCACCTTAGCCCTTGGATTCTAAAATGGGCAAAACAGTCTTTACCCTCGCATGTAATATTGTGGCAGTAATTGTGGATTTTTAAACTGCCACTTTTAACAGGAAGCTGGTTTTACTTCATGTCTTCTGTCACTAAATCCAAAGTGCTTACTTGTTTCCAGTCAGACTGCTTTGTCCTAGCCAGCCAGAGGCACCAGGCGTATTCCAGAAGTTGTGATGTCTTTGTGGTTGATACCTGTTCAGGTTAGCCCTTGCTGTACGGCAGTTCTGAGTTAAAATGGCAGGGACATGTGCAGCAGAAACATGATATGAGACAAAATTTCACAGATCTTATTTCCAAGGGCCCATAACTGTTTCTGATTCAATGAGAGCACTACAGTTTTACTTGTAATATGGCTGTCCCAGTTTCACTTCATAGGAATTGTCATGTTCCCTGCTTGTTGTTCAGCAGTGTTGTCTATAACTGAGATTTAATCCACAGCTGACCTAGCTGAATTTAGTATAGGAGGAAAAACTTGTCTTCCTCATCTTCAGATGTTTGTGCTGCAGACTTAGAGGCCATATGGGTAAGATGCCTACCTTTTATGGAATCGCTGCTCTAATATGCTGAGCATGAGCCCTCATGTTTGTTCCAAATCACTAGTGATTTTGCTGTGGATTGTTTTCTTCATCTAATATTTATGAATAGAGCAGAGCAAAATGCATCTTCCATGTGATGAAGACAAACTATTGCTGTTGTGCAATGGTCAGTTGTTCATTTCCACTCTCTGTATGTTTCTCTGGCGATCATGGTGTCAAGAGACAGCATGTTCTTGAGGCCATACTGGGATATACCTGCCAGTCAGGCAGGTGTCTCCCACAGCAGGGACACGTGTTGTTCAGGCTGTGGAGACCTTGTTGAGGCAGGTCCTGGCTCCCCTCTGGTCCAGGCACTTCCACTACACCAGTCAAATTCCTCTTGCTCAGACATAGGACCAGGCCATGGGCAGGGAACTGGGAAGTGCTGCTGCCTGCCAGTGTTTGAATGCAGCACGGAGCTACATGCTTCCAGTCTCCTCCTTTCTGTTTGTTGTTGGGGTTATCATTTCAAAATATGTTTCTACTGTTTAGGAGCTGAACAAACATGTATGATTGTTTAGCACCGGCTCTTTCATGGGGAGAGGGTGAGGGGAAAGGATGAGATGT
The DNA here is from genome assembly GCA_013398815.1 of Ibidorhyncha struthersii. NCBI lineage: Eukaryota > Metazoa > Chordata > Aves > Charadriiformes > Charadriidae > Ibidorhyncha > Ibidorhyncha struthersii. The sequence goes on from VZSZ01000729.1 coordinate 433,713, forward strand.
TTCCTGCCATACATTGTGTAATATTCCATTAAAGTTATCCTTTTGCATAGAGCCTACCTTTGTGCACAATCAAGGGTCTTTGCCTGTGCTGTCCTTGGGTAACAGGGCAGAATCTGGTGTGCAGAAAGGCATGGGGAAGGGGTGCACACGGCAGTGCTGGCTTTGTGGAGGTTCTTCATGCACTAATGGCCTTGCTGGCCTTCACATACCATGGTGAAATAATCCAGAGGGAGGAAGCCCTGCGTGCAACTTGGAGCTCAAGAAACTGGAGCCCTGCATGCAGCTCAGTCTGAGCTTAAGAAGCCTTCCTCATGTCCTCCTCTCCTGCAGGGCAGGCCCTTGCTTCTGTAGGTGAAAGGTAACAAATTCTCATTCTTACTCAGCTGTGCAAACCAATTTGTTTGCAAATGCAGGGATCCATGCATCAGGGCTGGAAAAAAAGAGCTGACTTGGCAGAAGATTTCCCTGCAGAGTTCCTTTGGAAGTCTCTGTCATCTCTTGACAATCTCTCTTCTCCCATCCTCCATTCTCCGAGAACGGCAAAAACTGCCCATCAAAGCACAAACAAACCTATTGCTCTGTATAACTTGAGCAGGAGAAGGGATGACTGACTTTTTTGTTCCAATTCTGCATTTCAGCTATGGTTTGGACTCAGAACTTGTTTTGGAGACAACGCTTTGCAGGTGCCACTGCCTACTCAAGTTAGTAACAGGCTAGATTCCATGGCAGCTTCTGGCAGCTTCGTATCAATCCAGCATCACAGCAACCATAAGCAGTGTTACTCAGCCGGCAAAGCCAGCTGTTTTCATTTTCTGGAACTGCCCAGGGTAGCTGGAGCTTTCTGGGAGATGCGGCCCAGGTCTGCACTGAAACTAATACCGCTTAACCCCGTAAGGTTTTTATCTTCCAGCTGCTTTAGCGATAACAGCACACAATAGCTGTATGCATCTCTTGTGTTCAAGGTGGGGCTACTGCCTTCATCTTAAGGTTCAGCAGGTGGAGGGATGTGCTGAAATGAAAACCAGGTAATCAGGGTCAGAGACAGGATTCAAAACCTGAACTGCTGCTCTTGATATGTGAGACATGTCTGTGTTTCTGCCCTGTTCATCGAAGCCTTTGAGACCTGCTTTACTCAAGACACCAGCTTTACTCAAGTGTGTTGCTGATCCTGAGTCTTACTAGCATATAGTGGTGCAAATTAATCTTGTTTGCTTGGGCCTCTTGTGTGGATTTTTCTATTCTTGTGGGTCATGTCTGGTACCTGCAATCACTTTTTCAGTACTAGTTCATTGCTAACATATGCCAATAGGCAGTGTGGTACAATAAATTTGACTAAAGTCTGTATCTCTTCCTCTTTTCCATTTCATGCCTTTATTCTTGTCTTTGCAGAAAGAAAATGTTTCTTCAAACAGTTCTTACATTTAAGGAGAAATGTTTTGTCTCTGTGGCTGGGATGTCTTAAAGTAAGTGTTGCATCCTCTGCAGTTTCTAGACAAAACCACTCGTGCGTGGGAATTATGCTGTGACCGTAGTACCTTTCATCTGAGCTAAACTCCTTCTCAGCAGATTTGCTGTTACATGAAATTTGGATAGGATTCTCAGACGGTTCTCCTTCCAGGAGTAATAGCTGACACGTGGTGGAATTTTCCATTTTTTCTTATTCAAAACCAAGAGAACCACACCTCCCCGGGGCCTGAAACATATCCATCTGGCTGCTGCTCTGCTCTGCTTCTCTCTTCGCAGGGGCACTTGGGCTGTTCAGCTGCTATAATCCTCCACTCTCCCCCTTATTCCTCCCACTTCTATACCAAGTTCACTGGTTTTCTGCCATAAGGAGTTAGGAAGAAGCAACATGGAAAAGGTCAGAAATTTCTGTGCCTTATAAGCAGGCAAAGGACAGCTCTGTTTCCAACAGAAAGCCAGTTGCTCAGTGGGCAGAATAACAGGTCTGATCATTAATTCATGTAAATGGAAGCAGAGCTCAATAGATTTGGAAGTCATTCGTTTCCTCAAAGAGGTAGATAATAATTTGGAGACTCCGACAAGCCTGGATGGTGTGGTCCATAAGTGAATGTAATCACTGTCTGGTGATACTCTTTCTCAACAGGAACAGTTCCAGAAAATCCCTGGGTCGCTTCAGAAATGCCCTGCCATGGCACTGCCAAATATGCTGTATCATAAGTTTTCCTACGTGAAGTATGTGGCTGTCTAGTGAATGGATTTTTAAATAAGGTGTCAGAGACAAATGAAAAGGAGTAGCTTTGCTTTCTCAAATTGACAGCTACTGGTGTGGGGCTAACTGTTGCAATTTTGCCCTGGAGGCTTACTTGGAGAAAGGATGATGCTTTTCCTCAAAGGATAAGGTGCTGTATTTTACTGCATGTGAAGTGGGAAGACCACCAGAATATCAAGTTAAAATAGGGACAATGAATGCCAATAAATCCTAATAGTGGTTCCTACAACATCTAACAGAATATAAGTAACGAGCACAGGTCCAGGGAGTGTTTCTATTGACAGTGGAAGACCTGAAACTTATGGTCTGTGGAACTGACTGAGGCTAAAGTTGTCATCCACTCAACAGCATTTTGTTGAGGTTGTGTGGCTGTTTGCTAGTTATCAGTTCCATGCAGATCTATGAAACTTGCTTGCCTACCCTGCTGAATAGAGATCAGGTATTTTCTGTTTCTTTAGAGACCCCTGGGAGTTGCTGCTCTGGAGAATGGACACTTACTGCTCTTTAGTCAGCCCTTCAGCCCAGGTCTTTTTTTGCTTCTCACTTGTCCTTTTCCTTCATTTTAGGGCCAGTCTCTCTGCTGACCCAGAGCACCTGTTCACTTTTTTACATTGGGTTTCCACAGGCTTTGACTTTTCTTGCTGCCTCTGAAAGGAACAGTGCATATCCTGAAACATAGCTGCTGTAATGGAAGCAACAGACGATCAATTAACCTTCTTTTATCCATAGTGAACATCTAGCCTTTACAAGGTTTTCATTTCAGGAACAACCTTTTCAGAAAAAGGTTTTTTGTTTTACTTTTTTGAGACTACTCTTTTCCCCTCCTCATAGCTCATCTTTTAGCACTGAGGCTGCTTGACACATCTTTCTGGATCATATAAAAGTCCTGATGGCACTAATGAAGTAGTGCCTTTGGAAATGGAAAAAATCTTGTGAAAGGCAGGATGTCTTCTGGGTGAGTCCCCAAAGTGACTCAAAACATTCAGGCTCATTTCCAAGGCTCTCTGCCTGACCTTGGGCAAATCAATTTGTTTTCTGCTTCTAAAAAGAAGATCCTTAAAAAAGGAAAGAAGATGCTTTAAAAAGGGAAAACAAATGGTTTAAATGTGTCAAGAATAACCATATTTAATTACATGCATTAAACCTGCATACAATTCTCTTCAAGGTAAAATGTTAGGATTATAAATTCTTGGATTACCACCTTCCATGAGGGAACCTTGCCTTCACCTAAGCTGCTTGTTTTTAGCTGTAGTAGAAGTCCTGAACAAAACCAAAACTGCAGTTAGAAGCAGCCTTTGTTGATGTGTGTATAGGACTAGGAGGGACCCCTCGGATCACAACATGCATTCTACTTTATGATTCTTCTTTCTTATTTGGCAAAGCTTCCTTTATTCCAAAAATGTAGTACATATCTCTGGGGAAGTGGTATTTGAGGGCTCATTGTTTCTTGGCTGGGGTAGAAGAGGATGTAGTAGCAAAGACTTTGAGATGTTGTCTGGTAGATATTATTAAATTTGTTAATTTAATTTAGATCTTTGTTATTATGAAAAATGTCAGTTCACTATGTCAAACACATTAAAGAGTCCCATCTATTTCTCTCTAGAGAAAATGCAAATCAGATTTAATTTAGATTTTTGTTTAGCTTAATGTCAAAAGGCTACCTTAACCTTCCACAACACAAACTTCCTTGGCCAGACCTGTGTTCAGAAATTGCCTGAGTAAATGAGTGCAACTGGCAACACACTTGGATCAGCAGCAGGCTTTCTGTAAGAGTAAATGGGTGAGCAGAATTCAAAGGCCCAAATTTCCATTCTCTGGCCACCAGGAGGAGGAAATGCAGGAATTGTTAGGTCACCATTCAGATGATCTCAAGTGCAGGGTCAAGTTCATTAACAGATGTAGTTCATGGTCTGCACCTTGGACAGACTACATAGAAAAAGCTAGGGGGAGTCAAAGGCACAGTTTTAAAAGATTAGCAGTAAAAGAATGATGGAGCGACTATCTCACTAGATTAATCTGCTATGCTGGAGGGGAGGATTGTAGCATTTGTTGAATCAGCTTATATTAAAAATAAAACATGAAGTGAATAAACCTGCATATAGTATTAACCAACTGAAGTGTTCATTTAGTTCAAAACAAGTGTTCAAAACACTTATGCAATGATAGCGAAGATAAGACAGTCCACAGAACTCTGGCCAGATAAAATCACACCTCATTATTCTTTTGGATGTTCTGGACATATGAATGTAAAAGCTACGATACAAGATGAAGAGCTTATGTGACTTTGCTCTTCAAAGAAACCTTTGACCCAGAACTTCACACGAAATACAGACAGAGCTGACAGTCTATGGTTCAGATGCACAGCAATGTGACACATCAGGGAATCACTAAGATTAAAAAAAAAAAATAAGGATTATTTTGGTCAAGCTGTTCTTCATAACCAGATGGAGAGGGGAAAAAAAGAAGAAAAAAGTCAAGTGCAGGAGTTTTCTTCCAGACAGGTTTTGCTTGTCTCTGGAGTTTCTGCAAGAGATGGAAGGCTATGCAATTATACTTTTCTACTGATGAAGTTGTTAGGATATTTACTGTGGCTTAGCAAGTAGTTAGAATTAGCATTTAATTATTCCTTCTTAAGCCTAATGGATCTGACTAGGAAAAAGCTATATTTCAGTATGCACTGTAGGGACTGAAGCGTCAATTAGAGTGAGTGAAATCTATAGCCTTTTTGCCAACTTTATCTCATTTAAGGTATCAGAATAGTGTTTCAGTAGGACCTGACCAATACTTTTATAGTTCATGCTAGCCTTCAGCATGGGACCAATTTCACCCATCCAGTATGTTAAAAGTTCATTCCATACATGAAATAAGTACATGCTAGTATGAATTAAATATCCTTGGAGACTGTCTAATGCAGTTTCCAGGATTGCGTCCTGGGTCTGGCTTCTGACAAACTCCATAGCATCATCCTTGCAGACTATTAGTTGCCCAGGAGTGGGCATCATTGCCACAAAGAAAATAAGTGTCTCCTGAGAGCTGAGTAACAGGAGTTTTGTCCTGATTGGCAGTGGGTGAAGTTGATGGCTGCTGGGCCCTGGTTGCATAGTTTTATTAGGGAACTTTCCAGAAAGAAGGAAATGAATGTGCTCATCAGGAAATTGCTTTTCTGGGAGATGGCCTAATCACTCATATTGCAGAGAGGCAGGCTGCCTTTCGCAGTCTCTCTGTATCACCATTACCATGCATGCCTGCAGTGTGCAACTGGAGCAGTCTGAAAAATAAGGACGGTATGTCTGCTGGGTTATACTGAGTGTGAGCAGTTGGTAACCTTCAGGGGTTTGTAACTCAGCCAAGCCTAGGAATGTGCCTTCGAGAATACTAAATATCTCCCGCAACCCAGGGCTGTGTCCCTGTCAGACTGAAAGCCTCCTCCAAACAATGGTGGATTGCGTACTGATTTAAAAGTAAATATCTCGTATCCCTGCTGCCTTATTCAGCTTAGGAGTAACATATGAGGACTGCATCCCTTTTTTTCCCACCCAGGAGCCCAGCTTTAATCCGAAATCTCCTATCTCTTGTTTTCACACAGGGATCTACCGCACAGAAAAAGACAAAGGCACATTGTATGAGCTGACTTTCAAAGGAGACACAAAACATCAGTTCAAGAAGATTGTTTTATTCCGGCCATTCGGTCCTGTAATGAGAGTGAAAAATGAAAATGTCAATATGGCTGACACACTTATTAATGTCATTGTGCCATTGGCTAAGAGAGCCAGCAAATTTCGGCAATTCATGCAGAATTTCAGGTGGGTTTCCATTCCAGTGCTGCCTTTGCTTTTTCTTACTTGGAAAGTAAGATGCAATTTCAGGAGTTATCAAGGCCTCACTTAGCAAAAATCATGCTTCTTTTACATAACATTTCATTGTGCCACTAAGAAGTCATTTTTGAGATTATTGAGACTGAAAGGCATTGGGCTGCTTAACGCATTGTGACTAGCAGTAAAAGCAATTATATTTCAGTCATCAGGGTTTCATATTTGCATGTACCTGGCTTATGTGTCTCAATCTGTTTTGTTGGGGCACACGCGACTGTGGCAACATGAGAATTTCATGCCATTAGTTGCAAAGGAATATTTCTAAGCAAAAGGGAATTAGTGGTCCAAGACACTTTGCCAGGCTCCAAGACACTTTTTCAGCACAGAGATGGTGTTTGGAGGGAGGATGTAATTGAGATGTAGCTTTAAATAGCTGCCCAGAAAAGACTGTGTCAGCAACAGATACTGACTCTTACAATGGGATTTGTTTTGCCTAATTACAGCCATCTAAAAATAGGCTCCTTGTCTAAATTAGTGATCTGATACATGCTTGTTTTAGGATGGGAGAAATCACCCTCTGGTCATGCTGATCTCTCTGCTGATTATAGATGAACTCTTGCTGACCAAACTTTGTGCAAGTGAGGCATGATGTCTAGCATTAGTTCAGATTGGTCCTACCCTTAGGCTACTGGCTTGATCTCTGGTTGATACTTAGATTTTAGTAAATGTTTCTTAACAAAATGCCTAAGACCTGAACACTGGAATGTCTGTTACAAAAAATCAAGGTTAAGAGGTGTCTATAGCTTCTTTAAAATCCCCCTTCTCGTATTCTAAGTGCTGGAGTTATTGCCTGCCTGATCATTCTTCCTGGGGCTGGATGGCCTGTTTTAACAGCGTCCTCTTATTAATATAACAAACACTGTTTGAGAGTTTGTTCCTAATCTGCCTGAAAGATAGTCTTCTGTCCCATCTGACAGAGGCAGCGAGCTCCTTTGTCAGTACAAGGATCTCTGTCAGTGAATCGTGCCCTCAGGAATGCCTTCCAAGGTTCACCCTACTCTGTCTTCCCCAGTGGGTGTAGGTTATTGAAGAAAGCTAACTTCTGGAAGAAGTCACAAATCTGTCTCTGTTCTCTAGGGAAATGGGCATTCAGCAGGATGGGAGAATTCACCTCACTGTAGTTTACTTTGGAAAAGAACAAATGAATGAAGTCAAATCGATACTTGAAAATACCTCCAAGTAAGTACCTGAATATCTGATGTGTGCCATTCATACACAGCGATCGTAGCACGAATTGAGTCTAGATAGCTGTCCAAACTCGTAGTTGTGCCAAAAAGTTCAAAACTGCATCGGAGAAAACAGCTTTCTTTCCTTTGTATCAGATAAAAATGGTGTTACCCTGACAGTCCCATATCTGTGGTTTTGTGATGTTGGTTATTAGAACCACAAAGCAGATTTTACTGAATTTACCTCAATGCAGCTTTTTTTTTTTCACACTGGTAACTTCTGTGCTTTTGGAAGTGGCTGTAACTGTTAGGACTGAAAATTAACTTCTAAAGGCAGGAGCGAACAATTTCAGTAGAGCACACAAGGAACTAGATGCTTTTGGCCAGGTCTAGTCTACTGTGTTTGCTTGCGTAGCTGTGTTTGTCAAGATCATGTGGCAGTGTAGCCCTCTCCATGTGGGAGAAAGACCCTTGTATAGATACAGCAATATGACCACAGGTATTTTATATTTGCCTACTAAAGATATTTTTGTCTGTCTAACGAAATTCCATTTTGGAATTTTTGTGAGGCCTGCCCAAAGAGTGTCTGTGACAGGAACGCTAGCATAGGAGTATGCAAGTCAAGCTCTGAATGTAGACATAGTGGAAATCTCCTCAAGACTCAAAGAGGACATCTCTTCCCTCAAACTGCTCTCAGAGCTGTGGTACTACAGATTTCTAGGTTAATTGTTTCATATTGTGTTCCTGCCCCCACTTTTATTAAGACCTGGAAGGACAGGGTAAGTCGCTGAATATTCTCCTTTTCCTAGGTCAGCCAACTTCAAGAACTTCACCTTCATCCAGCTGAACGAAGAATTTTCCAGGGGCAAGGGACTAGACATTGGTGCTCGATTTTGGAAAGGAAGCAATGTTGTTCTCTTTTTTTGCGACGTGGACATATACTTCACAGCTGAATTCCTTAACTCCTGTAGATTGAACACACAGCCAGGTACTGCTACTCATGGAGTGTATTGTCTTTCGACAGTTTTTTACCTATTGTGTAACAGCCTTCACCTGAGTATTCTTGCCTTTGAATTGGTGATGAAGTTGCTGTAAATCATTCTTGAAACTTAGAGAACTAATTAAGACATGTATAAAAATTCCATTGGTTGGCTTTTGAAAGGTTATAACGGTCCTGCTCACGCTGTGGTTGAATTTCTTGCCTTCAGCACCTGTGCTTTCTGGAACAGGATCTTTTTGTTAATTATATCCTCACATTCACATTCTCATGCAAAGGCCATAGGCTCACTACAAAACTTGTGTGACTTTGTCTGGATTTGGTCTGGCCTGGACAGCATCTTGTAAGAGAGAGAAGTATGTTTTATACAGCTTCAAAAAAAAAAAAACAACCAAAACAAAAAAACCTGTTGTCATTTCCAGGGAAGAAGGTGTTTTATCCTGTTCTCTTCAGTCAGTATAACCCCAGTATAATTTATGGCCACCATGATTCCATCCCGTCTTTAGAACAGCAGCTGGTAAGTACATGCTTCTCTGAATGCATGCTTTTATTTGGACAAAGCATTTTCTAAAGGTGCGTGTGCTCTTGGGTAGCATTTCCCTGTTCCTCGTGCACAGTAACTACCACACAGACAAAATTAACTACAGCAGTCACCTTACTGTGAGTTCTGCAGTTAAGCTTCACAGGGAAGTATCTTGGTACCATTTATTTTGACCCTTGTTTGATATTTTATACATGGAACCTAAGAATTTAAACTGTGTCTGCTTTGCAGCCAGAAGGGATTTTCTAATTAGCAAACAATTCCTCCATGGTGTGCTGTCTAAGGGTGACTGTCCCTGATCTTGCTTTCATATTTCTTCCTTGCACTGAATAGTTTCTTTACTTGCATCTTGACATTTGCAAAAAGCATAGATATCCTTAGATGAGTCAGTGAAAACAGAATTCCAGGGACTGCCACAGTTATTCCCACACATACTTGAACACCTACAGTGGCTTTTCCCATGCCACAGTTCATGATTAAACTGCCTGCAAGCAAACAGTGTGTTTCTGAAGTGTACCACGTTGTCTCAGAGTCAAATGACATGCTTGGAGCTGTCCCTTCTGGCTTTAATCTGGCACTGATAAGACACAGCATAATTGCACTGATTTTCATCTCACGTGCTTATCTTTGGTGTGAGAACAAAGTATTATTTTTAAAAACATTGCCATAAGGCATACAATTAAAACATGTAGTTAAACCCAGGTGAATCTCCTTGATTAGGAGGGAGCTGTTGTGAGGAAGAAGCAGAGTACGCAGATAGAGGTTCACATGAATGCCAGTGGCAGAGCCATTGCTTCGCACTGCTGCAGATGCTATTCTCTGTTCTGTTGTGCTCTGGCATTGCATTGTCTTGAAGCTAAAGGGGTGACAGAAGTGGTGGTTTTCCCTTTACATACACCCTCCACTCTTGCTTCTCTCCAGAGTCAGCAGGTCACAGTCCTCTGCTCACTAGTGCTGGTAAGTAGCTGAATTTTCAAATTGAAGCATAAAGCAGCTATGCAGCTTCGTTCAATTCCTCTGTGTCGTGTTCCAGCCTGCCACAGCTCCCCCTCTTACTGCCAGGCACTGCACCTATCAGGGCTTATCCTGTCCCAGGCTGGGCACTGTCTCCAGAGCATCCCAGCTTCTGTTGTGTTCTCACTAGGTAAGAATTAGGGGTGTTGTGCGCCCAGCAGCAGTCACAGCTGAAAAAGATCACCAGGGGTCTGAGTCCAGTCTTCTGTCATCACTACCCCCACCTCATGCAATCCCTCTAGAAAAATGAAGAATTGGAGTTTGGAAAGTCCACCCAAAATATTTTAAATTTTTTTTTGTCTACTGCTCCTTGTGTTACCCAACAGGTAGCCAGAAAGTCTTTTACTGAAGAGTCTGGAAAATCCTTTCTAGTGTTTTTTTCTCAGAGGAAACTTGTTCTGATAGTACCATGGGATTCACGTTAGCTCTTCTCTCTCTGATGAGTGCCCGTCAGGGATCCTCAGGATTGTAAGCACTGTGCTTAGGAAATGAAGTAGAGTTTAGTTCTTAAGCTAGAGTAAATTCCACAAAGTATGTTGACAGGATTGTGCAAATATTTATAGCTAATATTTGAATTGTAAAATGTGATGCTTATGTCAGAAAAGCTTCTTGATTTAAAGAAGTACTGCAAATCTCATTTTTATGTAGATTTTTTTATTTTCAGCCCACATTAGTTCCCAGGCATGAGGCCAGATTTGTGCTGTTAAAACAAGACAGTGTTAGTACTCTGTCCTGGTACTTAGGCTGCTGAGAAAAAAAAAAGCCTTCAGAAATCTTTGAAAGAATTTGATTTGTGCAGCAGCCACTTGCACTAATGGAAAATAATAATGCTAATGCATAGGAGTAGCTTGCTGTAAGGGCATCATTATGGAAATTTCTTGTTACGGTGCAGACCTGACAGATACAATCTTGTTTCCTTTTAATTGGCTTCTGCAGTGGCTCGGCTTTTTCAAGGAAAGAGACATGAGAAAAGAAAGAGATAGCAATGCGAGCAGTAAAATAAAAAAAACCCAACATTGAAGTGACAATGGTTATGAACAAAAGGGGGAGGCATGAATGAGAAATGTGGAGAGAATATTTTGGAAGAGGATTTTTTGGTGAAGGAAACGTTGGGAGTTGTAAATCCAAAAATGGAAATTCTGTCTCCTCATCTTCTGTAACTTTGCCATAGATGAAGCCAAAATTGTCAGAAAATAGCTGCTAAGGAGTAGGTTTGTAACCAGACATTCAAAAGCATGCTTCGGGACTTGCTTAGAGGATTTAAATACCTGTCCCAGTCCCTTGAAACTCTTGGATATCTCACCAGATTGGGTTAGGTCACTCACACACATGAATGATGACTATCATCTATCTATACTTGGATATCTGCTTTTGAAAATGATAGCTATGGTTTCTTAGTGCTCTGATTTTCTACCTGTAATACATAATGTTTTCATGGTCCACCTCAGTCACGTAGACTGCACATTCATTATTACAAAGGCTTTTATGGGATATATGTCTACCACCTAACGTATCTAGACTTCAATTTTGGCTGGATTTAGCAGTTCTGTAATGGAAAACTGTTCTTATGACTTTCCTAATTTTTATCAAAATTAAGGTAAACAAATAGCTGTCACTTGTGCAATAAGATTAGAACCACCGTTCGTGAATTCTTGTGGTGCACAATCCAGATGCTACTATCTGCTCTACAGCAGAGTCTGGCTTCCCTGGTTTACCAGTATGATTTTTACATCAGATTTGAATCCCACAGAAATTAATGATTTTGGAGGATGTTTTGCCTACAAAGAAGGAAACTCCAGAGAGTGATGTGATATAGCTCCACTTGTTCTACAATAGCAGGAGTGGAGCGAAACCTGATCGTTCCGGATCAGGAGGTTTATCCATGATAGCTGTTTTGGGGGGCCAGAAACATGTAACAGGTATCTACAAAAACTGGTTCAGGCTCAGTCATGGATTTATGTGGGGAAGAATAAAAGGGCAGTTGCTCCTATTTCTGACCACATTCAGGGACTTGTCTGCTGTTCACACTGAAAGGATTTCTGCTCCCATCTAAACATTCCTTTCCCTCCACACAGATTATTAAAAAAGAAACTGGATTTTGGAGAGACTTTGGTTTTGGGATGACTTGCCAGTACAGATCTGATTTTATCAACATAGGTAAGAAAAGTAAACTCCAATACCTGTGCCTTTTTACTGAAACATAGAAAATTATGATCAGCTTCCCACTCCTTGGCCAGTGTGTCTATGCCTCTAATTCGCAGCAGTGCTCTGGTTAGATGTTCAGACTATTCCTAGGTGCCATAGAGGTTACCAGAATCTAAGCACTGCTCAGTACAAGTAAAGCAACTTTGTCTGATAGCGAAAGATTTGAAGCAAAGGAATGGGGACGCTTTGATGTTGGCAGAAAGTATGGCTGTTTTAAAGGGCTGACTGGAGCCAGAGAACAGTTGCAGTGCAGTTAATAGCATAGAGTCTGCTAGTATGTATTTCTAGTTTTATTTTGGATTTTGTTTGTGTCAGGTGGCTTTGATCTGGACATTAAAGGCTGGGGTGGTGAAGATGTACATCTGTACCGCAAGTACCTTCACAGCAACCTCATTGTGATCCGAACGCCCGTCAGGGGTCTCTTCCATCTGTGGCATGAAAAGCAATGTCCGGACGAGCTGACCCCAGAGCAGTACAAAATGTGCATGCAGTCCAAGGCCATGAATGAGGGTTCTCATGGCCAGCTTGGGATGCTTGTTTTCAAGCAAGAGATTGAGACACACCTGCACAGACAGAAGCTGAGCAGTAAGAAGACATGAAGCCAGAAAGGGAGGCAAAAAGCCTCTGAATTTTACTATAGGGTGTTTTGGATAAGAGTTGCTAACAAGAAAAGATGAGACGAGACTGAAAGTATGGCGATTCCAGCAGGATGGCAGCAAAACAAGATGAGGGAAAGTGCTTGTCCTCCCTTCTTCTGTTTTTTGTTGTTGGGTTTTTTGTTTGTTTTTTTTTTTTTTTCTTAATAGGGCTTTTAGGTTTTCCATTAGCCTGATTGTTCAGCACTTGCTTCCGGGAGAGACTTGAACACTTGATGAGATTCAAGGTCATGGAGAACATTACATAAACGTGTGGTATTCACAATAACAAATGGATGTGCTCTTCCATTGAAATGTTTGTAAGGTGTGTACAGTTATTTAAAGGATTGACCCTTTGGTGGGTCAATAATAATGAGTTATTTTCTACATCTAACCTGACATATCTAAAAAGGGCTATTTTTGAATAAGTACAGCTCTGAGAAGAACATCTGATTGTTAATGATGGTTAAGCTGGAATGACCAAAAATCTTTTTCCCTTAAGGGGCTGGGGCAGGGGGACAGCAGCGCTAACAGGGTATTCCCGGTTCATTCAGAGACAAGAGACATCTCAGAAAGTGCTTTCTAAAATTCAGAAAGAGAAAGCACTGCTGGTCAAGTGTGATGTTTCAAAAATGCTGGAGGGTAGTGTTTGTTCTCTTCTGTAAACAGCGAACCAAAAGCAACGAGCCATGTCTGTATAACGTGAATCAGATGGTGTATTTCTGCTTTAGAATACTGTAAGTATCTCAAGATTTATTTTTAAATGAAGCTGGCTTTTCTTGGGAATTATTTTGTCATACTTCAGGTTTTCTACTTCTAGCCTTACTAGGAAACAGTACAGCCTTCCAACACTTGGAAAATGGTCTTCAGGTCTGCATTTCCTGTGGATGGGAACTGGGTTCAGATAAGTAAAGTGATTTTTCTACACAACCTGGGTGCTGGAAGGCAGAAGCTTTACCATGCTGAAGAAAAGGAAACACTTGCAACTTGCAGTACTGATTTAGCAGGAGTCTTTAAACTCTGAATGTGAGATACCAAAATTAATGAACATTTTCTGACTTTATACCAAAGTATTCCTTCTAAACCAAATATAGAATCTTGCCCAGGGCATAGAAACTTTTTGTAATTAACAAAATAAATTTTTGTGATGGATTACTGGACCCTGCAAATTCTCTTATGATAATTATAGGTGCATCTTAAAAATTAGTCTCCTTCTTAATTTTTTTTCAGCTGCCTAAAACTGTTGAAAGCATGAGTTACTGCTCTTATTAAGCATTTTCTTTTAATGCTGACTGCTGTTTATCATTTTAATATGTACTAGCCAACAAAAAATGCATGGGCTTGGAAATCCCATTTGCTTACCCAAATGCTGTTTCTCCAAGTGGTCTCTTTGCTTTATAGCTTCAGATTAATTCAAGGCAATCTGAAACCAGATTCTAATTTGAGTTTTGGCTTGTAAAAGCTGGGGGAAGGAATATGCGAGATAGCTCTGAACAATGAATAAAACACAATTTGTTATGCCACTGTGCAGTAGGAAGAGCGCTTATGAACCTCTTTTGAAAGCGTTGTATGCAGAATCTGCAGAGATCATGCTACTGTAAGTACCTTTTCCCTTGACACGTTTACATGTGTTTGTCTTTTGTTGGATGCAAATGATCTGCATTGCACTTCCCTTGCAAATTACCAAATGTCCAAAACCACTGCAAAAGTACAAAAGCAAAGGAAACTCTGGATGCTTAAAAAACCCAACCCCCAAGTACATCACTTACCATAAAAACTTCAGCAGTAACTCAATTAGGTCCTCCAGAGAACTTTTTTGTTCCCTGAATGCATGATAAGTTGTGTATAAATGGATTTATTTTGATGGGGTAATTTTACAAATGTTACACAGTAGGAGGAGACAGGCACAGCTTGTTGAATGCATATGAGAGCTATGGTAACTGAGCTGCTCCAAGGTGATAGTTGTTCCTACAGTCCCACTTAACCTGAATTTGAAACTGGATGATGTGTATTATGAAAGTTTCTTGATCATAACCTGCCTCAAGCCTAGCCTTAACTACTTCCATGGTGTTTTTTCATTATAGGTTCCCCTAGGTTCCCCTAAGCCCTCAGCAACTTAATGTAACTTTGAGGTTGGCCACACTTGTAGAGCAGGGCTAGACCAGATGATCTCCCAAAGTCCCTTCATACCTATATTAGTCTCTAATTCTAAGCACTGGGCATCTGTAGATTCAGCACTTTGTTACTTTGTGTACCTCAGCAAGAACGTCATCCAGTCCTTGTCAGAGTTTCACAAGTTAGGTTTTTAAATAGCACCTTTGTGATTCTCTTGCACATCCTTTTCCACAGAGATGCTGTTCCTCCTGCCAGGAATTATACTATCTGTGCAGTTCCTGTTCCTTGGCTGCAGAAGCCAGTTTGGCAAGAGATGAGATTGAATCAATGACAGAGAGAGACAGGCTGCAGTCGCCTCAGTGATGTGCAGGAGAATCTAATCACAGCGGAAGTCTGGCAGGGCTCTCTTAAAGGTGGAAACTGCATTGATATGACAGGTGAAGAACAATGTGAAAAAGGGAAGCTTCTGTTAGCTACATTTCTGTGATCCAAGTGGGGCTGTAACAGGTCTTCCAGACCAGTTAGAAAAAAGATGAAATCCAAAGAGAGCAGCCACAGAACCGTAGCTTTTGCCAGGCAGCTTTCTACCTTCCTTGTCTCAGAAACAGCTTGTGATCTTTCTTAGAATGGCAACTTACTGGATCTTAGTTGGGAAGGGAATAGAGATCACTCTGTGTAGATGGGGAGGCCATGTGGGGACTCCTTGCTTTAATTTTTCATGACTATTGCATGCTCTGGCTAAAGGCATAGAGGCATGGGGCAAAACAAATTGCCATATCCTTCCAGGTGTCATGATCCTTCCAGCAATCAATTTTCAAATGTGAATACTCTTGTAATCCTTGCACAGAATCCCTTGAAGAAAGAAAGATTCTACAGAGAATCTCCCCAAGACAAGCCAGCACCCTTGATTCCCAACCACTGCAAGTCATCCTTGCTCCACAGACTTTCAGAGTAACTACATTTCAAAGAACAGAAGAGTCAGTCTTGAGGGCGTCTGTTCTGGCAAGGTTGCTGCCTTTGCAGTCAGTGCAGTAATCTAAATGTGTAGATATAAAACCTCAGATTTCTTCCCTCACAGCAGACAAGTGAAGCTGGGAGTCTTTAAAAAATGGAGGCATGATTCTCAACCATGTGAATGACAGATGTGAATACTGATAGTGGCTTTCCCTGGGCTCTACTGAGCCAACATTTGCAAATAAGTAGTTATAATATAAAGGTATGTGAAGCTACTGGTCCACTGCTCAGCAAGTGGGCTCCCGGAGGAGTTCCACTATAGATCTTAGAGCTAAAACTGATCATGTCCTGCAGTCCTGCTGTGTCCATGCCAGATCAGCCTGCACCTTATTTCTGCAAGTTAATACCCTGCCTCTCAAACTGCTTTTTTAAAGAAGATTTTCTCCCTGTCTTTACCAGCCTTTAGGTATACAAAACACTTTGTGATTTGTCTCCAGCAGGACAACAGTTATGGCATATTCTTCATATGAGAACAGACACTAACTTTTCTTTAGGATCTCTGAATAACCTTTCATTTTGGCCATATTTTTCAAAAGAAATGGTTCATGAAGAGAGGAGGGATTTTTTTCCCCTCCAAATAATCTATCACCCCCTCATGACTGATGCAGATTATGTTGAAAATATCTCTTTGATACGTGTGATATAGTGCTCAAGAAGCTC
Organism: Ibidorhyncha struthersii; assembly: GCA_013398815.1. Classification (NCBI taxonomy): domain Eukaryota; kingdom Metazoa; phylum Chordata; class Aves; order Charadriiformes; family Charadriidae; genus Ibidorhyncha; species Ibidorhyncha struthersii. The sequence continues at coordinate 450,165 of VZSZ01000729.1, forward strand.
CTAAGTCATTTGCCCTGCCGGAGTGTTGTTACTTTCAGAATCTCACTTTACATTAAGGCTTAATCTCTAGGAAGTTAAACCTGCTGTAACTGGAGTGTAGTTATCCCCTCTTTCTGTGTATGGAAACCACCTATCAGCAGTTACAGATGATTACAACAATGTCTTTTAACCTGTTTTCTGCAAAATGCAGATCAATATAAGACTGAAGTTTTTGAGTGCTTCCTCAAGTTAAACAGAGTAGTCCTGATCCAACAGAGAGAAGGGAACAGGAAAACAACTGAAACAAGATTGACTCTTGTTCACCATTTGAGGATTGCATCTCTAAAAAATGACGTTAACAGATTCGCACCACAACCCTCAGCTGTACAGTTTGTCACATGCAACAACATAAGGGAATCTGGGTGAGGATTAATTTGTTATGTGATTCTGTCCAGCCTCTCCCCCAATATTCTGAATTACGTATTTAAAGAGCAATGTAAGAGATAGGAAGAGACAACATTATGCTGAAAGAACGAGTTCTATGTTAAAGTTTACACCAGATGCATCTCAGTAATCTGGACACAACTTGCAATAAATAGCTCCATTTTGAAAAACAGCATTCTTTACTGGAAAACACTCTTCTGTAAACTGTACTAATACTGATATAGGTGCTGCTTCTTACATTTTTGGGGCTCTGTGCATGTGATAGTCTTTCATACAAATTTGTGTACCCCTTCTCCTTTCCCTTTCAAAAGGTTAATCCCTCTCTATGCAGAAAGGCCAGTGTGGGATTTAAATACAGGTTAAAAGAGTAAGGATCTATATTCAGGGGCTAAAGGAGTTTAAAAAATACACTTTTCATTAAAATCCCTCTTCACAGAGACACCTTTCACTGAAAGGCACCCAGGGTTTGCTTGGATGTTTGGCCTGAACATCCTTGATTCCAAGGGCACAGCATTTTACAGGATTAAGTTTCACATTATGCAAATTACTATATCAAGACCGATACACATCTCCAAGTGGTTTTGTGCCTTCAAGAAGGTATGATCTCATTCAACTGTAGATACTAATCTATTTCCCAGATGGCACACGACCTTTCATTCAAGAACAAAAGGCAGCTAGAATACTGAAGTCCCCCAGGAAATCTGCAAAATCCTACTGAAAATATGTGGCAGTATCTCCCTGTTCAACTGATTACTTCATCACCTCGTTCACTCCGTTGTGCGGGATAGATCCAGGTGTTTTGCAGCTTGCTGGGCGGATGCAACCTTTAAGTAACTCAGTCGATACGACAAGCCCACAACAGTACTTATCCTCCCACTGCTTTGTTGTGAAGGATATAAAATAGAGGCACTTATGGCGACCGTTTCAGGTAAGCATCAGGAGCTCTAGTTCAAAGTTCAGTCTTTGTGAACACAAGCATGGGGCTACACAGTGAGACCAGGAGGTTCACTCAAAGAGAGAGATGTAATCTGGTTCTTGGTCCTCTTGGCCACACGGGTAAAGCAACAGCTCCTTCCCCAAGGAAGTGATGGGTTCATCCTGTTGATATAGGATATGATTAAACATCACCTTTCAAACAGACCCTACCTATCACAACGTCACCGGATGGACAGCAGTCTCTCTGCCTCTGTTATGGTGTGGACTTGTTCATCCCGCTGTGTGATACAACTCAGTGCCCTGGGGAATTTGGAGAAGGACCCACATGGCTGACCTCCATCCTCATGAAACAATGTTTGTGCTCGGTGCAGTAACCCAGTGACACAACTCTGGTGGTTCTCAGAAAGAACTGTGCTCATCTCGTAGACAACCACAGCTTCTATGGTGTGAAATGCTGCCCTGCCTAGAAAGTGCTAGAGCCAGGACCATGCAGGTAAGCAGGATGGGTGGCTGTGGACTGTGCTCTTGGCTGCATTTGTGGGAGGGACGAGGGTGGATCCTGGAGTAAGCACATGCCCTCTGCTGAGGCAAGCCCCATTCTAAGAAGGGAATCACTTGATAGCACGGTCTCTGCTTCTCATCTTGTTCTCCACCCTAGCAGCAGATGCATGGTGGGAACCTGCCTTCTTTCGTGGTCACCCAGTGGGTGATAAGCAGAACCCACTAGAGCACTTCAGCAGAGTGGGTTCACCCTGCCCATGTCTACTGTAGTGCAGGGGGTCTGTAGGATTCTTTGCAGACTGTGGGCATAGCTTTATCTTTAATATAGATATGCACAGCCAGGCTTTGAATCCTCTGACTCTGGTATCAATAGCCGTATAGCTCCTGCTTTCAACCATTTCAGCCTGAACTGTGAAATCCATGCAAGAAGCAAGTTCAGATAGCCCTGGTAGAACTCCCTATAGCACATGTACGTGGATATTTTCCTTATGTCCAATTTTGTTTAGCCATGTCTGCATTAGGCTAGGCACTTATTTAAAAGAAACACAGATTTTAAATTAACCTTTAGGTAAAATGATTGTTCGGTCCCTGGGCAGATCTTACAGTAAAGGAATGAACAATCCATCTGGCTCTCCTTGGAGCTCATGTAACTGCAGTCAGTGCTAGTAGACAATGCTGTTATTGTTGCAAGGACCTGCCAACCTTCTTCCTTCCCTTCTATTTTTATCTTTGCTCAGTATCACACCTTGCCTTGCCTTGCACACCTTTGAGATTATAAAGATACCTTGTTCTCCCTCATGCTGAAGCTGGAGGCAAGCAGGATTTTCTGCTTACCCAGCTTGCCGGGACCTCACAACCACAGAGAGAATCTGAAGAAAAGGAGTTTGTGTAAGTATGCTGTCACCTTATCAGCATGTGTGTAAATAACTTGAGTCCTGTGTGAAAGGTGTTCTGTGCACTTGAGGAGGGCTGAGTCAGGTCTAAGATGTTAGGAATGTGTTAGGTCTCCTGAGAAGTACCTATCAGGCTGGCATACCTTTCTGGAGCAGCACACAGGATACCCAACAGCAGCTAAAATGGGTCTAGTTAGCTACTTTAAAACAACTGAATCTGTTCTTTCTTATTTTGAAGTGTTCTGAAGCAATTAAACAAACAGCTAATGAATGCATTGCTAGACGTTCACCTTGTGGTAATCTACAAGGTCAGCCAGCGTTGAATGTTGTAGCTGGTCCACTCCAAGGAAGCTGTAGGAATCACTGGAGGCATCAATGAGGAAGTGTTTACATCCTTCCACAGACCGATAGGAGAGTACGTAGCCTTTGATTTTCTCACTGACCCGGACCAGAAAACTCCCTGGTAGTGTTTTATTCAGAAGCTCCTCTGCTTTCTTAGAGGTTAGGATACCTGTTCAAAACCAAAACACAAAACTGAAGGGAGAAAAGCATTTGTGCAGGACTGGATGGAAAAGTTCTCACAAGAAATCTGCTTTACCGCTCTAAAACTGGTCCATGGCACTTCCATCCCTTGCATTATTTTCCTGCCCAGTAGCCCAGGAAGAACAGTACTGCCATTGCTAGTAACAGACCATGGCCACGTGCTAACTGTGCTTTATGTTAACTGGTCCAGACATGGCCGATTACGAATGATACATGTGCAGGGCTTAAAGGGACAGTTTCTGTGTTATGACAGTGAACAACATTGCAGTGTGTTGTATGTCAATTCTTGTGCAGACAGTGATCGTAGGTCCTGTCAGAAAGCCATGCAAGCATTGAAAGCCCCATTACAAGAGGATAATGCAGTCTCTGGTTGAGGTGCTGCGGTTTCATATTGAAGTGGTTTCCAAAGCAAGGGAGATGGATGGGATCATGATGTCCCATTAGAAATGGGATGGAAAAGTGATGGATGATGAGCATGTATGGAGGGAGAATGTCCTGGGGCCAAGGGTGAGTGGGGATGAGGTGTGCCCAAATCTCTCTCACCCTGGTCCAAACAGTTACCAGGGTGACCATGTATCCAGTACAGGGAGGCAAGAGTGGCACAGACGTACAGGGTATTTTGAAGATCTGGCCACTTTATCTTGCCCTTTGTCATAACACTAAAGGAATTTAAACTGCATTCATAGATATTTAAAATGGAAGATCTAGCCACCTTCAAAAAGCTCCTGGGCCGTGTTAGCAGAAACAACTCCTTGAAGAGTTTGGTTGGGGCAGAAATGCTCAGGACTCACCATGGAACCAAGGCGCTATCGTGTCTGTGGTTTTCTGATAGCCAGCTCGGAGAGGGAATTGCTCCTCTTTGAACCACTTAATGATGCTTTCTTCGGTGGAATTGGAGATTGTCCTCTGGATTCCCTGTTTCCTGATAGAAAAGACCGTGGTTTGTGCATTAAGTTCAAACGACAGCTTTTGAGTGCTTGGTAGGACTTACCTTTTGTTCAGGATGTTAAGAACAGCCCTAAACAGAAGGCTTACACTAGTGCAGCTGTCAGCAATGTTATATGGTTTTCAGTGGACATCCAGCATAGAGGATGTGTGCACTCTAGGCTTAGGACACGCTTCTAAATAAACCTGTTACCACTCAGGGGTAAAATAAGCACCAGGAACAAATAATCCTCATCACACCCTAGGCTCTGTATTTTTCCCTGCAGGATGTCTCTTCCATGTGAGGACAGCAAATCATTCCCATCGCAACCGTATCATGCTAAAGCGGAAGAATCTCATCCACTCTCCCCTTCACAGTGCACATGGTTTTCCTTACCTAATCAGTCTCCCGTTTGCCATCACAGGAGGTAGAAGTTTAGGCTTGGGGGGGAGAGGTGGATATTGGAGTGGTCGCCGATCTCCTGCTGTTGCACCCTTGGAAATATCTGCCTGCTTCCCTCTGTGGATGCCCTGCAGTGAAAGCCTCCTGTAGTCATCCCTAGCTTGCCGTGCAAGGGAGCGTCTCTTCTCATCTGCTTCCTTGGATTTCCGCACTGGAACAAAAAAGGAGTCCTACAGGAGCGAACAAGCAGGCAAGTTTTAAGCTTGCTGCCCTTTGGCCATCTTCCTGCTTGACAAAGTGGAAGAATAACCTGTTTCACAAAGTGAAAGATGCACTCAATTTTGAGACTATTTGCCACATATCATCACTTTTGGGCATCTGCTACTTAACAGGGTCCAATTTTTATTCCTTCAGGAGATTAAAAACCTGGGTTCTTGCTGGGCACCAGGTCCCTTTGTACTTCGAGACTTCTTGGTTTTGTTTCAGCTGCTGACTCCTAGTTCAGACATAGGTTTCTGTAGCACCTTTCATGTGAGCCAGCAGGGGGGAGGGTTTATGGAATAAAAGCTGCTGAAATGACCCCAAATCAACCCTTTGAAGGATTTGAAAGTGTTGATAATTTTTTAAGGGTGGGAGGGTGTCTTGCTGAAAGTGTTACAGAAAGTGGAGAACTCTGCTTGGGTATTTTTTTAATTTTTTTTTTTTCTGTAAATCTGCCTTGATTGTCTAGGTCCAGCTCATCCTGGAGTCTGTAGGAGTAACCAGCTCTCCAGTCAGTCTGAGTTGGGCTAGTTCTTTCCTTGCTTTTGTAATCAACTTCAGAGGTTGGGGTTTTTTTCAGTAATAATAAAACTCGTGGCCTGAAGTGGAAACAATTGGTAGTACAGCATTGCCATCTACTGAGCAGCAGGGGAGAAACTGGGAAAAAAAATACATCAGGTTCTTCTTCAGGAAGTATTTGGCAGCAGTGATGGATGCTACTGCAAGTCTCATACTGTTAGCAGTTTTCCTTCCTGTCGCTAGGATTCATTACAAGAGACAGTGCAGCAGGGCTCTGCTTAGGTGGAATCATGCTTGGATGACAGGGAGGCCCTTTTTACTTAGTCCCTGTGACCCATTATCCTTGTCCTCAAGAGCAATGGTTACTGCAAAGTCCTACAAAAGGCCAGCTTCTAGTTTAAAATTAATTATTCTGGCTGTACTCATGTGGTTCTTATCTGTTGCTCGTTGTAATATAGTATCTGTAGAAAAAATTTCCCATTTCTCTGCCCAACTCTAGTCTTAATGCTGTGTGGACTCAGAAATATTTCTGATAATGCAGTGCTGTATTTCTTGGCAGTATTCTCCACCCACCAACCTATTATGCAGTTCCAGTGTGGCAGGAGGAGGATAGAGATGACCCCACAGAGCCCTAGGATTTCTCAAGCCCCATAGGAAAAGGTCATGCTAAGATCTTACAGGATTCCTGCCATTCAGGCTCATTCTCATCTGATTTCTGCGGTGTCCTCTGGCTCTCCAAGCTGGGGTGGATCTGTGGTATTGCCTGCTGGGGGACTGTGGTCTCTTCTCCTGAATTTCTTCTCTGTGCTTCCTTTGTCTATGAAAGAAACAGTACATTCAGCTTTGTCCCAGGCTAGTTTTAACCCTGCTTTTTAGCTAGCCTTGAAATAGTGGAAACTCCATTCTTTACTGTGAATCCCTCTGATTTCAACAACATACAGACGCTCTGTCTTCACTGCAGGTGACAACAGAAGAAGTAAGGGAAAACAGCCTACCAGAAATCATCAGGAGCATCTCCCTCTGCCTGCAGCCTGGCCTGCTTTGTATCATCTCCAAATCGTCACACCATACATGAGGAGCATGGCAATGCTGGATAAAACTGGTCCAAGAGGTGACGACATTCCTGGGTCACATGAGGCTCTGAGGCTGACCGGGACTCTAGGATAGAGTCTGGGCCGCACTCAATGTTTTAGGATCATCCTAGGTTGCCACTTACCTGTTGGAAGCCACACTTCCTCACTTGGCAGTCTGCCAGCATCTGATGAACATCTCTGGTTTCCTTCTGGGCAGAGGAAAAGAGCAGTGAGAAATAAATGCGAAGTTAGGACCATTGCTCTTTTTTGGAGAAACAGGTGTTTAATGCAGAAGTAGTGATGTGATGTATATGTTAACAAATTTTGCCAGCCTTCTCTGACAAACATTGGGTTTTTTTTCATCATATTAGGCCTAATATGCCACAGGAGAGCTCAGAGGTGTCAGGATTGTCATAAGCATGCCTAGATTTGCTAAGCGATTCTCCCAAGTGCTCCCAGGGAGCAGTCCCTTCTCTCTCTCCCTCCCTCTAAAGCGAGCCCCAGCAGAACCTGCCGTCCACAGCTTTACCTGCCTGTGCTTGTTTGCTGCTGTGGCTGGGTGCTGCAAACCCCTGCTTGTCAAACTGACCCAACTAGCTGCATAGCTTGTGTTCACCCTTCCCTGCAAACCAGTCTAGCTACCCTGGCAGCAATCGCTAGCTGAGACCTGCCTTTGAAGACAAACAGTTAGACTTGTCTTTGAGCAAACACCCACCCACCCATCTCCCTGTTGGACCCAGTCTGCCTCCGATGGCACAGTGAGTAATGAGTTAACTGTACTACGCCACTTACCAAGGACACGCTTTGTTTTATCTCCATCTCCTACTTGGCTAATATTTAATATGAACACAGCTTTCCAATTTCCCTCTACTTGACAGGAAACTAGGAAATTCAAGTGTGTGTGAAGCAGCTTGTTTTATTAGATCAGCCCTCCATCCCCTGCAGCAGACAAAGCACAATGCCCGGATCCCTCAGGTTAGGTGGGAGCTAGATCTCAGAGAAAGAACTTAAATGAGGGAGGTGAGAAAACACCCCTCTCCAGGCCTAGAAAATGCAACAGACTTCAGTCTGGATCCCTTTTTCTAGTAGCAAAAGACCCAGAAACCTGGGAAAAATTACTAATAATATAATGACAGAAAACAAAAGTAAAATATACAATCCTCCTCTATTTTCACGTGCAAGACTTTGAAAGGGGTTTAGATTTTTTTTTTTGGTGGTGGTAGGATTTTTGGTTTGGGGGTTTTTGCTTTTTTTTTCTTTTGTTATCTGTGACTAATAGCTTCCTTTGAAAAGAAAAAAAAAAACATCTCCCACATAGTTGCTCAACTTCAACCAACAGTGCTATGAAAAACCTTGCATGACTCAGAGGCTTTTGATAAAGGAGACAGCCGCTCCAAATTCCCTTCAGTATTTTGGTAGCAGTTGGAGAGGCGCTTTGCCAAAATCCAACTTTCTGTTATCATGCTTTTTATACTGAAATACTGACTGGCTGTACGATAAAAGAATATACGCTCATTCAAGTTAGTAGCAAAAGGCTGAATGAAAACTCTGCTGAATGAGATTGGACTTCTCCCATTGAATTGGCAGAGCGTTCTGTTCCTTCTGTTCAACTTTGGTTGCATGGGTAGCTAATTTAACTCATCTTTTTTCTCAGTTCTCTGCAAATAGCTTTTTGTAGCCATTTAAAAAGTAGAAAGTATTTATTTCTGGAGAAAAATATTGCGGTAATGAAACACCAGAGGAAAGCAGACACTGTAGTTACTGCATTTGGAGTTGTCTTGTGCTGTCAAGGTCATAAGCTATTTTCCAACCATTTTAGAAGACCAAAAAAAAAAAGAAGAACCTAAAATATGCGTGTCAGAGGACGCTGGTAACGTTATCTTCATCTGTTCTTTTATACAAGTAGATGATTTGTCTAAGGGTTGTGGCCTTGCATGTACAGATCCTGGGACAGCCTCCCAGGTCTTGCCCCAAAAGTCATCCAAACCAGCCACAGAGCAGGAGGGAAAGTACTGCGACCCTTGTTTTACCCATGGAGAATGGAAGCAAAGGAATCCAGAGTAGCTTATGCATTCGTACAGAGCAGATTTATCCCAGCTGAGAATAGCACTTGGACCTCTTGAGCCCTAAGGAAGGATGTAACAGCACGGCTTCTTCTCTGACTACAGAAGAAAAGCCTTAACAGTTAGCTGGCTTTTTTCCTTCTTCAAATGTCTATTTACAGCAACCGGGATTTGCCACACTTCCTAGATCTCAAAGCAAATGTTTCTGATAGTTATGAAGAAAAGGGGAAAAACTACCTTTGTGAGCTGCTGGCTTTTCCCTGTTGTAGCAGCAGTAGTTTTTCTCCCACCTTCCTTCTTTTCCTCCACAGTGCTTTTTTTATTCCCATGAAGATCTGTCTCACCCAGGACTCCTGGTTGTGGATGTAGAGACCGTGTTACAGAAAAGTCAGTCTCTCTGAAATGCAAGAGAGAGGCGCCTTAGGAACCCAAGGGAGCCACTTTCTGCTCTCTGAGCATCTTGTGAGGAAGCTGGACATGAGCAGAGCAGTGCTGCAATGAAGCAACATGTATGCAGGCAGTTATCATATCTCCAAATCATGTAGGTGGAATAATTAAATCAATGACTCGTGGTGAGTAACTGTCACCCAGCTGTACAAGGGCACCCATTGTCGGTGAATCAGTGCAATCCAAACTCATCACCTGCATTAGCATTTCCTGTGGTCTACAGCAGGTACCACGCAGGAGCCATATTACGGGAGGCTTGTTGAGCCAAGGCAAGCCTTGCCAAGGCTGGAGCTGATACCTGCCAGCATTGTATGTACTCACAGAAAGCCAGCCTTTACCTGCTCCTTTTGCCTGCGAGTGTGACAGTGGTAACCACAGCCTCTACAGAGAAGACTCCAGCCTCTGGGTCCCTAGAAATGCCTTCTCCTCTGTGTCTGCCCACTGAGTCCTCCAGCTGAAGGGTGCTTACCTGCCCTCCTTGCCTTGCTCTCTCACTAACCGCTTTGCCCTTTGTGCCTGGATCTCTTCACAGATGTCCGTGTACGGTTTATCTGAAGGATGCTCGCCCATCACCCAGACCCAGACATCGTTGTCAGCACCGAGCTTCCATGTCACTGACTTCCCATTGGCTAGAAAAGAAGCAGTTCTTTGGCAAATGCTGTTCGCTTGGCGGCTCAGTGCAGGGCCTATGTCCCGCCTGCTGTGCCCTCCTGGCTGCTGCTGATGGCAGAGCCTCTCCAAAAGCAGCTGTACGTGGGGAAAGCTCAGCTGGGATGGAGCACGCACCTCCCGTTACGTTTCACGGTACTGAAGCCAGGTCAGTGAAGGAGGCATTTCTGAGTCTGGGGGCAAGGGAGAAGACTCACTAATGTTTCCTTTCTTGGTTTAATTCCTTGCCACTGCCCTCCCCAAACTGTGTGAGGGTGAACTACTCCCAAACAGAGCACATGGAGGAGAGCTGGGAGAAGAGTGCTATCTTCCTAGCAGCCAGCATGCTGTCAAGGGGACTTTGGGTCTAAAGGCACAAAAGGAACTCCCCTGCAGATCTGGTGCCCCAGGACAGGTGTTCAAGTCCATGGTTGTTTTATAGACAGATTCGGAGGCCGCATTTAGTGGGAAACTTAATGAGATGCATGTCCTGGGGGCAAGTAAGCCCTGTCTTCCCAGCTAGGGCAGTTGAGCAATTTGGTCAAGGACAGAGTGTCTGGGCCAGGGAGAAAAACCATTGCGTGTCTGGCCAAAACATCACAGGTGGGTTTAGTTACGATTTGGAAATAAGAATATGATATGTCCCTAGGGGAAGAAATTAAGGACATATTACCTATTATATCTAGGGAGCAGTTGACTTGGTTAGATCTGTGCCAGAAGAGGAAGCAGCCGGCAGGCAGAGACTCACCTTTTCTCGGCAGTGGCTTCTTTGCTGAAGCCTTGTCTGCAGCAGCTTCTCTTTCCTCCCACCTTCTGATCTGTTCCTGCCTCATCTTGAAGAAGAGGATCTGCTTCTGCTCCTCGCTGAGTTCTGCCAGCAGGTCAGGATCGATGTACATGTCCGATAATATCTGTTTCAGCATGGCTGCAGGTTTCAGTTACGCACGTTTGTGGCAATGATCTCCAGGGATCAGATCCTCTTCCTGGCTCCAACAAGAAAGAGTCCCTCCCCGCCGGAGCCTGGAGCAGGAATGCAGGCGTGCCAGAGTAATTATACTTCTGTCTTTTTTTTTTTTTTAGCTCAGACTTCCTGCACAGACCAAAAAAAGTAAATAAGTAGCTTAGCTTAAAACCTGCTGTTAAGATTCCTTGAAATAAGAGGTGAGCCCACACAACCCCTGCCCACTCTGTAGAGAGAGCTGACCAGAAGGCACGAGTCCTTGAGTGGGGAGGTTGTGTTGATACTCTGATAAACCCGGCTGATAGTGTATCAAAAGAGAGAGAGCGCTGCCTGTTACAGTCATCAGAGGTGTGGCTTGGCTATGCCAAAGCAAACATTCCTGCTGGGCAGGGAATCAATGAACCCATGACTAGATGGCTCCTCCTCCATTCAAAGAGGAAAACTTTGATGATCAAATGCCCAGCCCACCTCATTTTACCAAAGAAAGATGGGGAGGGCTTTCGGTTCTGGTTTTTGAGGTGGGAGTGGGAATTTTGGGGTGCTCGTGTCCATCAAAGGCAGCTTCACAGCTAGTCGAGGGAGTGCAAGTAGTTCAGCTGGTTTGAAGAAAGACGACCTGGATGGTCAGCAGCTGAGGAGCTGAGGCAGCTCCCATTCTGACACATCTCTGATGCACCTCGCCCACGTGGTGGGCCTGGCATGGGACATCCCTGTCTGACAGGATGAAGCAGATGGGGAGGAGGAGCACCCCTGTTCCTGCCCAGGATGCCGGGTCATGTCTGGTGCACGCTGGCGAGGTACTAACATCCACGCAGCTATGTGAATTTACGTTTACAACAGAGGTTTCACTGAAAAGCTGGGAGTCCTTCTGTCACTTGGGAAGGTGCCAAATGAGAAAACAGAAGTGTGGACTAAAGGCCTTGAAACCAGCTCTTTTCCTTATCTTATCTGGATAAATTTGGGGAGGTCAGGAGGCTGGTTGGCAGCGCTTTTGGTGACACAGGGAGGCTGACAGTGACGTATGAAGTGTAACACCAGAGCAAGGTGGCTGGCTGTACAGGGGTGGCAGGGGCTTTCTGGACAAATTTGGGAAATGTTGCCAGCAGGCTACAAGGAAATTAAGCTAGTGGGATTGTTCATGTGCTTCTATACAAATCCTGGGAGTCCAAGGAACAAGCACGCTAGGACATAGTGCAGTCAGTGGGAAGAAGGGGGTTGGTGGGGCAGTAATGTGGAGGTACAAAGGGCACAGATGTGGCAGAAGGACCTGTGCCAGGGTGAAGTGGGAGTACATATTAAATCCTGGAGTCAAATCAATTAACAATCTTACAGGAGAGGGCCTGGATCCCTGGGGACCCTAGTGTTGGAAGAAAAGTGTTGGGAGCACCTTCAGCTTCAGAGTATGACTGCTTGGCTTCTGCCAGATAAAGTAACAGAGAAGGGGGTGGTAGAGGAGCCAGCGAGCGTGATACTGAAGCTTTCCAAGGAGCACACACAGAGCACATTTAGCTAGTTGAAAAGGGGCAGCACAACAGCAACCTTCATAAAGTCAGATTGACAGGACAATATCTGCTGCGTTGTTCCACCTTCCTCTGTCTCACCCCGTGCCGGATCAGGCAGGCTGTCCCAAGCATCCCCCCACTTCTGAACATGGCTTGCCCTAAAACTGCTAGAGACAGAGCTGGCTGGAGCCCCAGTGCAGTGCAGTCCCCATGCACTTCCAGCAGGGAGAGCTTGAAAGGAGCTTGGAGCAGCTGGAGGAGCTGTAGGCAAGGAGACAAGGAGTTCCTCCAGGACCTCATGGCATAGACAGAGCAGACTAGGGTCCCAGCATAGCATTAGCTGCAGCAGAGGCCCGGAGCAGGAGTCCCTGGGAAGGTGCGGTGACCAGGAGTTGGGTATGAGCTGTACTGCTTTTGTTTAAACAAATGGCTTTCTTGGTTCTTTTTAAATAAAAGCTTTTTGGGGAGGCGGTCTCATCTGAGCTTTCTGAGCGTCCCCCTCATAGCAGAATTGTACCAGCTCAGCAGCCAAAGGGGCTTGGGCTGTCCTCGAGCCACGGGGAGTGGCAGCCGTAGAGAGGGAAGAGCTTTTTGTGGGGAGGGTGTTGGTGAGCAGTTCTTCATCCCTTGGGGTACCTGAACTGTCTGTTAAACTGCAAGACTGGGGGACACTGCTGGAGGATTGCTGTTAAAGCTTCATTGCCTCCTGCTCCTAAGCAGTACCTGAAAGAGAGGCTGTTTGCAAACAGATCTGAGTGTCAGAAAAGCGCCTTTAACCAGAAATGGGGCCCTTAAGCTTCTAGTTGTGGTTTTTTTAAGATCAGTTCAACACAGGACAGTATGAAGAACACAAATTTGGGGGCTTGTTTTGGGTAAACTGATGCCTTCAGAAGGCACTTGATGTCGCTCTGATTGTAGGGGACGTGACAACCTCATTGTCTGAGCCCAGGGTGGGTTTTGTTTGGAGAAACCACCTTTGCATCTTTTGTGGATCTGAAACAGTGACTGAAGTGGATGGTAGCTCTAGGCATGGTCTGAGCTTGATGGTCTGGCAGAGATACCTTCCGTGGGCTGACAGAAATTAATCATGATGTCTAAAATTGAAGGGGCTTTTGATAAAAGAGAACTGCGTGGAGGGAGGTGAAACACTTTTATTCCCTTCAGGTGAGAAGGTATAATTTGTGGTTTGTGTGGGCCAAATGCCAAGTGGTTTTGGTAAACAGAGGGCACTCAGTATCTTGCCAAGGAGGAAAAAAAGCCAGCCAGCTGATCAGGCTCTGTGTTCTTTCTGTCTCTGAATCAGCAGAATTACTTTTTCCCCAGAAACTGTTCAGGACAATTGCAGTTCACTAGCCAGAGGGGTGCTTGGAAAAGAGGACAGCCAAAAGTCATCCTGAAAGGATGTCCTTGCTACAGCTGAGCAGAGGCTGTATGTGGCTCTGGCTGGCAGGAGTAGCTGGAACCAGCTGGAAGTGCAGACCATGAGCTCAAATCCAGCACCCTGCCTCTTCACACAGCAGTGAGCAGCTTGAATCCACCTCACCATTTCGTCAGCCCTCCTCCTCACCCCTTGGCTTCACAGGAGGTATTGGACACAGCCTGGGGTGGTTTATGTTACAGAGTTAAAATTTGCAGTGAGCAAAGCCGCAGTGGTTAAGCGGTGTTTCTTTCTCCGTCTCTCCCAGTACCACCTGTAGGTGCTTTAGGTGCCCTTCCTCACTCTGTCTGGGATGTGCTTCTGCCTTTGAAGGTTCCTTCTTGTATCTTCTCTACACAACCTGACTCCTTCTGCCTGACTGGGTTACCTGTTTCCCTCAAAGCACTTGGGAGACAGAGATGGTTTGTAATGATTGCAAGTCTTTTCCTTAGTTCAATTAGTCTTCCTGGGACATGACGCATGAAAAGCCATCAGCAGAACGTCTGCAGCACGTCCACGCTGCTCTGGCTTCTCAGGAGTGGGAACGGCTTTGCTACAGCATTTACTTAGGAGGACGTGATGTGTTCTGCCAAATGCAGTGGTGACAAACCGGTCCCTCTTTCCACGCCTGGGGATACAGTGTGTTGGCAAGGTGGAAGGGCGCTCAGCAAACAAGTTTCACAGCATTGGTGCAGTTTTGCAGGGTTGGATCTCCTTATAACGTTGGTTGTAAGAGGAAATTTATCATGCCGTGTCCCAAAGGTACCCTTTAAAGCACCAGCTATTTTAACACTGGGAAATTGCATAAGCATTTTGAGAGGTTTGCAGTATTTCTTTTTCAGCAGTCACTTCATTACAGATCTTCGGAGCTGGAAGTCCTTGTAATATCAGTCATATGCTGTTCCCAAAATCTGAATGAAAGCCATATTACCGACACTTGGCCAGAAGTGTTTTTGCTGATGCTGTTCCAGCTGTAAGTAGTATATTTACAGCTCAAACTTAGGGAAGCCAAGGACTGCAGTAATGGCCGTGGGACCTCTGAGCAGGTAACTTGTAGGAAAACTCTGGTAGAGGTGTTGTTAAACTTTGTACTGCTTGTATTTTTCTCATGGGAGTGGTAGATAGGAGCTGGTTTTGTGGAGGAATAGGAGATGAGAGTAGCCAAAAATAGCAAAAATTAAGTGGGGGGAGGTGGAAAGCCAAAACAGGGCTTTTGGGGCTCTACCACTCATGTATAAGATCGCTGACTTCAAAGCCATAAGGGTAAATGCAATTTAAAAGTTTAATAACCCTTCAAAAAGCAAAGTCATGCAGCATTTAAATCGCCTGCTGGAGAGCAGCCTCTTCTCTGTGCTCCTGTAAATCATCCATCATTAACAGCGGAAACATAAATCCGTGAATTCACATAAAAGCACAATTGCTTTGAGAAAAGCTGGTATAAGTTCCTGCTCACATGTGCAGTGGGTGACACTTCAGCCACCGACAGGCTCGCCCCCATCTGGCATTCTAGTCCTGGTCCTCACCATCAATGCGGCCAGCAGAGGGAAAGGTTCTCCAAGAAAATAATAGACAAGCATAAATAGATAGGCATTTGATATGATTTACACCAATAAATCAAATAGGAGGGTATAAAATGGAATAGTGGATAAGTTGAATGGTGGTTCTTCTGCTGATTTTCTTCAACCTGCTGCACACATCTCTCCTGTAAATGTAGCGGTAAATTTAAACTAAAAATAACCCAAGAAACTCAAAGATGAGAGGAAAAGAGAACAGAAGAAAAGCTGCTTCAGGGTACAGCCTGATGAGCCAAGAACATTTCCATCATCACGAAGTAGCTTTTCCCATAAAAAGCAGATTAGACCAAGTTGTTCAGAAAATGGTGGGACTACACTGCTTTGAATCACGAGCTTCTCCTTGGAGCTTGTCTTCTGCTGAGCAACAAGTGGCTGCAGAAGCACCATCTTGAAAGATTTTCCCTGGCCAAGAGGATGGGCCACAAGAGTGCAACTGAATTTCCTTTCCCTTGCCAAAATAAGCCCTGCAGCAGCGAGGGGGTATTTTGCTCAGGTTTTGCTGAATTTCTCCAGTCCCAGCCACTCCAATGCCATTACCTCCCTGCCAGACTTTGGGAAGCGCTTTCTGATTTTTCACAGAAGTTGGAAGCAAAGCTGAATTGCCAAACCCACCCCAAATCAGCGAGGCCAAAGGTAATCGCTCCCCAAACCTTACTCTCAGAGCACAAGCCTTCATGGGTTAAACACAATTGTTCATCAAATGCACTTCTGTGAGAAAACATTCATGTTGGCAGCTGCGCCAGCAAGGTTACTACCAAAATATCCTTCTGGGCTTTTTACAGTCTTTGTTGGCTGGTGGTTTATTTGTTTTGTTGTTGGTTTGTTGTTTTGTGGGTTTTGGTTTTGGGTTTTTTTTGTGTTTGTTTTTTTTTTTTTTTTTAAATCCTCATCCTGTTCTAAATCGGGGAGTGATTCATTCCTGTCTTTCTGTTTAATTTTACCTCAGCCTACTGTTTGCTGTTTCAGACGGAAGGAAAACTCACGGTTTGGTCATAACAGAAGGAAAATATGATTGTATAAACTTGGCCCTTGGAAGACAGAACTAGACCTGTTTCTATCTTATTTAGCATAAATAGTTTCTGTGTAAAGCTGGTATATAACACTTGAAAGAACAAAACCAGTGAAGTCAACACAACATGAACTACCTTAAAATTACCTATAGCTGAACTGACTTGCCCTGTAGGTCCCTGATTCTGCTGGAGGGGGCAGAGGTTATCTTACAGTAGGCACAAATGGATGGAGATGGCAATAAGGAAAAATAATTTGATACAGCAGCAGTTATTGAACACAGTTGGAGGCCACGTGGCTCCACTTTCAAGAAAAAGGTTTCTTCCCTGCTAGAATTAAGTACAAATACTTCTTGATCTAGACCTAGTGAGAATCATCTTCCTGTATCAAAATTGCTTAGGGAATTACCAATGAAAAGGTCAGCATGGTGAAAAGCGTGAGGGCTTCTATAGGTTAACACACAGGATCAGCTACCCAACCAAACCCAGCCACTATAAGAAAGGAGTTTTCCTAACCATGATACCTAATTTAGTCTGTTTGCAAGTTTTGAACAGCTTTGGGGTTTTTTTTAAATGCAACCTGCAATACTTATATTTGCTAATCGCACGGGAGGGCTTTGCCAGGGGAGAGACTGCTCTTGCAAGTGGGAAGGAAGCCATGGTGAGTAGCGCTAGGCACACAAAGCTGTCATTTACCTTTTCTGCGTAGTTATTCAATCTTCTAAGCCCAGAGTTGTTCTGCACTGCTGTAGTTTTGCCACTGGAAGCCACAGGGCAAATGAAAGCGTTGGGCCAGGAGCAGCTCTGAGCCTCTCAGCCCTGGCAAGCATAAGGGCTGTGCTGGTGGGACCCGAGGCCATCCCAGCCCTTCAGCAGGGACTGCCCTGCTGGGAGAAGTGCACCCTCACGAATCTGATCCTGTCCCAAACCTCTCTGATTTCAGAAATGATTTGCTGTTAAATGCATTGCTTGGGCATTGCGGAAATACAGGATAAAACACAAATTGTGTGTTGATACAAATTCTGTGAGGAGAAGGAAGTACACTTAGTTCTTGCCTGTAACTATAAACTGCTTTTAATACTACATGCAGTTATTAAATTGCATGTGCCACTAAGGGCAACAAATCATTTGTGTGAAGATGAGGCACCCAGAACGCAGGGATCTGAGTCTGTGTCATCCCCCAGGGCACTCTTGAGGAAAAAAAAAAAAAGAGAATTTTGGGAGAGAAAAAATGTTGTGAGAGGCAGGTGATGGGGTGGAGGGGGCCATGTTAGCTGACGGGGGCAAGGCAGAAGCGGTTCTGGTGGAACAGAAAGATGGGTATCATTTTTCTCCTGCAAATAAAGTATGTTGCACACCTGTTGATCTCCCCTCTCTATTAGCCCATGTGTGACCCGCCTGGATTTGGCACTCGATGCACAGCGCTGATTGCTGTTGAAAGGATTGAATCCATTGACCAGGAAGTGTGACAATGCCATGGGGGTTTACCCAATTCTTGGAAGAATGGGTGTGAAAGCAGGTCTGCTCCCGTTTCTGTTTGAAGCAGTCAGGAAGATGAAAGCATCTGTCCTGGTTTCAGCTGGGATAGATTAATTTCCTTCCTAGCAGCTGCTGTGGTTTGGATTTAGTATGAGAATAATGTTGATAATACATATTGTTTTAGTTGTTGCTAGGTAATGCTTATATTAAGGTAAGGACTTTTTCAGCTTCCCATAGAAGCTGAGAGGGAGCATAGACAGGACAAGCTGGCCAAAGGAATATTCCGTACCATAGACGTCATGCTCAGTACATAAATGGGGTTGGCCGAGGGGCAGGAATCCACCATCGCTGCTCAGGATGGGCCGGGCAATCGACCAGCGGGTGGTGCGCAACTGTATTGCATCACAATTTTGTATATTCTTTTATTATTATTATTACTATTATTATTATTATTTTCTCTTTCATTACTGTTCTATTAACCTGTCTTTGTATCAACCCATGAGGGTTTTTTTCCTTTTTCTCCCTTTTTTCCTTACCCTACTGGGGCTGGGGGGCAGTGAGTGAACAGCTGTGTGGTCCCAGTTGCCGGTTAAACCACAACAGTCCTTTTCAGCACCACACAGCCACTCGCTCACTTCTCCCCCGACCCCCCGGTGGGATGAGGGAGAGAATCAGAAGAGTAAAAGTGAGAGAACTTGTGGGTTGAGATAAAGACAGTTTAATAGGTAAAGCAAAAGGCACGCAGGCAAGCAAAGCACAACAAGGAATTCATTCACCGCTTCCCATCGTCAGGCAGGTGTTCAGCCATCCCCAGGAAAGCAGGGCTCCAGCATGCTAATGGTTACTTGGGAAGACAAATGCCATAACTCCGTATGTCCCCCCTTCCTTCTTCTTCCCCCAGCTTTATATACTGAGTGTGACGTCACATGGTATGGAATATCCCTTTGGTCAGTTTGGGTCAGCTGTCCCGGCTGTGTCTCCTCCCAACTTCTTGTACACCCCCCGCCTGCTCGCTGGTGTGATGTGAGGAGCGGAAAAGGCCTTGACACTGTGTAAGCACTGCTCAGCAATGACGAAAACATCCCTGTATTATCAACGCTGTTTTCAGCACAAATCCAAAACTTAGCCCTGTACCAGCCACTGTGAAGAAAATTAACCCTATCACAGCCAAACCCAGCACAGCATCATCGCACCTCTTCACTTCAATGGCGCTGAGTGTCCCCCATGTGTCTCCCTATGTCACCAGCAGCCCTCTGCGAGGGGCCGGCCCTGGTGGCTTTCCCTTCTCCCACACAGACATTTGTTCGCATGCCTTCCCTGTCCTCACCTGGCCCCTCACACCTACCTCTGTCACCTCATGGCTTTGGGAATGACTTCCTGGGCTCCCACCTGGCCTCCTACCTGACAGAGTTGTTTTCCCCACCTGTTTTTCATGAGGAAGCCCCAGCAAGGGGCAGCGACCAGCCTGGAGCTGCCCAAGGAGCTGTCGTCGTGCCAGCACCATGCCACGGTCCTGGGGCGCCAAGTCCCAAAGCCCGGGGTGCTGGTATTGGCATGGCACCTCACCAGGCCCCTCCAGCTCGCTGCCTGCTCCTGTGCCTTTGGGTTCCCCCACCTTTTCTCCAGCCACACTCTCTGCTACTGTCAGGGGTGCTGCAGGATTTCCAGCCCATCCCCAGGGAATGTTTCGGCTGATGCCTGCAGCTCATACCTTGTGTCGGCATCCTGGACCTGATTGCGGGGTGATGGGTCCCCCTGGCCCTGGCCCAGTGGGTGGGAATTGATGGGAAAGGTGATCAAAGGGGTTCAAGGAAAAGAAACCCTCCAGGTGGGGAGCGTTTGGGCCACCGGTCCCATGCCTGGATCACCCAGGGAGACGAGAGGGCGGTTTCTCTCCAATCTCTCTTCACACTGATGCAACCAACAGGGACCTGGTTCCCACAGCTCTGAGATGAGACCCCAGTGCCCAGCACTGCCCATAGTGCAGCCTGGGGAGAGGGACTGGGCGATGCTCTGCCATGCCCTGGCAGTGGGGTGATCCTGGGGGTGCCCAGAGAGATGAGAGACAACTGGAGAACACTGGGGCTCTGGTCATGCTCACCTACAGCAGAAGCCGTCCCGGGTGAGGCGGAAGCCAGGCGGGAATGGGATGGGGCCAATGGGCAGAGGCAGCTCATGGGCCGGGGAGAAGAGAGGTGGGGACTAGGGTGGGGGCACCCCTGCCAGAGGTGGGGGTCCAGTCATGTTGGTCCCTGAGGCTTGGGGGGCCGGCGTGCACCAGGCCAAGCTCAATGTCTGAGAGAGTCTCTGAGAGAAAAGGCACTTTCCACACCATCTTTGTGGGTCCAACTCTTTATTCAGGGTGTGTACAACAGCCAGAATAGCCATTAGCTCATTAGTCCATATTTAGACAATGTACAGTTATGACAGTTCATATTCAGGTTATGACAGTGATTGATTTACAACCCTGTCGAAAGCCAAGATCATTTGAACAAGCACAAGCTGTAATGAGCTGGAGCTGAAATGAACTGGAGCTGGAGCCACAGACAAACTGGAGATGGAACTGAACTGGAGTTGCAAATAAGCCAGAACTGAAATGAAGCCAGAGGAGATGAAACCCAACTGGAGCCTAAAACGTGCTGGAAGCAAGAACAAGCACAAGGTGGAGCCGTCCATGAGCTGGACCCGAAACAAACCAGAGGCAGAAACAAATGACCCAAAGCTGCAGATGAGTTAGAGCCATCCATGAGCTGCAGCCACAAAATAAGGAGCCATCCACGAGCTGGAGCAGAAACAAAACAAAACGGGCTGAAACAACTGACCTGAAGCTGCAGCTGCGCTGGAGCTGTGAAGTCCCCGCAGTGTCTCTGGGCGGGCAGAGCCGGGCAGGCGCAGGCAGGGCTCTCCCCAGCCAGGTGCTGGGCAGGCAGCAGTGTAGTCCTCGGCGCAGGCAGCCCGGCTTCTTCCTGGGGGCTCCACACCCCATGGGGGTCCCTCCAGCAGGGGTGGCTCCCATTGTGGCTGGGGCTCCTCCGTCCATCTGTCCCTTCACAGGGAGAGACATGGGATAGTCAGAACTCCTGGTGGCACGGAACGGCCCAAAGAGTCCCTGGAGCTGCTGCCCCTGCAAATCCAACTGCCTCCTGGGCAGGGGCAGCTCTTCCTGGCCCCTCGCTGGCACTTTTGGCAGTGGCATCCCAGTGCCATACACCTGCAATGGGAGGGCAAGGAGAAATGGGGACAGGGCGTCAGAAACCTTGCACTTCTCCCCAGGAGAAAGCCAGGATCTGGCTGAAAACCCACCCACTGGGGAGCAGCAGCAGTGGCACAGGCAGACAACCGGCAGCCTTGAGTGGGGACAGGGCCAGCACCGCACCAGTGCCTGCAGGGTCCGGGCCAGACCCTGACAGCGCCCCACAACCCCAAGGGACACGCACTGCCACCCACGGCAACCCACCAGCGCTGCCACGCTGGGTACCCTCCTTCCCCTCAAGGGCTCCGTGGAGACACCCAGCGGGGGACGGCACCTGCCCTCCCCATCCCTCAGCCACCCCACTGGCAGGACAAGGGGCAAAGCCAAAGTGCCCTGAGCACAAAACTGCTCCCCAGGCTCCAGCCAGGCACGGCTCACTCCTGCCCGGCCAGGCCGGCTTCACTGTCTCACCGACCGGGCTGCAGGAGCCGGTGGAGACCCCTGCAGCAGCTTCTGCTCCCACCTCAGCACATTTTGAGCTGAAAAAGGTTTTCAGTAAAAGCAGGGCTTTGTGCAGGGCCCAGAGCTGCCCCAAAGCCCCGCCATGGCAGTGCCTGCGGCTGCCGGATCCAGCCCTCGGGCACCACCTGTGAGGGTGCCACCAGGCAGGGCTGAAGGGCTGAACCCCAGTGGAAACCAGTTCCCCCCAGCAGCAGCTCCCACGCTCACTGATGTTTAAGCTCTCCCTGGCAGAGCCAGCGCCAGGCCGGAGGGGTTTGTCCTGCCGGCAGCCCCTCCAGAGAAGAGCCGGGGAGAAGAAACCAGCACCAGGAGGAGGGAGCCCCGTGGCAGGAGGGGTCACTGGCTGCCCTGGGAGACCCCCAGCCCCGCCGGATCCCCTTGTCCCCCAGGGCACGCGTCCCCCCGGAACATCCCAGGGACGAGGCCCCTCTCCTCTGCCCTGCCAGGAGCCGCCGGTGTGATTGAGCTGATTCCCCGGTGGAAATCAGGAGCTGCCGGGGTCCTTCGTGCCCTCTCAGCCCCGGGCGGAGAGACGCGGCGGCGGCACCGGGAGCAGCCGTGGCGGGGAAGCAGCCGCAGCACGGGCCCCGGGCCTCCCGGAGACGGGCCCCGGGCCCGGCAGGGCTCCCCCCGGCCAGAGACCCGGGGGGCGGCCCCGCTCCCGCCGCCGCCGCGGCGGCGCCCCCTGGCGG
>VZSZ01000729.1:480858-528963 GCA_013398815.1 Ibidorhyncha struthersii
CCCCCCAGCCCCTGCTGAACCTTGTCTTGCCTGGTCCCAGGCGCTGTTGGAGACTGGAAGAACCACTTCACCGTGGCTCAGAGTGAGCGCTTCGACCAGGACTATGCGCAGAAGATGTCAGGCACTGACCTGTGCTTCCGCTCCCAGATTTGAGACGGCACCGTCGCATGCCCTCCAACCCACCCCCTCCAATCCCACTCCCCGCAGCAGCTCCAGTACCGCCCCAGCCTCCCTGCATCTCACTGGCTTTCCTGCACCAGAGAGACTTTTGCAAACCTAAGAGTTTTATTTCTGCATCTTCCTCCCAAATTTGCACCCATGTGAAAGCTGCTGCATTGCTACAAAGCGCTGCGGAGCCTTATCCCACTTCGCATCACACCAGCCCTGTGTTGCCCACCCAGGACATGTGTAGGATACACCTGTGCAGCTTTTTTTTGAGGAACAAAAAAGCCAGTACAGCGTACAGAGGCGTTTCCTGCACGTGACAAATAAAAGTTGCTAGCAGCTTCTGCATGTGTGTCTCTACCACGGCCAGGGTTTACACAGGGTCCTGCACCCACCGTCTCCTACCTCAGAAACGCCCCTGCTGATGTCCCCCACTTTAGGGGGGGACAGGACAGGGCACAGCAATGGCCGTGTTTCCCCCTCACTACTGGGGCAATATCAGAAAGATGAAGTCAGCGGCATGGGGACAAAACCAGCCCCATTGTGGCTGGGAGATGGACACAGCTTGGGGATCTTGGGACCAATCCCTCCACCCAGGAGCAACGAAGCTGGAGGCAAAAGGAGGATTTTGCCAGTTGCTTTTGTGATGCGCTCCCCCCAGGAACCTGGAAGCTGTTATGCTGGCCCAGTCTTCCCACAACCACGTCGCCCATTAGGTATGGTGGGTCCCCAGTGGGGTCAGAGGAAAGTGTCTCCGTAGCTGCTCCCTCTTCCACCATGGCCAGAAAAAACGCAGCTAAAGGGCACACTGCAGCACCATGACACATGATGCAGCTACGGGGCTGGAACAGCATTGCTAACAGCCAGTGCTTTTAAAATAGCTGGTTTTATGTCACAATCATTTAAGAAAAGGAAACGGTGAGTTGGATGGTTGTTGGGTCCAGGTTCCTCGGGTGCTGTCCCCTCCTGCCCATATTCATCACCCTCTCTTTGGTTTGGTACAGGTGCAAGGCAAACTTGCCTGCAACCTGGAGGAAATATTCATTGCTTGTAGGCACAGAGCATGTCTGAAGATGTGATTTCTTGCTCAGGAGTGGATGAAATAGGCCACGAGGTTAAAAAAATGACCAGGGACCTAGGGGACAGACAAGGTGTCAAAGATGCACCCAGGCACAACCCAGTGCTGAAACAGGGGCTATTGGATGTGAAACAATCATCGTTCGGCAAAATCCTTGTAGTTTGGCCATTAGGTACCACAAACCCAACAAAAGAGGGGGGGGGGGGGGGGGGGGGGCGTTGCAGCAGAGATAGGTCTTACCTAGAGGGTGTGTGGGGAAAAAGCAAGGACAAAAAGAGAACTGTGATCCCTCCTTGGAAGAAATGTTATTTTAAGACATAATAAAACAATTGCAAATGGTTTCTGGCTCTCCCTCCGATTCTGGGAGCTTCTCTGTGTTGTATGATACAGTTTGCGTATTGCCTGATTGTAGTGACTTGTTATAGAACGATGCAGCCAGCTGTGAACCTCGCTGTCCCCTCTTACCTTGCAGTCTCAGTACAAACAAAACTGAGCCACAGATGCCAGAAGAGGAGACAGTAAAAATAATCCAGGTAGTTACAGACAGGAGCAGAGATACCTGAACTGTGGAGCAGTGGCTTCAGGGACTTCTGTCATACAGAAAAGATGCCACGTAGGAAAGCAACTCCTGGGCCAGATGTGGTTCCCTGTGTCAGGTCACTCTGTAGTTTTGTCTTCTACAAATCTGCCTTTGAAACCCTGACTCTCGTGACATCCACCACATCCCATAGCACATTGTACCTCCCCTGGGGATTTGCTTTTTCCCCACAACTTGCTCTTTCGTTTTTTGGGGTTTTTTTTGATGTCTCTTACTTCATGCACTGAGATACTACCAGCAATTCATCCACACTGATCTTCCCTATCTTTCGGGACTCTATAGGCTTTCCTCATAACACAGCCTCCCCCAGCTGTGTATTTTTAGGCTGGAGGCATCTTAGTCTATTCAGGCACTGGATTTCCGATTTCCTCTGCTGATTTATCTTTCAGCCCCTTGACATCATGACATCTTGCTACAGGAATTTCCTTTCATTCCTACTCCTGCTGCTGCGACTCAGCACCACCAGCATGTGTTTTGGCCCCGCTGCTCCTGCCAAAGACTGCTCCTCCGCTAATGTCAACAACTTGTTCCTCTGTAATTTGTTCCAGGCATTCTCTTCCCTCCCTAAATCTCTTGCACACCTGTTTGGTGCTGCTTGGATATAAAGCCAGTCCTTCCAATCACCCCTGCTTTGCTGCTTAGATGTTTCCATTTGTGTGGAGGCACACAGATTTGTTTTTTGTTTCCTCAGAGCATCTCTGGTCTATCAGATGACTCTAATGACACCTCTTTCCTCTTCGTAATTCAGATAGCTGCTCCTGTGAAATGTATAGGGGCATCAAACATGCTTCAAGAAGTGCTTTTGTTCACTACTTTTAAAGAGAACCAGGGGTTTTTTTTTGTATTTATCTTTTGTCTCTGGGCTCAAAGTGCAATCCTAACAGCACCTGTCCTCACTGCTGTAGATATGGTGCTTGTTAGTAGCTGAAAGATGCAACATAACCAGCTCGGGGTGTGCCCCAGGAGTTTTGTGTAGGCTCAAACGGCTGAGACCCCAGGAAAGAAACAAGTATTTGATTATGAGGCCAGAGAAGGGACCGCAGGAGTAACTTTGCCCTTAAAAGCAGCATCTAGGAAATCAGGGTGGGACGAGTGCAGCTCCCTCATAAACACCATTGTAAAACAAGGACTTTGAATCCCTTGATATGAACGCAGTGCCTCTCTTCCCACTGCTTGTTGATGTCAACGTGTAAACATGGTGGGTGAAAGCCCCGGCGGGGACAGAGGAGCCTTCCTCCTCACGGCCGCGTGCAGATGACTGGGAGCGGACCACAGGAGGGGTTTCCTGCTGGCTTAGAGGCAGGAGCTCAGGGGAAGTCCTTAATGGTCACAGTAAGAGTGGCCAAGGGTGCTCCCACATCGCGTGCATAGGTCCAGACATCCAAACAGATGACATCCAAAGCAGAGAATGTTCCTCTGTCTCACTCCTCCAGCCTCAAAAGCCCCAGCCGAAATCCCACCCATGCCTCCAGTGCAAACAGAGGAGGAAACACAAAACCTTTCCTGGTGAGATGCCCCCAGGGATGAACTGGCATCCCTCACAGTTACAAGGTGAAGCTCAAGTCCAAACCTCCAGGCCTGATTTCCTGGGAGCAGAGGGGTTGCCTCTGTTTGCATCCCAGTTAGATGTGCAGAAACACTCCTCCACACTCCAACTAGCGGCAATTAGTCTGCATCCCAGACCCAGCCATGGTGGATCCGCTCAAAACCTGCAATACCAGAGGAAAAACAGTCTCTGCCTTCCCTGCATGCTGAAACACAAGAGGAGCTGTGGTCACGGGCAGTGCTGGCAAGGAGGCTGTCGCTGAGGACGTGTGCCGAGGCCGAAGTGCAGACTTCCCACATGGATATACCTCTGGGGAATAAGTGGCAGGTGTACCGCTTGTTTACCGAGGCCCAGGTACAAACCTCGTGCCAGCAGCTTCCAGTGTCAAACAGCAAAACTTTGCTCCTGCAAGACACATATGTGGGTTAGGACCTTGAGCAGGCTACATCCAAGTAAGGAAAAGTTTTTTCTGATAAATATCCCCTGGCCAGAGATGAGCTTTGCTCTGCTTCCACATTGCTTTTTTAGACCAGAAAGTCAGCAAGAAGGTACAGTACAGCAGCAGCGTTATGTACAGTTGGTGGATTCAGGCAAAACTTAGCAGGGCTTTCAATTTAGTTTTCATTCCCCTGCAGCGCTATGAACACACAAATACATTACTAAGTGGCTCGATGCAATGGCTGCTGGCCAACCATTCAGGGGGACCCCTGCTCCGTGATAGCCTGGTCTTTGCCCAAGTCCTCCCTGGACCAGCAGCAAACTCATCCACTAAAACAAATAGTTGGCAAGCGGATCTGGCACAGGGAAAGGCTTGTCACAGGAGCATGAGTGGCAAACACACATGAGAAGGTGGGAGGCAGAGAGCAACTGCCCCTTTCCAGGCTGGGAGCCATTAGATGAGTCCCATCATATCTATACCTTCAGTACTTGCAGATTTGCCCATCTCTCTTTTTTTTTTTATTTTACGTTTTTCTTTGCGGAGTGGAAATGGCTCCAGTGTGAGCCACCCCAGTACCTACATGTTTACAGCCAAGGAGCTCCTGCAGCATTGAAGCAGTGAAGAGAGTTCATAAAATCTTAAACTGAATCAATAAAAACAAGTGAAATGCTATGAACCTAGCCCATGGTATTTCTGTCCTACAGCTACAAGGTATAAAGATACAATTTAGCTGAGAAAGGTGGTTATGGTAAGGCTATTTCAGCTCATGAACTTTTGCTGGAGTTTCCCTATTACCCCTGGGATTACATGGGAGTAGGTGTTTTACTGAACATTTGCACATGTGCCTCTGCAAAATTGCTCAATCCACTCACTTCTGTTTGTACTCCAAGATGAGCCAACCTTGACATTTTCCCCATCCAGCCTCCCCCCTCCAAAAAAAAAAAAAAAGATATACAGTCAAGAGTTTCAAGTCTGCTTTCAGTCCAGAAGCTGCTTTTTGCAACAAGTGAAAGGAAAACCACAGAGTCATTGGGTGCTTCTCAGGGCAAAAACTTCCCTTTTCTACCCTGGCACGGAATGTTTGAGGTGCTGGCTGCCATCAAGGTTTTCTAGAAATAAAGGTGCCACGCACGCCGCAACCCCCATTCCGCAAAACGGTGAAGAGACCCATATGTGGAAAACAGCGGATTGTATTGCCTAACTTTTTCATAACTCGCCTTTGGCTCAAAAAGCCTGTCGTTATTTAACAAGGCTGGAGGTTGCATCCGTGTCTGCAGCACTTCTACTTAGTAATGCTAGATGTGTGAAATACAGACACTTAACACCATCTACTTTCTCCAGCCTCACTTTTCTCTTATTTGCTGGATTTTGCCCTTTAATCCTCTCAAAATACTTATCTTCTCTGCATTAAGAGTAATCCAAGTATAGTCTTTAAAAGCTGGCCATGGAAACAAGACGAATTTAACCCTCTGGTTCCCCTAACAACAGTTCTCATTTGCTACTGAGGAATTAGGTACTGAGGGGTTAGAAACGAAACCCAAGTTCCCATCTGCCCTAGCCTGTATGAACATGGCCTTTCAATAGTTGCTGGAAAAGCTTTAAGTTTCTTATAGAACTTTCCCAAATAAGCTAAATTAGCCTGAAAAAAGGATATCCTGAACACAAAGTGTTCATAGTTTCATCATAGTGAAACTCCTGGCTCTAAGGCCAAATTACTGTCGAAACATGCTGGCATAATTCCCCCTGAATTCTGAGGGTTTAGAAAAAGTCAGGTTGAATGTTATGGACAATATTTAAAAAACATGGAGGTGTATCTTTAGATTCCTGTGTTTTCAGTTCTTTAAAAACCTGCCCAGATCTCCAGAATCAAGGGCCACACACAGGCAGCATACCAACTTTTGAAAAACTCTGCAAACAAACCACAAGATTTCCTCTTTGTTCCTGTGGACAGTTTATAAACAAGTCTATTACTTAACAAACAACTTTGTTTGGCCAGCTGGGACACTAAAGGGTGTGAAAAATCTTATTAGCAGTCAGACACCATATTTCTGAGCTACACGATGCAAAGTCCTTCTGAGAATCTGGCTCTGTAATAACATTATAATATATCCTAGTATGGGGAAGGCCATCTCGACTATTAAATTACTGGAGCGTAACAAAGCAATGAATAATCCCAGAATACATGCCTTGTTGTGATCATCCCATATTGTATTACTTCCTCCTTTTGAAAAGCCCAATTCAGAAGGTAACTTATTTAAGCTCCTTCTGCCCGATACCCAACCTCACCAGAGCAGCCCAGGCACAGAGGAGGTGAGCAGCAACGAACACAAGCAAAATGGTGTAGCAAATCGCACCTTGCAACTCAGAGCGCGATGCTTTCGTGCCTTGGAAGATTCTGCTAGGTAAGAGTTTTTTTGCTGCATGGCATTTGTTCCCCAAATTGTGTTGGACTGAGTGTATCATTATATGCATGGGTTTTAGTTGTCATTTTGGCACCTGGTGGGTAAGAGCTCCTTCCAGGACATAGCGCCTTACATTCAAGCACCAACTTTCCAAGCGAGAGCCACCCCAGAAGATGTGGGTTTTGCTCTGAGACGGACCTTTAGGGGCCAGGAGAGCCCCAGACCCATGTTTAGACACCCGAACTGAGCCCACAACACGACCAGGTTGGTGGTGATGTGCCCCAGACAGTAGCAATGAGCTCCCTGCGTTGAGAGTTGTCTGGGAGCAGTCAGAAACCACCTGCCAAATACCAGAACAAACTACATGTTATTATTGGCATTATCATCACCCAAATGAAGGATTTGCTGCCTTCTCTCAGCATGGGAAACATCAGCACTTCTAACGTCTCACCCTGAAAAAGGATGCCGCTTCCAAGTCAGCCACTTAAATGTATCCTGTGGCCTCTCCTTCCCTGGCCTGCCTCTGGCATTGCTAGTTCACGGCGGCAACACAAGTGATTTGTTTGAGTATCAGAGCTGGCACCCAGGGGACTGGTTCACTTGCACTTTCTTCCTCTGTAACGATGCACCAGCTTGATTTAATGGTGAAGCCTGGAGAGGCAGCAGGTCTCTGCAGGGGCTGGGGCATGACTACCAGTAATTCATATTTATCAGCAGGGACATGGCTGTAGATGGGTTGAGGAGGCTGAAGGATGCCCATGGTTTTATTTGCCACCACTAGTCCCATCATAGCTCTACCCATCCCCTCGACCTTGTGTCACCCAGGGGTCTTATCCCAAGTCTAGCAATATCTTCAACCAAGCACTCCCTGTAGCACTGCTGCCTGTTGGCTAAGTAAGCCCCTGTGGTGCTTCTGGAAAGAAAGGTGGAAAAAGCTTGGAAACTCTCAGAATAAGAAATATATCTTTAAGTTCAGGTAGGTTTGCTGCTGTAAGTAATAGAAACATTACAGTATAGATACCACAGCTGTTGCAATTGAAAACAGGCATTTTAAAATCAGATGTAGTCATACATTCTTCAGCAAATCTCAGTATTTCTCCAGTATTGTCAGCAGCACCATTTATTTGCTAATATTTATAGTAAATCTGCCAGCATTTACTGACACAGCAATTACACAGCTAGAAGACACCCATTAATTGTTTTTATTTCATGGTAAGGATTCCTCAGAAAAACTACAAAAGGTATAAAAAAATAAAGGATGAAATTCTTCTTGTGCAAAGAGAGTAGCTTGAAGGCAGACCTTAGAGAGCAGCAGGGATCGATGCCACCCTGCTAAGCAGGCAGAGGAGCTCCCTCAGGGGAATCTAACAGAGTAGAAGGCAGAAAGGGGAAAGCGAATCACCAGACATCCTTTTCTGTCTTTTCAGACCTGAGACCAAACGCGGGTTTTAAAGGCCCCACCTGTGCAACAGCAAATTATTGCTTTTGCTAAGAGTGCTAATAAAGAGCCATCAAACACAGTACAGAGGTGCAGCACCCCCAACTGGAAGGGAAAACTCACAGGCTATCTAGGCCTTAACCCTGCCATGGCCACAAAAGCCACCTGCTCTAAGAAATACCTCCAGCTGCTCCTTCTTCAGGTCGCTATTCTAGGGCCCGTCTTCTGTGGGAACGTGTTGGTCTGGCCAACGGAAGGCAGCCACTGGCTGAACGTGAAGATAGTTATACAGGAGCTGATCCGCCGCGGGCACAGCGTTACCATCCTGGTGTCCAACGCTTCCCTCTTCATTAAACCCAGGGCTGAGGCTGTGGAGAAGTTTGAGGTCTATAATGTGCCCTTCAAGAAAGACACCATTGAGAACGTGATCGAGGATGTAGTGGCACTGTGGCTGAATAACCGGCCAACCACCTTGACCTTCTGGCAGTTTTACAAGGAGCTGGGAAAACTGTCCAAACACTGGCACGAGATGAACAGGGTAATGTGCAATGCGGTGCTAACCAACCAAGAGATGATGGCCCACCTGCAGGGGTCTAGCTATGACCTGCTGCTTTCAGACCCAGTGACCCTCTGCGGGGACCTCCTGGCTCTCAAGCTGGCCATCCCCTTCATCTACTCACTGCGCTTCTCCCCAGCCTCCACCGTGGAGAGGCACTGCGGCAAGATCCCAGCCCCACCATCCTACACACCCGCAGCCCTGTCTGAGCTCACTGACTGCATGTCCTTCAGCGAGAGAATAAAGAACATAGTGTCTTACCACCTGCAAGACTACGTTTTCCAGAGCTACTGGGGAGAATGGGATATCTACTATAGCAAGGTCTTAGGTAAGTCTTAGGCTACTTCACTTCTCATTTCACAGCCTCCCGCCTTACGACCTGCAGAGCTAGGAACTTGGCAGGGTGGCAAAGTCAAGGTCTGAGAGAGGTCAGCAAGAAGTTTGTCATTATGTCACTATAGGGAAATGGGAATGAGCCACCAGGGTCCACCATTTGCACCCACTCCCCCATCAGGGTGTTATGCTGTCATACCATTGAGACAGGGATCGGTGGTCATCCCAATTGATGGATTTTACTTTTGCCGTTAATTATTTTTAATGTGGAGGTTGAAACAACTTCCACACCATATAGGACCCTCAGCAAGGGAGCTCAGCTTACACATTTACCCCTCCAATGACTGCTTGCACAGAAAGCAGCCAGGAACAGAGATGTTTTCCTAATCCAGAGTACCATAACAAGGAGGGGGGAGCTGGTGAATTACGAGCCAACCCTGCCACCCTCAGTAGCAATACTGAAATGCATTGTGGCTTTGTAATAGAGACTTCACTTATGTCACTGGTCATATAAAACCAATCCTTTCTGCTCAAAACAAGTTTTATTTAAAACATACCGTCTACCCACAAGCAAACAGTGAAAGCGACAAGTCTTCCTCTGCAGGCTTTTCTTCTAGACTGCTTTGAGTGAATATGTAGAAAAATATGTTTAGGTATTAATCACATGTGATCAGCATGCTATTTTTACTAACCTCATATTGAGCTCATGAAAAACGGCACTTGCAAATCTTTCAGGGTTCAATTACCTGCAAATACCTGCGTGCTCATGTGCACAGCAGATGAGGTATCTCAGCTTGGCTTCTCACAACCCAACTGCTTCCATCACCCTCATTTTCATCCTGGAAAAGATGCTCTAGGCAGCATGGGAGCCATAGCAAAAGTCTTGCACAACAACACTAGGAAAACATTGCATAACAGAGCTGGACAGAAGCCCAGTAATGATTTTTAGCACAGTGAAGAGAACTTACATTATTTCGTAATTGCACATCAGAAGGGTGACCATAAATAAAACTGTTGAACAGACTTTCTGGTTCAACTTATAGTGCATAATTGGCACCTAGTGGCAGGCAAGACAGCCCACACCATCACCTACCAGCTCTCGCCTCCTGCAATGCATGCTCTGGAAAAGGCAAGTTCACATAAGGACAGTCTTACTCTGATACTGGAGTCACTTACCATGTAGTTACACCTACTTTGAGATGCAGCTTTTTAGCTGCAACCCTGGACCACCACCTTAAGTGCACTGTAAACTGATGCTCAGTGGCTTTATAAAGCAAAAGGGTGTCCACACAGTGGGTGAACATCTTCGCTGCATACCCACTGTGCTTCAAAGAGCCAGAAGAACGAAAAAGTCACCTCTTCTACCAAACAAGTAACATAGAGACTGTAATTAGACAGGCAGAAGGGCCAGGAACACCAACAGGACACAATCCTCTCTGGACTGAGCCTCCTAGGACTGACAGCTCTCCCCGCTGCTCCAGAGGAAGAACGTCTTCCAGCTTCAGCAAGCTATTTACCACCAGATGGTGTCAGCTGGTCCCAGTCACCTTTTTCCCCAGGAAAACATGCCATTATCCAGGACAGGATTTCACACCAGCTACCTTGGCTCCCTGCCCTCCGGAGCAAGCCAGTGTCACGCATGCCCAGTCCAGCTTGGGAGCGCTGCTGCTCCCAAGAACGCCACGGGGACGTTGCCACACAGGGCAGGCGATGGCTGGGAAGGAGGTGGCAGTGCTGTGGCTTCTGGCTGTGTTGGGCTGGGGATCCGGGGGGAAGGTGTTGGTCTGGCCGGCTGACAACAGCCACTGGCTGAACATGAAGTACATACTCCAGGAGCTTGTGGTCCGGGGCCACGAGGTGACCGTGCTGCTGCCTTCGTGCTTCCTCATCCTCAACACCACACAGCCCTCACCCTTCCAGTTCGAGGTGGTTGAGGTGCCAATCACCAAAAAGGAGATGGCTACCTTATTGGAAGAAGCTTTCTATTTTTGGTTTTACCAGGAGAGAGTGGTACCTGTCTGGGAAAGTCTTTACAAGATAGCCCAACTGGTGTACAAGCTGGAGAACGTAACCAAAATAATTTGTGATGAAGTCCTGAAGAATGAGGCACTGCTGGAGAGACTGAGGGCATCTACCTTTGATGTCCTCTTGGCAGACCCACTGGCACCCAGTGGGGAGCTGTTTGCTGAGAAGCTGGGTATCCCCTTTGTGTACACCATTCTGTTCTCCATAGGCAACACGATAGAGCGGATCTGTGGGACACTCCCAGCACCTCCTTCCTACGTACCAGCCACCATAAGCTGCCTAACAGATTGGATGTCCTTCCTGGAAAGGCTAAAAAACACCTTCTCCTACACTGTGCAGGATATGATATACCATTACCTTTTCTGGAGAAGTTGGGATCAATACTACAGTGATGTTTTAGGTAAGACTGCTCTTCCAGAAATTACATCTGCGGTACACACAAGAGTAAACACCCAGAGCTTAGAGGTTAAGGCAGAAATTAGAAGCAAGACAGCCCTGAAATCACTCTCCTTCCTCCAAAATTTCTGTGTCAGGTCAAACAATCCAGGCAAGTACAAACATGACCTATTCATCCCGACCTGCTACACTAGTACAGCTGAGTTCCATACAGGTACTTCTAGGATAGGCAAAACAGTGCTAAAGCCACTTGAAACAGAGCTCATCAGTCATATTCATAGATGAATCAGGACAAACACTAAGAACAGCAAAATAATACTATGTACCCACCAAACGCTACTACTGAATTAAACCTTTTGAAGTAGAAATAAAAAATCATTTTGGAAAGCTATACAACCAATACCACCTTTTTTCCCCTAGCACCCTTCTTGCTTGCTAGGTTATCTCAAAATGAGAGATAATGGCCTCCTCCAATCTTTTAAAGACTTGTGAGAGCAGCTGAGCCCCAATTTGCAGTGATAAAAGGCCCTCAGCAGAGACAGGGGTTTTTGCTTTTCTCAAAGTGCCTAAAAGAAAATTAGAAGATAGTTGTATTTACTTATAATTTTTTTTCTTTTTTAAATAATAGTTGCATAATTATTTTCACATTTTTGCTCTAAGTGATTATTGTAATGCTTAAAAGGAAACAGGGCAAACATACATGCATTGCTGGTGGGCAGATAAAATGGGTATTATTTCAATATGAGACTCTATGTGGTTTTATTTATATTTTACTAGTAGGGTGTAATTCTGCTAAGAGATCTAAGTTGTTAAGATATTCTACTATTAGGGTACCTAGCTGTGTGTTTACTTGTGTTGCTTAACATGTTTGACAGAGACTGGAAAATCTTGTGCTGGCAGAAGCATGGTTTGATGATCTGTTGTGTAAGCCTCAGAGCTGCTTGGATCTTGTGTTGTCTTTTTTATTGCTAAATGTGGGGTTTAGCATTTAAGGCTCCATGTGCAAGGTTTTGTTACTTCTGTTAGCTTAGCTGTTCTCTGCCCGGTGTGATATGTTTTGATCTGGAGTGTATCCAGTGCTGAAGGAGGTGTGAAAGGAAGGGGCAAGCATCCCACAGAAATGGGGCGACATCCCAGCTCCTGCAGTGTATGCATGCACCTTCTCTTTCTCCTTGGAAAATCTTCTTCGGGATTCTTGTTAATCTAGCTGCTTTCCTAGAGCTACCTAAAGGCTTTTTCAAGTGATGAGGTTGAAGCATGATGAAAGATCTAGTGAGGGGAGCTCACAGAATCATAGAATCTTTAAGGTTGGAAGGGACCTTTAAGATCATCAAGTCCAACCATTAACCTAACCTGACAAAACCACTTCTAAACCATATCCCCAAGTACCACGTCTACCCTTTTTTTAAAAAACTCCAGGGATGGCGAATCCACCACCTCCCTGGGCAGCCTATTCCAATGTTGGATAACCCTTTCAGTGAAAAAAATTTTCCTAATATCCGACCTGAACCTCCCCTGGCTTAACTTGAACCCATTTCCTCTCATCCTATCACTTGTCACCAGGGAGAAGAGGTCAGTCCCCATCTCTCTACAACCTCCTTTCGGGTAGTTGTAGAGAGTGATAAGGTCTCCCCTCAGCCTTCTCATGTGGTGGTGCTGAGCTCCTGGAGGAGTGTTCAGGCCCTGTTTAGGCTCAGTCTCAGCCTCATTCACCCTCTGCTCAGGAGAGAGAAGCTGCCTGTTTTTTTCCCTGAACACATCAGCAGCACCAAGCAACCTCACTACACCTGCAGGATACAGTCAAGAGGAGAAGTCAGGTCTCTTGTCTTGGCAGTATCTGTCCTGGACTACATGATACGGATACACTGATGACAGTTTGCAGCATCTGCCCAAGAGAAGGCACAGAAGCAGCAAGGTGAGCAAAACCTGTGCTCCTCACCTCCTCCTGTTTCTCTCCTGGGGTGGCCTCATGCTGGAGTCATCTCTACCAGGACTGTGTCCTTCCAGTGGCAGTGCTGTGTGTCCACAGCATCTGGTTACAGAGAGGACAGAACTAGAGCACCCTGTG
Organism: Ibidorhyncha struthersii; assembly: GCA_013398815.1. Taxonomy (NCBI): domain Eukaryota; kingdom Metazoa; phylum Chordata; class Aves; order Charadriiformes; family Charadriidae; genus Ibidorhyncha; species Ibidorhyncha struthersii. The sequence continues at coordinate 493,903 of VZSZ01000729.1, forward strand.
GGCTAGTTGTGAATCACTGCAGGACATTTTGCACCTAGTAAAGGAGGAGATAAAAATTGTAACCAGCTTCACAGGTAGGTTGGTTCTTACACGGCAAAGAAGCAAATCTAGGCTGTAGTCAAGTGATGGCGTTCACCCCATAGCTGTCAAAAAAGTCCCATGGGCTGCTCACGTGCTTTCCCTAACTTGAACTCCTGCTTGGTACAGGAATGTGTATCTTCACCTTCAAGATCTTAGCAGCTTGGATGGGGCTATATTTTGAATTTGTGCTGAAAACAGTGTTCATAATTCAGGGATACTTTAGTTATTCCTGAGCAGTGTTTACACAACATCAAGGCTTTTTCTGCTGCTGCTCCTCCCAGTGAGTAGGCTAACGGTGCACAAGAAGCTGGGAGGGGACAGAGCCAGGGCAGCTGACCCCAACTGACCAAAGGGATATCCCATACCAGGTGATGTTGCGCTCAGCAAAAAAAGCTGGGGGCAGGGGGAAAGTTTGCCAGGGCTGCTGTTGTGCAGGGACTGGCTGGGCATTGGTTGGCTGGTAGTCAGCAAGTGTTCTTGTTTTTCTTGGTTTTATTTTTGTTTTTTTGCTTATTAAGCTGTCTCTGTCTCGACTCATGAGTTTTCTACCTTTTGCCCTTCCGATTCTTTTCCCCTCCTACTGCGGGGGAGTGAGAGGCTCTGTGGTGCTTAGCTGCCTATCAAGATTAAACCACAACACAGGGAAAGGGCTTTTGGTCTTTGCATGCTGCAAAATGCACTTTGTGGTGAGCAGAAACAGGAGTTGCCATCATTTCAAGATCAGCTGGGGCTCTGAAGGAGACTCCAGAACAGGATTTGCTGCTTGCCCAGTCCTCCCATGAGTGTTGTTTTGTGTTCTGACATGCCCTCTTGCCAAGCTTGGCACCAAGTGGATCTCACTTTTATTGGCTGGCTCTAAAGTGTTTGCATAGTGGAGCAGTAAACTGCTTCCAGCTTCATCAGACCGGAGCTGCACATGTACTGCTGAGATGATGGGGCCAAAGTTCCCCTGGCTGCTCTGGGCCTATGCATGCTGCTGGAGCGCTGGCTTTTGTGGGAAGGTGCTGGTCTGGCCCACCGATGCAAGTCACTGGATCAATGTGAAAGTGCTGCTGGAAGAGCTCGTTCTCCGGGGTCATGAAGTGACTGTGCTGGTGCCCTCAAGCAATCTGCTCATCAACTACCGAGACACCTCCTCCCCCTTCACCTTTGAGGTCCTCCAAGTCCCCTTTACCCAGAAGACCCTGGATGCTATCATGGAAGACTTCCTCCATTTCTGGATGAATGAGATCTTTAATCTCTTCCCCTGGGAGATCATGTGGAGGATGGAAGAGGACATGGAGGTCTTTACCAATATGTCAAAGCAGACCTGTGACACCTTGGTGATGAACCCTCATCTGATAGCAAAGCTGCAGCAGGCCAAGTTTGATGTTCTGATCGCTGACCCCCTGTCTGTAGGCGGGGAGCTTGTAGCAGAAATCCTAGCAATACCTTTTGTCTACAGCTTCCGCTTCTCTGCTGGGAATGTGGCAGAGCGGCTGTGTGGTGGGCTCCCATCCCCACCTTCTTATGTGCCTGCTAGCACAATGGAGCTGACAGACCAGATGTCCTTTGTGGAAAGACTACAGAACTTCCTCTTTTACTTTTACATGGATTTATTTTTCTTGAAGTTTTGGCAAGACAAATTGGATGGGTACTACAGTAATGTTTTAGGTAAGGCAACTGTTGAGTGGTTTCTCCTCTTGCATAGGTTGTGCTTTTTGAATGTTCTGGGAGCTCAATGCTGTTGTCTCAAAATACTCTTTCTCAATGGCCAGCAGAAATGATAATCTCGTTTTGGTCACACAGAGGCTGTGCTTTCCCCTTTTAGGTCTGGTCTAGTCTAACAGACGTTAGTGCAGTTTTGCTCTAGTTCCTCTTAAGGACCTTTAGAGCATATAGTTCTTAATTTTGTCAATGATGATGCTGTTGGTGAGCTCTTGCAGTGAGCTGTATGCCCATTTTAGTGCTTTCAGAGGACAGTTGTTGCCCCTTCATCTTGGTGACAGGCACTTCTACAATTAAGGTGGTAGCAAATAAAGGCTGGAGGGCAAAATCATTCCTTAACTAAGTGTAAGGCACTGGAAACAGCTCCATTGACAACACAGGGATGGAGTTAAACCTGTTGTACCTAGGAACACTGGCTGTCTCTGGACAACTTCAGAGCAAAAAAGCACCCCTCATTCACATTGCATGCATCATCTGGAGATATCATCTTGCAACCCTATGTAGTACAGGATGCTAAGCGTGAGTTCATATTCTCCAATAATAAATGCTAAGAAGTATCACCGTTCCCTTTCATCCACCATTCGGAGTTTGAAATAGCCTCCTTAAACTACATACATACCTGAAATTTTTGTTCCAACTGAGTACAGTTCAGGCTTGATTCAAAGTCTATTAAAGAGACCTTTTAGTTCAATGGACTTTGAATCTTGTACAGAATACCTATGTTTAAGCAGATAATGAGTGAACAGCAAGCACAAGGACATCTATTGTGTTGCCTTCCAATCTCTTCCTGCGTTTCCCAAGAACACCTCTGCGCTCTGCAAACTAGTCCCTTTTCCCTGGATTGATTTTTTTTTTTTTTAAATTCCACATAAGACTTAATTACACATTTATATCCCTCTACTTGTAATGCAGGCTTAATTTTCACTCCAGTAACTTTGTAACTGACTCATTACTCGTCACTTAAAATAAAATAAAAAAAAATATTAATGGTGTAAATTGTAACACTGATCAAATAGTATAAGAAGATGCCCTACAGATAATTTTTATCTTTCTGCTTATTTTGCTTGGTTCCTGCTTGCATTAGGCTGGCTTTGGACAATCATCTACCAACACTTCTAACCCTTTTACTCCCCAGTTCCACTTTGTGGGGAAAATACTGCAAAGACAACTTGCAGCATGTACCTGAGAATATATATTTTTCCAAACGGGAAGCTATAAAACAGTTTTACCCATTAGATTTTTTTCTATAGCTGGATTTCTAGAGACATTGGATTTCACATAAAATGACATTCAAAGCATCTATGGATTTGGCCAAATTTTCCCATTATGTATCAGAAGGGGCTGACCCAGTCCCCAAAAGAACTAGGGATGGCTGTACCTGTCTTATTGTTGTCTCAGCAGCCACTGACTGAGTCATCATTTGAAAAATGCCACAGAACTTTGTTTAAAACCTTTCCTCCTCTCTGACTGGTGATCATCACTTCGCAATTCATTTATTTTTTACTTGGAACTAAGTTTTCTGTGATTGTTCTCTTCCCCAAAGTGCATTTGTATTACAAGCACAGGTAATGAAGTCTTTCAGCTGTACAAAACTTGCACTTCTGTATCACAGAAATTAAATGCATCCCACTTACTCTTGTACTGCTCTAAATTAATCCTGAAGGTTGAAAATCCTTTTAAAGATTGTCTTGCCTTGTTCGTGGCAAGCTGCCAAGACCGAGCACAGGACAGGGCAAGGAATAGGTCTGGATTTGTCCATGTTTTCATTCTATGCATGATTTGATAGACTACACTGACTGGGAAGTGCCAAAAGACAAAGGTAAGGCTCCTATTTTGCAATCTACAGCAAACAAGACTGCTCCTGTGTGTATTGTAAATCTCTTGTACCTTGTCCATAGGAAGGCCCACAACCCTGTGTGAGACGATGGGGAAAGCAGAGATATGGCTAATCAGAACATACTGGGACTTTGAATTTCCACGCCCTTTCCTGCCCAACTTTGAGTTTGTTGGAGGACTTCATTGCCAGCCTGCAAAGCCGTTACCAAAGGTATCCCAGCTTGGTTCTGCTGTGGGTTGGCTGCCCAGCAGAACAAAACCAGTTTCTCTCCCTGATCAACCATGCAAACCATGTCCTGAGAAAGCTCATTCTTAAAGAAGATGCTCTGCTGCCAGTGGGGAGCACAGAGCTATTCAGCAATCTGTCCATATTGTGCAAACTGAGGGCTGGGTTTAGAGCCTGCTGTCTTAAAAGAGAATAGCTGAGATCAGCAGGAGGGAATACAGTGTTTGTTTTAGGAAAAACGGGTGCTACCTTAGAGTAGTTAAGTGCAACATTTAATTCTAAGATAGAGACTTGCTGCCCATGACAACACTGAAATTCCTGATGCAAAAAGGCATTGACAGGACAAATTCTTCAGACAAAATGGAGTCAAGACTTGCAGAAAGAGACGAGTGATAAACACTTTATCTATTGCTGCTTAGTTTAAGGCATCTTAAAGGGAGTAAAATACTCAGCATCTCTAGCCTAAGTTCTGCTGTGACTCCCAGATACTGATGATGGCAACATGACAAGCTCTGGTCTAGATTATCACTCCTGTAGGAGCCTTAGAGGAGGCAGAGTATTTTCAGCGCAAGCTGTCTACTACAAGAAACCTTCTAACTCTCTTCCCACTCCCCTGTAGCAGGGGTTGAATTAGGGGAAATGGATAAGCGTTCTCTTTGGATGGTATTGCTCCATTTCACATGACACTAACTAAAAAAAGGAACAGGGAGACCTACTGGTGTGATTTGTAGAAAATCTGTTTAGCAACATGTGCTGTATTGCAAGAAATAGAGAAGCTGACTGAAGTGACAGCAGCGACTTGATGAATCTCTGATTGGGATGCTGAAAACCCCTATCAGTTTTCTGCACTGTCCCTTCCTGCAGAGCAATGAAATGCAAAGTACTTGTTCCATGAAAATCTAGAACCATGACTGACTATACTAGGGAGGGTGTCGCAGGGTATGGTCCTCTCATGCCAGTGCCAGGTTCCATTCCTGTTGCTTGTGCTCTGAAGTAAATGTGTCCTGAAAATGCTTGTAGGCCTTGAACACTTCCAGGGGTGAGGCCTCCACAACTTCTCTGGGAAGCCTGTCTCAGTGTCTCACCACCCTCACAGTAAAGAATTTCTTCCTAATATATAATCTAAATCTACCCTCTTCCAGTTTAAAACTGTTACCCCTCATCCTATCATTACACTCCCTGATAAAGAGTGCCTCCTCACCTTTCCTCTAGGCCCCATTTAGGTACTGGAAAGCTGCTATAAGGTCCTCTCAGAGCCTTCTCTTCTCCAAGCTGAACAACGCCAACTCTCTCAGCCTGTCCTCACAGGAGAGGTGCTCCAGCCCTCTGATCATCTTTGTGGCCCTCCTCTGGACTCGATCCAAGAGGTCCATGTCTTTCTTATGTTGGGGGCTCCAGCGCTGGACGCAGTACTCCAGGTGGGGTCTCACCAGAGCAGAGTAGAGGGGCAGAATCACCTCCCTCAACCTGCTGGCCACGCTTCTTTTGATGCAGCCCAGGATGCAGCTGGCTTTCTGGGCTGTGAGGGCACATTGCTGGCTCGTGTTTTGCTTCTCATCCACCAACATGCCCAAGTCCTTCTCCTCAGGACTGCTTTCAATCCACCCAGCCTGTATTTGTGCTTGGGATTGCCCTGACCCACGTACAGGACCTTGCACTTGGCCCTGTTGAACTTCATGAGGCTTGCACCAGTCCGCCTCTCAAGTCTGTCCAGGTCCCTCTGGATGGCATCCCTTTACTGCAGCATGTCAACCCCATCACACACCTTGGTGTCGTCAGCAAATTTTCTGAGGGTGCACTCAATCCCACAGTTCATGTCGCCGACAAAGATGTTAAACAGCACTGGTCCCCAGTACTGACCCCTGAAGAATGCCACTCATCACTGGTTGCTACTTGGACATCAAGCTGTTGACTGCAACTCTGAGTGAGTTGAATCTAGCTAATTCCTTATCCACCGAGTGGTCCATCTGTCAAATCTATGTCTCTCCAATTCAGAGCCAAGGATTTCATGCAAGACAGCATCAAATGCTTTGCACAAGTCCAGGCAGATTATGTCAGTTGCTCTTCCCTTACTCACCAACGCTGTAATGCCATTGTAGGTGGCCAAAAAATTTGTCAGGCACGATTTACCCTTAGTGAAGCCATGTTAGCTGTCACCAATCACCTCCTTATTTTCCATGTGCCTTAGCATAATTTTCAGGAGGATCTGCTCCATGATCTTGCCGGGCACAGAGGTGAGACTGACTGGCCTGTAGTTCCCCGGGTCTTCCTTTTTTCCCTTTATAAATATGAGGATTGTTTCCCCTTCTCCAGTCAGCGGGACCTTCACTGGACTGCCACGAATTCTCAAATATGCTGGATAGTGGCTTGGCAACTTCATCTGCCAGTTCTCTTAGGACCCGTGGATGAATCTCATCAGGTCCCACAGACTTGTGCACCTTCAAGTTCCTCAGATGGTGTCGAACCTGGTCTTTTCCTACATTGGTGGTTCTTCATTCTCCCAGTCCCAGCCTTTGCCTTCTGCAACTTGGGTGGTGTGGCTAGAGCACTTGACAGTGAAGACCGAGGCAAAAAAGTCATTGAGTACCTCAGCCTTGTCCATGTCGTGGATGACCAGGTCTCCCATTTCCTTCCAAAGAGGGCCCGCACTCTTCCTAGTCTTGCTTTTGTCACCGATATACCTATAGAAGCTTTTCTTGTTGCCCTTGACGTCCCTGGCCAGATTTAACTCTATCAGGGCTTTAGCTTTCCTAACCTCATCCCTGGTTGCTCGGACAATTTCTCTGTATTCCTCCCACGCTACTGCTTCCACCCTCTCTAGGCTTCCTTTTTCTGTTTGAGTTTGTCCAAGAGCTCCTTGTTCATCTCACACAGGCCTCCTGGCATTTTTGCCCAACTTCCTCTTTGTCAGGATGCATTGCTCCTGAGCTTGAAGGAGGTGATCCTTGCATATTAACCAGCTTTCTTGGGCCCTCTTCCCTCCAGGGCTTTATCCCATGGTACTTTGCCAAGCAGATCCCTGAAGAGGTCGAAGTCAGCTCTCCTGAAGTCCAGGGTAGTGAGCTTGCAGTGCACCCTCCTCGCTGTCCTAAGGATCTTGAACTCCACCATTTCATGACCACTGCAGCCAAGGCTGCCCTTGAGCTTCACATTCCCCACCAGCCCCTCCTTGTTTGTGAGAACAAGGTCCAGCATGGCACCTCTCCTCATTGGCTCCTCTATCATTTGGAGAAGGAAGTTAATATCAAAGCATTCCATGAACCTCCTGGATTGCTTATGCCCTGCTATGTAGTTCCTCCAAGAGATATCGGGGAGGGTTGAAGTCCCCCATGAGGACCAGGGCCTGTGAACATGCTGCTGCTCCTATCTATTTATAGAGGGCCTCCTCCACTCCATCATCCTGGTCAGGTGGCCACTGTAACACCATCTGCATTCCCTTTAATCCTGACCCATAAGCTCTTGGTCGGCTCTTCATCTATCCACAGATGGAGCTCCAAGCACTCCTGCTGGTCATAGACATAGAGAGCAACACCCCCTCCTTGTCTCCCCTGCCTGTCCTTCCTGAAGAGCCTGTATCCTTCTGTGCTAACACCCCAGTCATAGGACCCATCCCACCATGTGTCCGTGATGCCAATAAAATCATAGCCCTGTAGGCATGTGCACATCTACAGCTTCTCCTGTTTATTCTGTGTAATCTGCAGAGCATAACTACTCTTAGTATGTTTTCTGCCTCTCCTAGGAAATGGAAGAATTTGTTCAGAGCTCAGGGGAAGACGGCATCGTGGTATTCTCTCTCGGGTCGATGGTCTACAACCTAACTGATGAAAAAAGTAATGTGATTTCCAGAGCTCTCAGCCAGCTTCCACAAAAGGTGAATTTCCTTTTGAGCTGAAAACAACTTGCCTTGTTTTTTGTCACTCCTGTTGCATTCAGCGAGCCTTTTATGTTTGGACTGGCCTGGTTTTCATCTGCATCTCTGCTGGATGTGCCACAGCCGTGAAGCTGGGCTCTGCAGAGAGGCAGACTGCTGAGTCACCTCATGTGGAGTTCTGGCATTTCCCCTTCTCTGAATCAAATGATGTGGAGGTGTGTCCATAGGCCAAAATATAAAAATCACTCCATGTGATTTTTATAATAAGCACATAATAACTAACCAAAGAGTTAAACTGGAGCCAAAGCTATTTGAATTACTCCAAAAAGGTACACACGTGTACCTAAAAAGGGGTGCACATGGCCCATCCCCCTCAACCTCCTCCTTAGTTTTATTGCTAAGTATGATGTCACATGGTACGGAGTATCCATACTTTTTATAGGGATAAAGCCTGACACTACATGTAATAATACAGAAGAGCAGGTCGCATGCACTACGTTTATCTTATTCTTCCTTTGTTCAAGGTCATCTGGCGGTACAAAGGAAAAAAACCAGAAACTCTGGGCTCTAACACCAGGATTTATGACTGGATACCCCAAAATGACCTGCTTGGTAAGACTGATTCTATCCGGGATGCATTGTGCCCTTTGAAAAACTGTTTCCTTCTTTGTTTTTCCACTAAAATCACTTATTCAGGCAAAAGAATCACATAACACTTGCGGCTACAATTAGTTTCACAGCTTAAGCAGCAGACGTTTGCTCTTGGAGCCCTTATTTCCTAGTCTGCTTTTGAGTTTAAGGTGAGTGACTGTAGAAGAACCATGGAAGATACAGCCAGGCTCTGAAGAGAGTAGGGAGCAGTGGCTCAAGAAGGCAGCAACTTGAGCTTAGCTATAAAGATGGATCTCTAAAGCAAATGCCTCTGTCTTACACTTTGTAGCAATGTGTCTCAAGGCAAACATTTCACTTTGGCTTAAAAGGATGCTAATTTTTATCATATTGGGAAAACAGCATTTTACAGCCACTTTACACAAGTGGTACAAGCACAATAAGCACATGGCAACCCGGTATCATCAACACTGTAAAATTTATATAATGTAAGCCTGTAGTTTTGGTTACAATGGACTTTTAAAAAGTGTTACAGTCAACATAACTCAGGATTTTCAGGGTCCAATCTTAAAATTTACAAAGGTTCATTACAGAGATTTTTTTTTATAGTGGCATTCCTGAATCATTTATTATTTCTTGCATTTTGCTGACGAACTCCATTTTTGGATGTAACTTATATGATAGGAAGTCCCAAGCACTTCACTGTGACAAGTACAAAATTGTCTGGAAGGTCTAAGAACCACCTGTAGGCAGAAGTAAATACCAAAGTAGACACATACGCTGGAGCTGGATTTGGCTTCTGCAATTAATCTCCAGGGCTCGTTCTTCAAAAATGATTGACCTAAGCAACGCTGCAGCAGAGGGCTGTTGTGAACCTGATACCGTGTAAAAACTAGACCTGCACAATAGCAGAAGGGCTGAAGTAACTCTGAGGTAGTCTGGAGGAATACGCCAACTCACATATTGCATTAAAATAAATATGAATGTGTGAAAGCTAGGCGCACAAGCTCTGATACTGATTCAGAGGTCAGGGCTGTTCCCTTCTCTAGCAGTGCATTTGCCTGGGTAGTTTGCAGTGCTCACATCCCAGTGAACGTGGTCTGCCACAGCTGCTGTTACATGTATGTGCCTCTCCTTCCCTGTTCCAGGCCACCCCTTGACGAAGGCCTTTATTACTCACGGTGGGACCAATGGGATCTACGAAGCTATCTACCACGGGATCCCGATGGTTGGGATTCCCCTGTTTGCCGACCAGTTTGATAACATAGCTCATATGAGGGCAAAGGGAGCTGCAGTTGAGCTGGATTTCAGCACACTGAAGATGCAGGACCTAGTCGATGCACTGAACATGGTCATTAACAACTCCACGTGAGTTTTGTTCTTGCCTTACAGTAGAATGAGGTTATTAAAATCTTTGGCTGCTGATGTGAGAAATTCTGCTGGCTCTTCTGGAAACCAAAAATACCGAGTAGCTGGAGTTTGGGTTTCAGATGACAACCATCTTTCCTTTCTGAGAATCAGCATTTCTCAGAAAGGAGAGAAGAGTAATTTCATTTTCCTATTTTATGATCCCTTTGAGAAAAATCGTTCTTGAAAAGCTCAGTGCAGCTCCTGAGACAGTTTTCTGCGTTTCCTCTCTTTCTTGTTCTCCGCAATTCAACAATTCAAGTTGTATTATGTCTACTCTGTCTATGTATTATTGTATTATGTCTACTCTGTAGCCACAATTCTTCTTTTCTTCCTTTTCCCCCCAGTTATAAGGAAAATGCTCTAAGGTTATCCAAGATACACCATGATCAGCCAGTTAAGCCTCTGGACAGAGCTGTCTTCTGGATTGAATTTGTCATGCGTCACAAAGGAGCAAAGCACTTGAGACCAGCTGCTCACCATCTCACCTGGTACCAGTACCACTGCCTGGATGTTCTGGCATTCTTGTCCACCTGTGCAGCCATTGCTACCTTCACTCTTGTGAAGTGCTGCTTATTTTGCTGTAAAAGATGTGGCAGGATTGCAAAAAGGAAGAAAGAATAGACATCCTATTTCCATCAGCACTTTTTCTTCTCCTAGGCTGATTCAGCAAGGCATTTATGCACATTGTTTGGTGAATAAAATTATTAGGTTATGCTTTAAACTGGGCATATCATGAAGCACCCTGTTGAACTTGGTCATGCTAAAAAGCTGTCATGGGGCAGAGCTGCTTGCTTAACCAGCAAATTCCTTCTGGCCTAAGCAAGACTGAATTATAGTTGCTTTATCCCTTGGGACTTTGTTAGCCGATCACAGATGGTCCCTAGAATGGTAATTCCTGCTCTAACTTTTCAAATTTGTTTTAGTACATTTCATAAATTCAGCCTTCCCATGTGTGGTACTGTGGGTCCCTCAATCTGCCACTAGTCCCCTTACCTTAACTCTGTTTTCTCCCATAATATCACCTAGGCTTGATTATTCACAACCAAAATGCCTGTCCTGTCAAAATAGCTCTCTCTAGATTGGAAAGTGAAGCTAAGATCACAGGCTCATAGAAAGCACCCATGTGAATGGCCAAGAACATGAAAAACTGGGAGCTGCAAGCAGCTGGTGAAGCCTATACCATCACAGTTTTACAAACGCACTAACTACTTGGGGGCTGAGGGGAGACCAGAGTCCTAAAACCAGAAGAGAAATTACTTTTCTGAGAACCATTTCTCTTTTCCATTCAGTATATATGCTTGGAGTCCTGCTGCACAGGTCACCATTCTAACTGCAACACTACAGGGGTGTGAAAAAAACCTCTGTAACTTGCCCATCTTAACCCCCAAATGCCTCTGTGCTATGCTAACTGATAAATGCAGGAAAACCTCTAGAGATGGAATTTGCAAAAAAGTAATATTACATGTGGGAACAGTGCAATAGTCACTTGCCTTGCCTGAAAAGTTCGAGGGAAAATAATACTGCTCTTGGCTCAGATAAGAAGGGTAGTAAATGCAGCACTCCTGAAGTTGTTCAAGGTGCACTTACTGATGAAAGCCTGCTAAGATGGTGCTAGTTCAGGCCTCCTGCTCTAGGTAAGGTTATTCCACTGCTGTGCCAGCTTACTCAAGAACGAACCTGCCCCAATTTTAACTGATATTTGTGTTATTCTGGATGCTGCAGAATGGTTTTCAAACAGAAGAGGCTGAGAAATACGTTATATTTGTTTACATAATAAAATTCCCTACCCTACATTAACTTTTTTTATTAGCATTGTCAATTGTTCAATGTTTGCTTAAATCTCTTCATACTACAACATTTACGAAAGCTCAACTGAATTGTTTCCAAACTAATGAGGGTTAGAACAAGACTAGTGCTTCTTGTGGTAACTTCTGCTACATTGTTCCTATGGTTATGATGGAATCTTATGCAGGAATATGCATACTGAAATATGCAAAGCAAGCAGAAAGTGCAACAGCATGACATTCAGGCTCCAGGTCTGAAATGTTTTGCTGTAACTGTTCATAGAGCTGGGTCCCTAGGCACAACTCCACCAAGCTTGCTCACTAACGGTGCCCATCATGCAGCTTCTGCAAGCAGAAGATTTGCCAAGATGTCAGTTTGCTTGCCAGAAGGCCAGCAAGCCTCCAAGCATACTGCATAGACACTGGTCAGACAGGGCTAACAAAAGACACGTGAAACAGGATATCTGGGAAAAGTTGGACAGAGAAAGTGCTCTGCAAGTCACTTTAAGGAGGAGCTTCTTTTCTGTAACTTACTCCAAGAAATTTGGCTTACCTCATATTGAATTTAAAAAAAAACAAAAAAAAACCCCAAAAACAAACCAACCAAATGCCTGTCTTCTTTCTAGAATCCATATATAAAGCAGAAAAAGATAACAAAGAATGGAGGTGGTCTGTAATGCTTTTCTCCAATTAGACACAGTATATGTACCAAATTTGATAGACTGATCTAATCCTGCTGCTAACAGGCATACTTTTCAGTGCACGGTAAACCGTGTTGAGGAACCCAGACATGCTCAGCTTCTTGTAGCGTTTAAAGAAATCCCAATATACTTGCATGTTGGAGGTAAAACATTTTGCTTTGCACATGTAGATGTTTACCATAGCTATGTAGACTAAAATATACAGAGCCCAAATTACCATCAGATCTAAAACCGATGTGTTTCCACAACTGCCACACCGTGGCCAATCCTATACTGCAGTTCATAAAACCAGCTACAGCACTCAGCACTGTAGAGTTGGAGGTCTTTAAAGCACATGGTACAACCTGGCTTTGTTACATGAGAAGACACTGAAGAAAGGTTATGAAGTCCACCGAGGCAGTGCTACTTATACAAGTTGCGAGAACTAGGAAGTCACCAGAGAAATTGAACAACTTCCACTACAAGTTTTACTTTTCTTTTTTCACAGTTTTACCATTGGGATTTAGATTCAAGTATTTCCTATTTAAGACAAATAACAAGTGAGGCAGTAATCACTACAAAGATGACATGAGGAGAGTCTGGATCTTGCAGGACTAACACACTCCTGGGAGACAGGTATGATTATGGCAGAGGACAGCCTATAAATAGCTTGAAGATCATTTGATTAAGTTGAACATGTAGGGCCTTAATAACTCTGATTAGCTGCAGGAGCTATAAGTCGACTACTTCACTGTGGAAACAGACAAGCAGTCCTTTTCCTAAATTCAGGCTTTGGATCAATTTCACCTATCATAAGAACCTTTAAACGATTTTTGAACACAATTTCCTAGAACTGCCAGAATCAAAGCTGGCATGCTTAGAAGACCAAGAAACCCGATCTGGAGTTTTAATAATTTCAATAGTTACCAATTTATTTTTATAAAAAAAATTGTAGCAATGTAGAATACAGCAATATTTTCTGGTTCCACACACGCAGGCTGTGAACATTCCAAGCAATGTGTACATTTTGGAAGGAGACTAGACAAGAGAATTGACCAAAATGTTACTGAACATGGGAAGATTTTTTAAAAAAGGTTAAAAATTAGATATCAATAGTGTCTTCTTAATATTGCTTTCATTACTGAAGACTGAAAAAACACTGGACTTTACAGATATGGTTAAAAAAGGGGGGGGAGGGGAGGGGAAGAAAAAAGGCTGCTACAACACTGCCATACGGTCAAAAAAATCATACTTCAATATTTGCATACTTGATAGCAGCATTCTCCCATTGAACCATGTGAAACTACAGGAAGAAAACATCAAAGCAAAAAAAAAAAAAATGTGGCAGTTATCCATCAGTATTCAAAAACCTAGAATGAAGTCACTAAGTAGATGAACACTTATTGAGAATAAATATCTACATTCTTAGCTGTTTCCCATTCTGCTCCAATAGAAACACCAAGTTGAGTGTGAGCTTTGCGTATTTTATTTTTGGCCGATTTGAGTTTTTCCAGTTCATAGTTCACTGCATGCTTGGAATAGAGAGGGTCATTATAAATCCTTCTACACAACGAACTTTAAGTAGACAGCTGAAAATAAAATGTACTACTTGTAAACACACAAAAAAATACAAGCTTTTTTTGTTTCAAGTGAGCACTGGTTCCAGAATGATTATCTTCGGTATCTACCTCTTTCACCTCTGTCTCTGTCTCGGTCACAAATCCTCTCTCTCTCCCTTTCCCGATCACGGCCTCTGTCACGTTCTCTGTCTCTTCTATTATCTCTAGGACGGTCCCGTTCCCGCTCTCGGTCCCTCTCCCGAGGCCTGCTTCTCCGACCACTGACAACTGCTTGTGTGCGGCGAAGAAAGTCATCTACTCTCATGTCATAGTCGTGCTGTGATGAAAGGACAGCTCTGTTTATTTTCTTTCCCAGATTAAAATCCCCTCCCTTCCCTTATCCATAGCGTTGGCCATAACTCTTGGGAAAGCCCAGTATTAGAAAAAAAATAATAAAAAATTAAGTCCCGCATCCATAAGCACAAGTTTCTTCTTTCATCTTCATGGCAGCACCATGTCTGTGCTTCCACTCTGCAAAAGCTGGGCTTCAAATGCCAGGTACCAGCAAGAGACCAGAAAGCTTGAAGCAGCCTTCAAAGCCAGCTAACAGAAATTACTTAACAATTTGCCCTGTTTTTTGATGTGCCTGTAAGAAGTCATAAAACACACTTTTTTCTCCTGATAAAGTAATTTGTTGTACACAAGCACAAGCAATGTTACAGGCATGTCCTTATTCAAACTGGGCTTCAGCATCGAAGTTCAGTGCTAGACAGCTGGAAGCCATTTTAAGCACACACCTCGGTTAAAGAGTATGTTCTGAGAATTTTGCACTTCTACATCACCTGGGGGAGAGAGGGTTTTCAATGATGCTGGAAGTCTCTAGTCCGTCTAAGCAACTGATCTTTCCAAGGAAAACTAATACAGGTCTTAAAAATGCAGTTTATCAAAGTCAACAAATCTCAGTTTAGGCTAGATCTGTACCCCAAATTCCTCCCGTTCCTACTGTGGCCTGCAGACTCGTGTCCCCTCTGCCTCTGTGGACACTTACTACTCGTTTGTCTCTGTATCTTGCTTCATGTGGTACCGGATGATGTCCTGAGTACGGAGGGTGAGCTTGAGGTGGAGGTGCATGGTGCTGATAGTAAGGGTGGTGTGGTGGCTGCTCCATACCTGGATACGGTGGCTACAAGAAAGTTACAGGAAGTTTGTTGAGTGTTTCAAAACACAGGAATGCACGCAAGGCTGTGTGCTGGGAATTAAGAGCAGAGGTTACTTTCATTCAGATGGAAAATATGATATCTAAATATATCTGATCACAGCCTCCTAACTGAATGGCAAACTGTTTTTCTTTAAGTCGGCATGCTTTACTACTTCTCTACCACTGGTTCTTCAGAAGTTTGGAAACTCCATCCCCAAACCCCAAATATGCCTTCTTTCCATATCTGCGTCAAAGTGGTACTGTACATGAAGCTTCTGCTACTTAAATATGGTGTTGCATTTTTTTTTAATCTATGCATACATAATGTGAATTTTGTACAAACCGGTCTTTTTAGTGCCATTCCTTATGAATATATTCATATTTTAAATGAACAAACTTATTCTGCAAGACAAATTATTTGACAAAAGGCTAGCAGATTTCTTAGATTTCTTGTTTATCCCCAAACAAGATATATCTTGGCTGTTCTCTTCCATTTCTTCAATCAGCAAGACCTTTTTTTCCCATATTACCAAAGTGTCTTTGCTTGCATTGTTGTCACAAAGGAAGTATGCTGAAGTGCTGGATTTTAGGATGAGTACTTGGACAGCATGCAGAATGGGGAAGAGGGGGAGAAAAAAAATGGGAGTTTCTGGAGGCTTAGCTGTGTTTGAAAAAACATTTTCCTCCCAGTCTGACAACAGTCTGACAACTTCCTTCATTTACGACAAACCAGAGTTGTGTTTCAGCTGAGAAAAATAAGGCTATAGTAGCACCTCCACATCTGGCACTGCCTTTTGCTCATTCACAGCATACACAAGAGACAAAAGACTCATTACAGTTATACAAAATCAGGACCCTCAGGGCCAGAATTACTAAATATAAGCAAAACAACTAGTTATAATGATTATTCCTCCTGACACGATGGCAAAACCACAGCTATACAAGTGAACTGTCAGTTAATTTCCATGTATGTAGCTGTAGATCTTGTACTCATACATATATGCTCATCTGACTGGGAAAAAAGTGCAGTTCAGTGGAGGCTGCAGTACAGCAAGACTTGTTTTGATTATGGTGTCCAGTACATTCTGCTATTTTCCTGCATGCTTCACTGCCATAGCCAAAAGCAAGCCAATACGCAACACTAGAGCACGCCAGTCCATTCCATGAGCTTCTGCAGCAAGCCCACCTGTTTGGTGCATTTGCTGTTTGAGAGAAAGCCAATTACTATGAACATTTAGTGGAACACAAAATTTCATCACACCCTCTTGTGTAGGCTAAAGGAGGGTTCTGCTATTTCCTCAGAGCTTTCAGTTTCTTGTAGGTTCAAACCAAGCCAGATTCCTGCTGCTGTACTGCTTACTAAAATGCTGGACTATTGCTGAGAAATAAGGAAATTACAAAATACTTGACATAAATAATTTTTTGTGCTAAAAACTTTACAGTTATCACAAAGACATATTTTAGGAAAAGGGAAGAGTTGAGCGCACACTGAATATGCTAGGGTCCTCTAGAAGGGAACAAAAAGCCATATTCTACAGAGAAAAATTGAATTCAACAAGACACAAACCATTCCTTGCCATGGTGGTGGTGGTCCCATGTTGTGGAATTCTCTCACATAATCATTGTAGGACTAAAATGAAAGACAGTAATATTAACATTTGTGATGAGTGTTCTTTCAAAGTGCTGAAAACTGAATATAAAGTTCCCCAAAAGTCTGCATGCACCAACTTACCCCATTTAAAAATACATCTCGTCGAACTCCTGAAAATCGTCTGTTGGGAATAAAAATTTGTAGAACTAAATCCAATTTATCCATACAGACAAGTTACCAGGGCATAAAATGAATAACATGAACACACCTTACCTGTCTACTTCAGGATATCTGGGATCCTTTATATACCCTGTTCGAACATCAAGCAGCATTAATTCAATTTACCATCACGTAACAGTCTTAAAAAATACACTCATTAGAAATTGTCCTTTCATTTCGTGCCAGCTATGAAGTTGTGTCTACCTGCCATTACCCTCGCTTTCAAAATAACCCTCAAAAACTTACAATTTCTTGTAGACAGTACAGAAATACAATGTAAGATAGTAACAAAAAAATGATACAGATATACCCGTAGCAACTTGCACACAGAACAAACAAATATGCAAGGGGGTATCTATGCAAATAAAGATTTGAACGTAAGTCAAATAAATTGGGAATGCCCACAAGTTTGAAGGGTACTATCCCTTGGCAGTCAGCACAGGGCTGTTACTACTACTTAACTTTGTAGTCAGCAGAATGTGTTCATCCAGGCAATTCTTTAAGGCTGATTTCCTAATAGGTCTTGGATACAATGTTACACAGAAAATTAAAAACAACCTAAAAAACATCTGGAAAAGCCCACCAGGGCAAAGAACTGTTGCAGCTTCAGTAAATCCAAGGAAGTAAACTTTGAAGGGCTCAGTAAAATGGTGCAAGCCACCAGGCATGCTTATACTAATAAAATAATGCTTCCGAGCTTCATTATTTTCAAAAATTTTGTTCTGTACTCTAACCAATGGTCTTGGAAAGCCAAGGAGCAGCAACAATGTTATTTTTGCATCAAAGAACACAGGCTTTGCAGTCAAGCTGGACAGACAAAGTACGCCCTCAAGAAAGATTTAGAAATCTACTACTGAAATAATGGAGTATGTATTTCTAATAGCAACGAAGTGAGATTTGGTAGATTAAAAGTGGTAATTTCTCAATAATTGCTTTCTGAAGAAAAAAAAAAAAAGCAATATTACCAGTCTTGTTGCTGCATTACCACTGCAAACATTTGTTTCTGGAGAACAACGGAGTTCCTCTCTCAAACTCATCATTAGACCTTCTTGTAAAACACAGCAAAACTTCTCCCTCCTTTCCTCATATTGAGCTTCTAAAAAAATTCTCTCTGAAAACATAACTGAACATCTACTGTCACCTCTAAACACGGGCTGCTAGTCAGGCAATCTCAGCTGATTCTTCCCACTGGAAATTTCACATAAACATTGAAATTTGATGATTAGCGCATTGACAAGTAGGTCAAACTAATTCTTGTGCCCTTCAGGCATTTCAACTACCCATATTTAACAAAGCGCTTGAAAGAATCATTCACAACAATGTACACAATTCTGAGGCTCTTAGAAGTGCTCAGACTGGATAAACCCAGCTCTCTCTCTCAAAGGAGTGAAACAGCGTCACTGACTTCTGTGACAGGTGGGTTAAACCAGCAGGCAGCACTTGGGACAAGGCCCATTTTTACATCTCGGTCATATCAGTATTTTACTTTGAATTAAATGAGGATATACTAAAAGAGAAAACACTTGTGAATTGCTGCACACAAATCTTCATAGTAAGATATTAACCTGGTCTTTGGTGAAACTCAGGGGGATAGTCAATCCTTGGTTTCTTTCTGCTGTTATGAATATCATAATCTTCTGGTCGACGCCTACACAAATTAGATATCAGAGATTAAACAAGGTTGCTTGGAGCATTCGTCACAGCAGAATACCTCACAGGAATAGCTTGAGCTGCCCAGGATCTCAATTTAATCATTTCATCTGCTTCAAAATGTTCTACAGCTTTAAGTTTGAACTCAAATAATCAGGAACAGTCTGATTAAATACCCTCCACTGTTATTTTCTGGCTACAGAAGCTTTGGTAGTTAAGGAAGGAACTCTACCCAACTGTATGTTCGTACCAAAGGGTAACAAATTTGTCTAAAACAAACTCAGACTTAGGCTTTAACATTACACTTTCCAAATTACATTTTGAAACAACCTATTAGTTAACAAGAGAATTTACAGAACTAAATACAATGAAAATAGATAGCAAAATATATTATTACAGTCAGTAAGCATGGACATTGCTGCATTTGCTAGCTATGGGGTAAAGAATTCTATAAAAAAAGTCTACTTCCATGACATTTATAAATAAAACTGTGCATGCTTTGTGAAATTGCTTCCTTTACTGTAGCTCTTCCAACTGGGTAGGCCAGTTATATTATTTCTATTCTAAGCAATTTACCAGCAATGCATCTGTGCCTTTTACAGAAAGTTTAGGAATGCTTAAGCTTCATAATAATAAAAATAATTGGGTGTCCTTTCTATACAAACAATTCTTTTATGGAAGAGATGTTATCTTTAAGAACTTCACCCTCAGGGAGGAAGTTTGATTATAAAACAGTTACATTCCAGTTGCTGTTATGTTTAATAAAGAACTGAAAACTGGCTGCTAATTTTGCTCATCAAGGTACATAAACACTAACGGGAGACTCCAATACCAACATAACAGTGTTTCCAAACAGAAAGCAGCTACAAATCCATTCCCACCCCCTCCCCACCCCCTCCCCCAATTCCTTGGACAAGAAATTAACACTTTCTTAAATCGCTTAATTACTGCCCAACTTGCTTGCTGAGTAACAAGCTCATGTAGCTTTTAGTTTTATAGAGTTATTTCTCCTCCCCCTTCCCAACTTCAGTCTTTAAAGCCCACCATACCCAGTTACTAAGCTTTTTAAAATGAAAGCAGATTCTTTACTATGAGCAAAGAGCCCAAAAACCAAAGCAGTTGCATCTACAGCAAAATCAGATCAAGGAAAATAAAAGCTGGTGTAAAGAATAAACATACCGCTTTCTTGTAGTTTTGAGAGTGCATTTACGACCGGTTAAAATATGATAGAAACAGTTCATATAGTAGTCCAACTACTGACTTTAAGCTGTAAGCCACACACATAAATGGAGGCCCTGGCAGGCTTGAGAAGGTGTGGTGGTGTTATATGTATAGTTTGCAGTCCATTGCAAAACCTTCACTTGTATATACTTTATTGCACTGGAAACCTCTTAGCTTAACTTCAAAAGCCATCTTGGTGTTCAGTCCTTTAAAGCCAAAAATAGGGGGGCGCTGCCAGGTTTCCTCCTACCTACTCGTTACAGTGTCCTTTTTTTAAGCTCAAGGAAATTGGGACTCTTGTTGGGTATCTGTACCTACCACAGGATGTTTCCACAAAGAGGAAACTTAACCAAAGGTTTCAGCCCAAACCATACATCAGTCTGTATGCAAAGTGGCTACTCGGGGAAAAGGTGTTTGGCAGAACGGCTAATATCAGTTCTTTGCAAAGACTTCTCCAACTCTGTAACAAGTTATACCCCCTTTTTTCCTGGAAAATGATGTTAAGTTCATATAGCAGTGATCAATAACCATGTCGATCCTCTAAAAATACTTTAAGTCCACAGGTACTGCCAGCATCTGGAAAGGTTGTATATACAGACACAGCAACAGCCATTCTTTTTGGTTTGTTGCCGGGTCTCCAAGGGCCACTTGATCCCTTTTGGAAAGAACCTACTGTTTTCAGAAGCTCAGCAAGATGTGTGAATTCAGTGGTTACATGTTAGAGAATATTTGGCAATGGGGTTAACACATCACGGTGACACAATTTGAAACAGTCCCAATAATGCTCCTCTTGAATATCAAAATAACTTAAAATATTTTATCCTCAAAATGAGGTGGCATCTTCTGAAAAATTCTAAGTGATCCTTATAAAAGTCCCATATTTGATAAGGCTTATCCAGAGACACACCTGAAAGAAAAGGCTTTTACAAGATATTAACACATTTTTGGCATATAAATATTTCCTTCTCTCCATCTAGCCTGCTCATAATCAAGCCAAGCTCACCTACAGCTAGCATTACACGTTGCATTATCTCTATCAATGATCTAGTCTAAACTAGACAGCACTTTAAGAGCTTTTTTTCTGCAAAAGCAAAGATCCCCATTTTCCTCTTGAAAAACGACAGACCGGGGAACCATGTGAAATCCTCAATGAAGCCACAAACTTGTCCATGCAGCTTGATTTGAGGATTTTCTCTCTTCTTTATCGCAGGGAAAGCTTTGACGAATCATATTCCTCCATCACGTTATTCTGATACATGTGCCTATTATCAGTCCAAAGAATGTTTCTAACCTTCCCACGTCCCGAACAGGGTCTCGACGGGATGGGCGTCCTCTTGATCGGGGTTGTGAGTGCATTCTTCTCTTGTGCCTCATTTTATGAATGACTTGATATAAGTCAATACTTTCATCAGGAGGGAAGAGAAGACAAAGTTGCGTTCCACATTCCGGCTCTATTTCCTAGAATTAGTTAGAAGTTCAGTAGTGGTTTATAAACTGAAGAAATGAAACTCTCCCTAAATACAGTGACAACATCTATTTAAAAAAAAAAAAAAGGACACTTTGAAGAGATTTCAGTATCACTAGAGACAGAGCAAAATTCACTTACATTACCTTTCACTCTTAGGCACTACTTAGACTTTTCATAAAATAGTCCAACACTTGGGGCAACCATATCTTCCCATGAGACATACAGGCCACATCACTGTTTTGCTACAAAATCAGAGGACTGTTTTTCATCACAAAGAAAATGATCACCTATTACAGAGAGAAAAGTGACACACGTAGGAAAAAATGCATCCCCGCTTCACATATAAAGCCATGGCCTGATGGAGTTGACTATTACCACTCAAAAGTGAGGTCTTCAGTGTATGATAGACAGGTCCATGAAAACACCAGCTCAATGCTTGACAGCAGTCAAAACAAGCAAATTGTGTGTTCAGGATTATTAGGAAAGGAACACAGAATGAGAAAGTCATTATACCACACTGAAAGTCCATGTTCCACGCACACCTTAAATACTGGGTGTAGTTCTGACCCCTTCGTCTCAGAAGACAGGAGGACACTAGAAATGGAAAAGCTTCAAAGCAGGGCACCAGGGATAACTGAATGAGTGCAACAATTCCTACATGTAATGACTAAGCAGGCTGGGTCTCTCTAGCCTAGAATAAGAGGGGAATATGTGGGGTATGGGGCACAAGATGGATACAACAGGAGCGTCCAACACCATGAGTTGTTTGGATGAGAGAGGGACAGAGATCAACTTGCTGACTCCCTCTTCCAGTACAAGAACTCAGGGCCATCAAACGAAGCTAGCAGGAGCCAGGTGCAAAACAATCCATAAAAAGCACTTCTTCAACCTGTTGACTAGCAGGCCTGTGGAATGCCTTCCCAAAGGATATCGTAAATGCAAGAAGTTCAGCGTACACGTCCTCAGAAGAGAGATCCCTTCAGGGTTACACAAAATGTAAATGGATAAACAACCAGCACTTCAGGAAATAACCCAAGCTGAAAAGCAGGGGGAGCAAGCATCAGCCAATGCTTGCCCAGTACCTAACAGTACAGCATTTTATGAAAAAAAGATGAAACCAACGTCCGGATTGCAACTTTATGGTGAAGTGGACAAAATGTTAAAAAAATTATTTCCTTGACCATTCAACAGGAAGTAAGTTAACTGAAATATATATTTTTTGTTAAAGTTCACACTAAATTAAAAACTAAGACCAAAAATATTGTTTTACTTGTGCTACCCAACAAAGTGAACATGTCTACAGGCAAAATAACGCCCAGAGTCTACAATTTCCATACAATAAGGTGATTATGCAACTCCCATCTTGCCTTAAGAAAGCAGAACCCATTATTTTAGTCGAAGCTGGGTTACTTGATGACAGCAGCAATGTACCTGCACTCTGGTATGTCTGACAAGACAAAGAGCCACCCCACTTAAAATTTACTTGGCATATATAATGGCAGAGTCTATGCCCTAAGCAATACAGTACATGAAGAAAATGCAGCTGGAAACACCAGAACTTGTTTTTAAAAATTGGTACTATATAGGTTTGCACATCATACAGTGCAAGGCACATTACATTCAAATCCAAAATATCACAGTTTTGAAGCATCAAACACTGTTTATCACAAAGACAACAGAATTGGCACTGTATTGTTTTCTGTTTCCTTCTTCCACAACATCATTAGAAACAAGCTAGTGCCTTTGTCACAGTACACTACTGCAAGTAACAACTGATCTAAAAAAGATTACAAATCTTCTGTACATACAAAGCTGAAAGCAAGCACTACATGTGAGTTATAGAAAAAATGAATAAATAAAAACAAACCTGTCCATCACGTCCAATCTTTACTGGCTTATGTTCATTCCAAGGATTTGTCAGGTGAGCAGACTTAGTGAACGGCAATTCACGCCTAAATATGCAAGTGGCATCACTTAGTTTTGCCTCCATTTTTCATAAAAGACATTTAAAAATGCATACAGCAGGACATTACATACAAAATAATCCTGGTACCCTTTGCACTGTCAGGTCTCTGAATGAACATATTGGTATGTACTAAGTGTTAGTAACTGAAGATTTCACTTTGACATATTCCAATATTAACTAATATAGTCCATGCTATGACAGCCTATCTACAGCCTTAGTAAAGAATTTGTTTTTTTGTACAATATCAAGATTGTGCTTGCTTATTATGTCACCATCTGAATACACTGACCAGTCTTTATGTGAGGTGGTAGCTCACAGAATCGTCTTATGTTGGAAGGGACCTTTAAAGTCATCAAGTCCAACCATCAACCCAACACTGCCAAGTCCACCACTAAACCATGTCCCCAAGCACCACATCTATCCATATTTTAAATACCTCCAGGGATGGTGGTTCAGCCACTTCCCTGGGCAGCCTGTTCCAATGTTTGATAACACTTTCTGTGAAGAAATTTTTCCTAATATCCATCCCAAACCTCCCCTCGCACAACTTGGGGCCATTTCCTACTGAAATAAATTCCTGAGCTTCTGACCTAACTATGAAGCTAGAACTGCTTTGAGAGTGAGGTAGGCATCAGTAACTTCCAGATGACCTTTCCAATGCAGATTTTTCTCTAATTTGAAGCCTCACCTTCCCTGCATTTAGTCTATCTGGTAGCACAAAGTGCTTGTACAGCCATGCAATGTATCTCACAGGATTGATATAGCTCTTTTTCTTAAGTGAGGTTTAAAACTTTTTCTGTAAGATATACTCAGTTAGATCAATGAACATAATGCTCACAACCTATACATTATGCAAAATAGCTGTACTATTTCATGTTATTTTAGAGCAGTAGCATTTTCTTTGTTCAGTAAGATTCCAAGATGTCAGGTGAAGACAGAACTATCCTTACAGGATTTTTTTTTTCCCTTTTATTCACAGCTGTCTATTCAAGTGAACAGTTCTTTTTACTCAAAGACTTCAGAATACAGTTTCTGGTTTCAATGCAAGAGATCAGCAAAGGAACACAATTAAGTGCTAGAATCTCTAAATTAATTAATTGCCTACATAAAAGAAATACATAATTCTATAGCACATGTCAGCTATGGACCTGACTCCCAAGCTGAGTAACATGAAGGCATAGATTTAGGGACACTGGAAGACAGATCTCTGGTTGAATCAAGTTTTCAAAAGGACATTGTCAGCACTTGAGTGAGTAATACACAGAAGTGGTATTATAATGCTTTGTTACTAAGCAATAACATAAATGAACAATTATTTACCTGCAAATCCAGTCAATTTTAAAGACACCTCCTAACATTTTTGCATTCATTCCTGCAGGCAGCACCCAGTGTATAGGTGATCCTCCATGATGGGACTCTGAAGACAGTCTTGCAAATCCTAAAGGATTTCACATGAATTGTAACAAAACAGAAAAGCTATTGCACAAAAAACTCACTTTCACTTACCTTGGTAATAGCTCACTTTCCCTTACCTTGGAATTTGCCGCTCTCTCTTACAGAAAATATCAAAATAACACTCCTCGCTGATCTAAATGCAGCATTAAGCTTCTTTTCATTCACTGGAAGTGTCGACCATACTCCCTAAAAGAAAACAACCCCCACCCCACCACCAAAATATGAGAGTTCATCTTAAGTGACTTAGCTAACAGAAGTATACAGTGCAGATGAGGAAAACAAGACCAAACTAGTGTTCTGGGATAGAAGATAATGGAAAGAGAAAGGTATTGCTAAATTCAGTTCCTTCAGAAAATATTTTTAGCCTGTCCCATGATAAAACCTCTAAAACATTGTCTTTTCAATCTTTTTCTGAGCACTGCAGGTGCATTTAGACCATCTATAAGGTCTCATTTTTAATTATAATGATGGATAGATACATGAAAACTTCTGCCTTTAGTACTTTTAATGTATTTTTTAAAAGTCACTTTGGGAGTTCATGTTTATATAATAGACACAAATTATGAAAACCCAGCAGCATATATATACACTGAAAAGTGGGCAGGTAGACTTCAGTAACCTTCTTAGAATGACAGATTTATTGAGGACAGCTTGCAGGCCTTAAAACTCTTTTAGTGAAAGGCCAGAAACATGAAAGATACCAGACCAACATTTTAAATTGGCAAGACAACTCAAAATACTTTTTTCAGCCTCCCACCTCCCCACCTACTAATTCCTACCTTTTCCATTTCCCCAGCCATTCTGTGTCCATGCCCAATAAAACCTACTCTGTTTTAAGGTACCACTTGAGCTGAGCTATAGAATACCAGTTTGGTGTATTACTTTTCAGCAGAATCAGCTCCCAAATCCATTCTCTGGGCAAACTCAGAGGAGAAGCTTATACTGGTTTAATATGTTCAAACTTCAGCCTCGGAATATGATCTAGGATCTACCAAAGGAAATGTTCTTATCCTTCCTTTTTTATTGAAGATATATTCTCATGCCTTACTTTGTGCTCAGATTAGTGCTTGCCTGGCTCTGACAATTCATTAGAGTCACCAGAGAACTATTTGGATTTTTTACTAGCTTTCAGTCAGATATATATTGCTCTAAGCTGCTTGTAAAGCCCTGCTGTGAACTAGAACAACTTACTGCATTGGCACCACAAGAGCCAGTTTCATGAAAGTGCAGTGGCAAAGCACTGATGCCTATACACCGAGAGACAAAGCATCAACTCCCAAGAACTTTAGGAACAAGGACACCATTGCAGCCCAAGTGTGGATGAGCCACAGAAAGGATGTACTCCTCTAAAGAGCTAAAACAAACGCCAGTCAGAATGGTGTTCGCTGTACAAATCAGAACCAAACCTGGGGGGGGGAGCCAAACCTGTCCAGGAATTTTAAGATTCATTCAATCATTTTAATGCTATTCTATTTTAGAAAATCTTCATTAATAGAATCACCTACTCTGTGTATATTGTGTAACAACAAATCAGCTACTTTCTTTACAAGCTGTTCCAAATAACACATGCAAATACAAAACCACGAGAGGCAAATATAAAGTGGCCTCATGTCATTCCTCAGCAGCTGAAGTCCAGTGCACTGGAATCCCTCCCAAAGAACTCCCTTACACCAGCACTGCCAGGCATATAAGGTTTCAGATCCCCGAATCAAGTGAAAAAAATTACTGTTATAGGATTAGATGAAAGCCAAAACAACCTCCTGAACGTCCTCACAGTACAGCAATATGAACAGAGGTACTGATGAAAGGGAGAAAATATCATCACAACATTACCAATGGAGGTTGGCTTATGACCTTATTAAGCAGACCTTGAGGCCCCTTTTTAACGCTATTCTTATAAAGATAAATGACTGATGGTCTAGAAACTTTTCTAGATTACAGTGAAAGCAGAATAGATATCCTTGAATAATCAAGAAACAACAGCCTTCGTCCTTGCCTCTACCAAGATCCGAGTGACAGAGAAAAGAATGCATCTATATGCTTTTATATAGTAAGGTGGGTGTGTTTGAAAACAGACTGAGTGGTAAGTTTGAAGAAAATTCAACATACCTTTGCTTTAGCAAGTGATACGTTTTCATGATTATTACTCTTGATGAGAAAGAATCTTGCATCTTGGAGAATGTATTTAAGTTTACTTGTTTGGTCTGAAAAAACAAAGTGTCAAATAAGCTGAACTGTAAACATTTACAGTTGTCAAAAATGTTGCTTTGAGTGTAGATAGTTGTTTGTTTCCTTCAAAATACACTGTATCCCACCCAGTTTCAACTTAATATATTATCACAATCAACCACCCAACTTGCAACTTGAAGTCTAAGCTGTAGAGCATAAAATGCCAGGGGAAACCAAATCAAAACTAAAACTTAGATGTTCAGGTAAAGAAAAAATAAAATAAAATCAGCATGATTCAGTGATGTTCCGATATACAGGACTTATTTCCTTGCTTAAGAATTTTTGTATAAATACTGGGTAAAATTCCTATCAGCATGAGTCGTCCAACAGCGAATGCTGATATGTTCCTCTTTTCAAATGTAAGCACTTTATTTTTTGCTTTGCTGCCCCTGCAAGAAGCAAAGTGGCTGAACTTTTTGCATATCACTCTTGACACATGCAAGAGTAGCTCAAGATTCAGTTGTTATGCTCAGAACAAATATGCGTTCAGACTGATTTATATCGGAACATTACTACTTCCACATAATTTAATGAACGAAGACGATGGCTTGCTATGGGGCATGCATTAAAAATTCAAATTTAAATGATACCTTTTTGGACAGCACGAACGGAAGATGATAATTTCTCATGCTTCTTTTCTGAACCTGTGTTTAGCCAAAGTACATTTGTTCAGATTGAGCCTTAATAGAGATAATATACAATTTCTACAGCTTTGTCACATACAATTTTCATTCATGACAAATTATGCTTTCTGGCGCGCACCCACACACACAAAAAAAATACTATTCAATGTGCACGAGTGTTTTGTTTCAGTTTTTTTTTGGTTTTGTTTTTGGGTTGTTTGGTTTGGGTTTGTTTTTTTTAAAATAGTATTTGAACAATTTCCTACTCAGAAAACTAGTCACTGAATCATCATCTTCCAAGTTAAAAAAAAAAAAAAGTGAAAATTCCACTTAAGCAACAGAATAGCATTAAAGTAACAAGAAAGCCTACTTCCCCCCAAAGGTATCCACACACAACATGCCAGAAGTCAATAACAAATTATACAAAGCTACATACCCCATAAATCTCTACAGGCAGTTATATTTAGTTTAGATTACACATTAAGATTTGATACAAGTCAGGATGACAAGCAATAAAAGCAAAGAATACCTGCATATGATTCTGATGCAGAACTTCCACTTCTGTCAAAAACAATTGGAGAGATACCTCTAGCTCTCTTCCTCTCCTTCTTTTTCTCATCTAAAAAAAACCAAAAACATAAAAATAAAAGCAATATTTTAAACACCAAGTGGTAGGCAACACTGAGATAAAAAGTACTGAGACAGAAAAATAACATCTATAATACTATAGTTAGCATTTGGCTTGCACGTGAAAATTGTGGTTGCTGCCCCAAAACTACCATGCACAAAAGAAGCAAATGCTAATTACTCAAGCTTTTCATTCACAAAGGGAAGACAAACGCCACAAATTTAGTAATTCTGTGCAAATTTTAGAGACAAAATTTATCTCCTAGGTGTTTTAGTATGGGTGGTTTAGCTCTTCTCTCCAGCCTGCAGACAAATTTGCAACACAGAGCACAAACTGTGTTGTGATAGTG
Organism: Ibidorhyncha struthersii; assembly: GCA_013398815.1. Lineage (NCBI taxonomy): Eukaryota > Metazoa > Chordata > Aves > Charadriiformes > Charadriidae > Ibidorhyncha > Ibidorhyncha struthersii. The sequence continues at coordinate 522,263 of VZSZ01000729.1, forward strand.
CTATGGGCTCATTCGTTCACAGCTCAACAAAATGGCAAGAGGTATGAAAACAAAACACTGTGGCACACAGGCAAATATTTCCACTCTTAAAAGTGTTATGTTATACTACGGAGCTTTTTAGAACAGTTATTCCAGCTTCACTATTCATTAGGTTACACTTTTCTGTTCTCTAATTCCAAACAGCAGAGCTAAGGCAAAAAAGGCATTATGTTAAGCAGGATGACCACCTATGGAGACTTCAGACAAGGAAGATACCCAAGAGAAATCTTAACAGGCTTGCAAGCTGCTTTCTTAAAAAAAACAAAAAAACAACAAAAAAACACACAACACAACACAAACCACCCACAACAAAAAAAACCCAAAACCAACCAAACAGCCAAACACAAAAGTAGTTACATCATTAACACCTCACTCTCTAAGTCAGGACCAGTTATAACAGACGACTGAGAAGCACTTGTTTTTAGTTTCTGCTTAAAACATTTCCCTCTTTCTAAGTTTGCTCTGATAGCTTATTATTTCAACTTAGGTTTAGATTTCCTACACTGAAGGCAGCCACTATTTACGATTCAACTATCCTTCCCTGGGGAGAGAGACAATGCTTTTACTACACCAGTATACCTGGTCACTCATTTAGATGAATACAGAACAGCTCAACACCAACTTAAAATTAATCCTATGAGAAACTAAGCCATTAGATACCTCAGAAAATACTAATTCTAAAGTTTCAAAGCATTGAACTGCAAGGCCAAAGCAATCAAGAACACTACGAATTTTCAGCACAGTAATCCTGATATCCACAAGTTTTGGCATAAGGAAATAACCACTTTCCAGTACATTTTTTCCTCGCCTGTGGTATTTCACAGTTAACATCTTACTGACTTGTGCTACTAAGGCTTACTTTTGACACAGTCAGGAAGTGGTTATTTTTAAAAGCAGCCAAACTTTCAATGGCAAGGTATTTCAGATGAGCATGCTAGATGTTACCTACCTGATGCATCTGAACCAGTCCCAGATCTGACTGACCCATCTGTGAAAGAGGCGGATTCAGAATCAGAATCGCTGGCTTCACTTCGTGTGTCATAGTCATTTCCTTCCTTCTGATCTCTCTCATCCTGTTCATACTCTTCTTCATCTTCCTCCCCATCTTCCTCCACCTCTTCATCCTCCTCCCCTTCATCATCTTCCTCTTCTTCCATGCCTTCCTCCTCATTCTCTGTATTGCCTTGTTCAGAGGAACCACTACTGCCAGTCTCATGATCTGAACAATATTCCTCAGAGTTCACCTCTTCTTTAGAAGAATGGCTGGATCTGCTTGGTCGTCTATCCACTTCATGCCTGATTCTCTGATGTTTAAAGAAAAAGTGAATCAGCAGTCATATAACATTGTCAGGATGTGCACATAGTCCTAAGAGAACGTGCCTTATAAAGGTCTCATATAATTGATTTATAAAGCAGCAAGAATATTTAATACCTCTGAACCATCTGGTGTAGAAGACTTCGCCCTTCTATCAATATCCCTCTTCCTCATGCAAGTTTTTTCTGGTTGTCCTTTATAAGGTTCCCTGGAACTGCTTGACATGCGTGTCTTTCGATCACCATCCAGGCGCTTGTTTCTATCAGACCTCTGATACTCCTCATTCTTGTATTCCGATACTGGTTTTCCTTTCGTACTCACTATTCTCTTGTTATTGCTAACTGATGAACTGGGAGGCTTTGGCAACATCTGCCTCGATGAATGTACAGATATTTTTTGTCTCTTGCTTTCAGCATTTTCCATCCTGTCAGTTTTTCTTTTTGATGCTTAAACAGAAAGATGTATCAAGTTCAATGTTATTTTTTATATCAAACCAAAAACTGTGCAGAAGTACCTACTTTCTCTACTTTGAGTAATTCCTGTCTTGCAGTCATAGGTAGCATCTTTCAGTTGTAGGCTTTGCAACAACACTCAAAACTGCTTGTTAGGAACAACTCCTGTTCTAAAACATGTATTTTACTTTAAAAAGAGCGATCCTTTAGGCTTTGGTAGGTGTATTCTAAATTTTCTATACAGGAATGCTAAATTAAATGCTTATGGAATTGGCCTAAAGCCAAATCAAGAACTCAGCTGGAACCAGACTTTGCGACCACCTTGCTCCATTTCCATTTCACTTCAAACCAAAAAGGACAGTCATTTTCTAACAGCAAACGAATTCACAACAACCCAAACTCAGCAACTGCTTTTGAGGCAAAAGGAAACCTAGTTAACTGTTTGCCTGGAAGGTCAAGTGAGAAAGCAGATGTCCATGAAATAAAGACTTTTGGAACTCTCTCACTCTTTGAATCAGGTTCTAAAAGCTGCTACTTCAAAGACTTCAGCCCTAATAAGAAAGACAGTTTTTACTATTTACATTTGTGCAGGGCATTCACTACCAAAGTCACCTACCCTTTTTCTCACTTTTATCTTGCTCACTGTCAGGGTTATATAACTCATCATCTTGGTCAGGAGCATCAGTCAAAATGTCATCCAGAACATTCAGTTCACCATCTGTAAACAAACAAAAAAAGTTAAAAACAACTATAAAAGCTCTGAATATGTAAACTACAGTAGAACTAGTATTTACAAACTTGAACATTTCCTTTAAGGTTATAGATCTGCTACAAGGCAAAAATTAACATCGTCTTGATTTATTTCCACAATTTCATTCAGCAGGATCAAGCAAAGCCAATAAAAGAATTAAAATACGTCACAGGATGAATTTAGGTTTCTGACAAAGGTCCGAGTTGGCTCCTCATGTCACAGAAGCTTTACAGGAAAGCTGACCTACAAATGAAAGCTTAACAAAAAACCCTGTACAAAATTTGAGGAGGAGACCGGGAGATAGTCTGAGTGCCATAAGCAAAGAGGAGGGACCTCTTTCCTCAAAATCCTGAAGTAGTCTCCTGCCCCACTATTTTTGTTGTCATTGCTGTGTTAGGAGGGTGAATTTTGTGGTTCACCTACAAGTAGAAAAAACGCAACAGGGCAAGTTAACAACAGGAATATAGGCTGGGTCACCCCACTGAAGAAGGAGATAGTACTACTTATTTGCTGCATTATTAAATCTCAGCTGCTCTGAAAAAAAACAACACTACAACTAATTCATCTTGCCCAGAGAAGTTGTAGATGCCACATCCCTAGAAGTGTTCAAGACCAGGCTGGATAGGGCTTTGAGCAATCTGGTCCAGTGGGAGGTGTCCCTGCCCATGCCATGGGGTTTGGAACTAGATGACCTTTAAGGCCCCTTCCAACCTAAACCACTCTATGATTCTATGAAAAGAGCAAAAGTTTAAGAAAATTCACGCTAGAAGCAGTAAATGACCATACTTGATCACATAACTTTTAAAATTTGCCACTGTTTCCGACTCTGTTTCACTTTGCCTGAAACCAAAGGGGATATACAATGATTCTGGTAGAAGGATTCCCCAGCTTTAAAACAGCAGAACTATATTCCAAGCACTTTAAAAATAACAGTGAACTAAGCCTAAGCATGCAAAGAGAAAAATAATAGAAAAGCTATTAATTTTGGAATCTCGTATTTCTCCCCCTAAACTCTGGAATATTTTGCTCTTTCCACTTTATATTACTATGATTGATTCTATTTTCTGTGTTCAGGAAAAGGTAAGCAGAGCAAGCTCCAAGGATTCAGCTAGTTGGCAGTGTCTGTGGAAGACACATTGTACAACATTATAACGCAGCAGGTAAGGACTCCTGTACCGGATGGCAGCGGGGTAAGGCAGCAAACAGAGTCCTCCAGAGTCTGGCAATTTGTCTATCTCAAAATCTTGAGCTGCTGCACAAAAGAAGTTTTACAGCTTGATATTAAAAAAGACACAATCCACACTGGGAAAAAAGTTAGTATTATAATTGTATCTCTACTATATGCTACTGAATCTGAACTCAGCAGGTATGCTAGCTTTCCTGCTGGCATTTCTCCATGTTTTCTGTGGTAGGGGAATGCAGAAGCAGTTCCTGAACTGCACAATTGCTGTAGCTGATGCAAAGGAAGCAGTGCAGACAGAGGTGGATCAAGCCTTTCCTCGGCAGTTTACAGTTAGAGGGCATTTAAATGTAACACAGGGCTGCACTGTAATTCTCTTGGGAAAAGCCCTTTATGTTTGTAGACACCTACATATCCATAGCAAATACTCTTGCTGTTACTGATGAGATATATGACAGTCAGATTCATGGCTGTGCAACTGCTAAACATGGGCTGCAATTTCCTGGCTTGCATTCTGCTTCCCCATGGAAGACTAGGCAAGTTCAGAGCACAAGATTTTTTTTTTACTGGAGACTAATGAAAAAGAGGTGCACTAGGATTAAAATATTAAACATATCCCCCATCTCAAATGACATATATTGAACCTTAGCTTTATTTCCCTTTTGGTGAGGCAACAGCATACTTGAGTAAACTACATCTAACATAGCTATTGCAGTAGCATTCAGAGGTGCTAAAAGACTGACTTATCAGCTAGTTCAGAAATAAATGAGAAGATAAAGAAAATTTAATGGAATAAGCAAGTCTGACACATACTGTCTGGTAATTCCCTTCTGGGTTAGGTGGCCCTGATTTATGGTTGGAACCTTAAACAAGTACACAAAAGACAGGAGCAGCATGAGTTCCCCCTCACCCCCTTCTGTAGATACATCTATCCGATTTATTTAAAAATTAATTTCCAGATTTTGCTTGGGGATGCAAAAATGGCAATCTGAACTGATGGTTTCCATCTCTCACTTGCATCAGGTACACTGCTTAACTGACCTCCACAAGGTGACTCCACTGTCCAAATGAGTCCTTTTCATTACAGAAACTCCCAACTGGGCTCTCCTGCAACTCATCTTTTGTTGACTCTGGGGTGTGTTGGATCCTTCCATGAACAAATTTAACTCATCTGAAACAGCAGGAAAGTAACCTGGGGAGGCCATTTTTCCTCTACTGGCCATAAGCATTAGATCTATTCAAGGAAGGGTCCAAGCAAAAATCTGATTTGGCAAACAGAGGAGATAAGACCAGGTGATTTCAAACTAAAAGGGTATCCGAGATTTATTTCCACTTTTTTTAAGCGGTGAAACAGCATTTCTCTTCCAAAAGAAGCACAAAAAGAATATTGCATTTACAGTAGAAATCAGTTGAGTTACAAACAAATGTGCATTAACACCTCGTATTCAGTCAGAATCACCCCTTTCATAGAACAGAAAATTAAAAGCAAATTAAAATACAAAACATAAAAACATTTCTTATCTGCTACTCATGACGACCACTGCCAGTGATTAAAACAAAAAAAAAAAAAGGAAAAAATCCAAAGAATAAAAAAATTCAAGCCCATCTGGATAAATGATTATATGAGTAGAAATTTACAGATGACAACAGTAAGGATTTCAATTTCACTGCTCATCCAGGGTGGCAGCTCACACCTGTTTCAACACACCTTGATCATACCCTATCCCACCAGTCTTACAGTAATACCTTTAAGAGTCAAACACCAGAAAGTTTTACTTATCAGTTCTAACAAAATCTAATGGGAATTTTCCATGTGATCTAATTTCACAATAAATATTACAGACAGTGAACTTTCACCACTCTGACAAAGGATATTTTATGGACAACTACCCTGCAAAACCTTTACGTTAAATATATTCCATAGAAATCCAAAACAATGTAAAACAAACCACAAAGCCATAGTGATCCTTTACCTTTTTTATAACACTGCTGTTATCTGCACTAACCACCAAACAGCAATCTTCTACATCTAAACTTTGTTTTTACTTCTTAAATGGTCTGTTTTGTGAGGACTGACTCATATAACCTCATAGACTTCAGCTTCCGCATACAGTGACAGGCAGTTATATGAGTTGTGAATATACATTACCCTGGAAACGTTCAATTCTTTTAAGTCAAACTTACCCGCGGTGCCCTGAAAGGATGACTAACTGCAAAAAGGCGGCCAATAATAAGCAAAATAATATTCCCAAATCAGCTTCTACTTGCTAAAGTAACTATGGGCCTCGGCAGAAAATCATGCAAAAAAATACGGCTACAGATCGAAGCAGAAATAAAGAAATGCAGATACTTTCTGCGAGAAAATCACCAGCAGTAACTGGCTGCCAATAACGTTAAACTCATGGCCCACGAACTTATCCCTGCTGCCGCTGCTCAAGTCACCTTGCCCAGACAACACTGCCGACGGGGCACCGCATTACGGCACAATGGCACCATCGTCTCTAGGAGACCCCCACGCACAACAAAGGGCGTGTCTCCACACGCCACGTCTAAAGACCACGGAAACCTTCCTCAAAGAGGGCCTCCCGGCCCCACTGCCCCTCCACTCTCCTCGCAGACGTCTCCCAAAGTGAAGGCCCAGCACCAGCAACCAAGTAGGCCCCGGGGAGGGGGGACAGCTCCGGGAGGGGGACTCCCAGCCCGAACCGTCCCCCCTCCCCGGGGCCTAGCCATTGCCCGCACCCCTACCACCTGGTACCTTTTTCCTCCCGGCTATCAGCCGCCATCCCGCCGCCGCAACGCGTCGAGCGCCTAAGATGGAGGCTCCCTCTTCCTGTCTGTAACGATTCCCTCTTCCCAGACTGCACCGCTTTGTTTACGCGCCGCGCGTCAGATAGCGCCGCGGGCGGAGAGGACGGAGAGAGAAAGGGCGGGGCATGCGCCGCCCGTGGGGGGGCGGGGGGA